>OX101784.1:37293706-37440509 GCA_944452715.1 Ophion slaviceki
AAAAAACATTTTTTTTGGCATTATTCGATAGTTCAGACAGTTATAAACATGCTGTTCATATACTCACATAAACGTAAGTAGACAATTTATATGAAAATTTCGCACTCGAAACTTTAAATGCGTTTTTCTCAAAATATCGTTTTTCAAAACGGTGTACACTCTTAAGGGAAGAATTTTTAAGCTATCCGTCTCAAATTTTAACACCACATTCTTCACGCCATTCTTTATCTTGCTATCGAAGCTTTTTTTCTAATCTTTATATTTTTTTAAAGAAAAAATGTGGACAAAATAGGCTAAATTCGATATTTTTTTTAAACCACCGCCATTTTGTCTATTTTGATTTAAAGAAACCTCCATAGCAAGATAGCGGCTCTTATACTGATTAATAATCATTTAACTAATTTTGTGTTTGATTATATTTACAGCCACAACCGTATACACCATGAGGACTCCTTTTTTTCAAACACTTTTTCAACCGATAAAAAAATACAAAAAATAAAGTAAACGCTTAAAAATTGATTTTCTGTTCTTCATGAGTGTTTTGATTTCACATTTAAAAAAAATCAGACCGATTAACGTATTTTTACGATCGAAAAAAAAAATCGCGCAAATCAGCTATTTTTCGACTCGTTACACTGTGATGATCCCTGAAATCGATATCCTTTCTCGCCACAATCGACGACTCACATGTATATAATCTAATTCCGTCGTGCCCCCACCTTTCACAACTGACCTATTCCTCCTCGCTCGTTGTGAAAATCGGTTTCGTTCAACCTACATTATCAGCACTAGAGTGTAAACTGTGCCTTATTCAGAAGGATCGAAACTGCGGAAAAATTGACTAGGCACTCCGGGTCGTAATCGGCAAGCAGATTGGCATTCATCGATTATTGGAGGCAGAGGGGACGAGCGAGGGAGAGAAGAAGGAAAAAGCGGAGACAGTACCAAGGACCGATGTTCTTTATTTCCAAATTTATAAATAGTTGTATGCCATTCGGGATCTAAATGATTAATCAATTCAGTCAGCTCGAGTTACAGGTCATATGAATGTTCTATGATATCGTATCGTCAAAAGACATACATGTCTTTCGTTCAGAAGCTGGATCTATTCTCGACACTAAAAATTAGGAAGAAATCTTATCTGAGAAAGTAATTACTATTTCATAGCTCACCTACGAATAAGGACGTTCCAATAGATTAACGGAGGACACCACTGTGACAAACCGAAAAAAGGTCGTCTTTTCCTATCATTGTTTGTCTGCTAGATTATTTATTTGGGATTTGGAAGAAAGGTAATAACATAAGCATACATTGAACTTATTCGATGTAAATTTTTAATCAAAAAAATAAAAAATTAACAACGTTATTGATGTATAATAGAAGCTCCGTATAAAAAATGTAGTCCAACGGCCGAATCGATAACTTAACAAAGGTTGGTCTGAAAAATAATAATAAAAAACTTTTATAATCTATATAAATATAGTTTTCGAGGAACGTAGTCTTTTTTTCGGAAAAAAAATTCACAAAATGGCGGGTGTTTACAAAAAAGTGTAATTTTGGCGAAATTTCCACTTATATTCGTAAGCTACAAAAATACTAAATTTAAACAAACGGCTACGTACAAAGATAGCCACTGAAATTACGGAAGATTTTGTTTTCTTTCAAATTAAAAATCAAACACTTAATAGCTAGAGTGATGATTCCGGCCAAGCCGAGAAACGTCGTTTCAAGAAAAACGCGATTGAAAGTTTTAGTAGAGCAGAGCGGGGTTACTTGATCATGATTTTATTCTAAGCACTAACAGCACCGAATTAATGTAGTGATAAGTAATGATATCTTTAAAAATAGATAGGTTGTTTATTTGGCTATGTGACACTATCAAAAACTGTAGTAAAAACGTTGCTTAATAGACACCCCACGGGGCTAATTGAGCCAATGGGATAATAATGATTTTTTTCATAAGAGAAACAAAAAGAAGAAAAATGCGTAGTTCTATCTAATTTGTTATCTTTTGCCTCTTTTCGGATACTTTTGCCGTTGATGACGTCTTTGGCGGTACGTTTTATCAGATCTTTGGAGACTATAGGTCCTTCAGTTTTTCTCTTGTACTTTTGCATCCTGAAAAAAAGAAATAGTTTTTGTAGCAAGATTCATAGGTATTCTTGCGGCGAGGTTTAAACAGCTGATTTTTTAAGAAAATCTGACAAGCCATAAGACTATTAATATTTTCAATATTTAACTTAAACATTTTTCGACATATTTTTAAATATGTATACATACTTTAAGGGGTTATATACAGCCAGGAGGCCCAAAAAGATCGATTTTTCAAGATTGTTTTTTTTAGAAGACCTTTAAATCTATTAACTTAAAAATTTGTACACATATTATGGTAACTTGTAACTGTATTTCAACATTTTTTATTTGTAAAAATAATTATTTTGAAAGCTGCTATAGCTCAAAAAAAAGGCGTCGTGCGGGGCGCACGATATCTCTGGACTGGATCATCGAAAATGAAGAAACCAAAATTATTTCGTTAATATAATGGATTATCTTGTAATTGGTCGAAGGAATAAGCAAAATAATGTTTTTTACAAAATGCCGGCTTCTCAAAAAAAATTGTTTTTTGACAAAAATTTAGGCCTTACATTGTTTATAAAATGCAAAATATTTATCGGTGAGAAAAAACCGATTGATTACTAAAAAACATACTTGAAAGTATTGTGTTAAAATTTGAGGCTGATTGGTTCAGCCGTTTCAGAGAAATCTTGCTCAACGACTTTAAAACACACAATTTTGAAAAAAAAAACGCGTTCAAAGTTTCAAAAGCACTTTTGAACGCTCTGACACGTCATTACAAATGTGCGTGTAACTCCGAGAATATTTGCCGGATTGACAAGAAATTTTTTGTGTGTGTACTTAAATATATGTACATTGCGAAACAAAAATAATAAAAAAAATCGATTTTTCGCAAATTTTAACTGTAACCCCTTAAGAAAATGAGAAAAAACGTTTTAATTTCTGGATAACAGAACTGCCGACGCATTTCGATCAACGAAAAACATCCGACTGAAAAAAGGACTCGAACAAGTACCCTCCATCCAGCCATGTCAACCCTCGCATCAATAGCGAACGATCGCAAAAAATTAAAAATCGGAATGGAGCATTTGTCGAGCAATTCAATCAAAAAGGAAAAAAAAACAGGTTCGAGGCACAGAATACTTGGAACGCAATGTGAATTCGCGCGGCAAGAATAGAGGGTGGATAAAAGTTCTTCAATGGGTGGATATCCGTGGCATGGAAATGTAACCGAATGGTGAAAACGCCGCGAGCGCAATAGCTCGACGATATTGCATATGTGTAATCCCGGATTTTATATTACGCGGTCCGAGAGAGCGGAGGATAAGCCCCGAATATGCGGCAGGGCTTGTGGCGTTTCCCGACGTTTTCCCGTTCCGGACAGTTTGCCCCCGAGGGGCATTTATCCCCGGCGCGTACGACGCCGAGAGTCTCTTGGAAACTGGATGAACCATCGTCATCTCCATGGGCGTCGAGCAAAGAGGATTCCTAATCGTTGGCCAACCACGCGTCCATTCGCCAACCCGACAACCTCGACAATCCTGAGTACACACGTACGAGATCGCACGAGGAGCCATTTTCAGGCCAAACGCGTAACTTCGCCACCCTTCTGTGTTGAAAGTTTCGGAACAATAACGAGGAAGCTCGTATCACGCACACATAGCACCGAACCAACGACAGTCAAAATTCACATAGAGTAGAATGGGATAATTGCGGACGCTTAAAGAAATCTTTCGATAAAAGCCAAAATATTACTATGAATCAGTAACTTTTTATTAATTACTAGATTTCCGCCCGCGGCTTCGCTGGCGTAGACTTGTGCTGAATGCTCCTTAATGAAATGTGCTGCTGAAATGTTTCATCAAGAAAAAAGTAGAATTGTGTTGAAGAGCATTAAGGGGTTACCCCCACTTGCGATTTTGAAAAAATCGATTTTTTTTATTGCATTTTTTTGAAGTATAAGTATCCGGGCCCATACGGACGTATGGGCCCGGAATAGATGACTCTATGTAAGTTTACAAAAAAAAATATTTTCTTCGTGTAAACTGAAATTGATACTTTAAACGCGTTTTTCTCAAAATGGCATTTCTGAAGTCGGTGACCAAGATTACTCGAACACTAATGAACCGATCTTCTTGAAATTTTGCAGGCTTATTTAATACATAAAAATGTAGTCTTTAATCGTTCGATTTTTTTTTCGCAAAAAAATGGCCGTTTTATAGCCAAAAAACGGCCGTTTTTTTCGTTAAAATCGAACCATTAACTTTGACTGTTCGCCATTTTGTGAAAAATGAATATTTTTTAAAATCCTTCGATTAAAGACTAGTTTATACTTATATTTGACGAAATCCATCCGCATTTTTTTTCAGATGATCCACTTCGCCGCAATGTTGGTCACCGCAAACCGTGTATATAAAAACATTATTTCATTGACGGCCATTTGCCACTAAACAATGTAATATTTTTCAATAAAAAAATTACTGAAAGTTCTTCAAGATGTGTTCTTTAAGATGGTATATTGATCGATTACAAAAGTTTTGTAGTTTTCTTTAAAAAAAATTCATGAAAAAGGCCTTTTTTGCGCTACAAGTGGGGGTAACGCCTTAATACTGAGTTTCAAGTAAATCTGACCAGATATTTATTTTACCAGGCAAAGCCTGCTACTCCATTTTTCCCTTAAGAGTTGAATTTCCAAAAACGCTGAAATTTCATTAATTGTGTCTAGAAACAGTTATACTAAGTTTCAAGTAAATCTGACCAGATATTTATTTTACCATACAAACTTTGCTACCCCCTTTTACCTTAAGGGTTGAATTTCCAAAAACGCTGAAATTTCATTAATTGTGTGTGGAAGCATTTATACGAAGTTTCAAGTAAATTTGACCCGATTTTTTTTTTGTACAAACTTTGGCACCCTCTTTCGTTTAGGGGATGAATTTTGAAAAACGTCGAAATACGTGTTTCCTTAATTGTGTCACAGAGCATTAATACCAAGTTTCAAGTAAATTAGACTATAAAAATGTTTTTTTTTCCCGTACAAATTATGCCAGCCACTTTCACCCCCTTAGGGGTTGAATTTCGAAAACCGCCGAAATACGTGTTTCATTAATTGTGTCACAGAACATTAATACCAAGTTTCAAGTAAATTTGACCATAAAAATATGATTTCCCGTACAAATTTTGCGAGCCACTTTCACCCCCTTAGGGGTTGAACTTTGAAAAACGCCGAAATACGTGTTTCATTAATTGTGTCACAGAGCATTAATACCAAGTTTCAAGTAAATTTGACCATAAAAATATGATTTCCCGTACAAATTTTGCGAGCCACTTTCACCCCCTTAGGGGTTGAACTTTGAAAAACGCCGAAATACGTGTTCCATTAATTGTGTCACAGAACATTAATGCCAAGTTTCAAGTAAATTCCACCATAAAAATATTATTTCAGCGTCCGTATTTACCCCACTCTCTCGTAACTGGCGTCGTTGGAAAATTATAATTGACCAGATTCTGACGCTTCTTCGAACAGACTTTTTATTATTTGCTTCTTCTTTGGATGAAGGCGTATTTGTTGGGTGAAAGGACGTATCGTTGAATTTCACCTTGTCAGGAAAATGGACTACCTTTGAATACACCTAATGACTTGCACACCTGCGAACAGACGGGGAATGGGCATTTTTTTGAGAATTGTTTCTAAGGGTAAATGCAGAAAAATATATATGTCATCCGTTATTTATTGGTACTTTGTCTATATTTTTTCTTAAGTGATTCAACAATGAGTCATTCATGTACGTTGTTCAGGCCTCTGGCAAAATGTACTCGTTACCATGTTCTGCATAATAACCCCAGGTAGATGGATCTGAAATATCCAAGATTTGTAAGGTCATGTTCTGAAAGAATTGCAAAGTAAAAATCCAAAGGAATTGTATAGCAATGTTCCAGTTGTAACCCGTCTAGCCAATTTTTGTAGGTAAAAAAACAAGTTATCACATCTTGAAGACAAAGCATTTTTTTCGTGTCAAATTTTACGCTTTGATTGTTTATGAAAAATGTTCAAAGCACAAAAAAACAGTGACCGAATAAATTATGGATCTTTTTCCGAAGATAACAGAATCTTAGCTACTACCCCCATGGAAATTTATGTATGTAAAATATATGCAGAAAGTATATGCTACACATATATATATATATATATATATATATATATATATATATATATATATATATATATATATATATATATATCGGTCGCATATATAGTGACGAAAAATAGAATAATACGTGTGTATTCAGTATATATGCGCCAAATATATGACGCATATATGACCCATATATGTACGAAATATTTTTCTGACCAAAAAATATATGCTACGTATAAACACTATATATGATGCATTTATGAGGCATATACGACGCATATATTTTCGATATATTTTCAATCTATTTTTTTGTCAGAAAAATATATCAAAAATGTATGCGTCATATATGACGCATACATTTTTGTTACATATTCCTGACAAAAAATATATGCTGTGTATAAACACTATTACAGTTAAACTTCATAAAACTCAAAACTTAAACTTAAAAAAACTTAACTTACAGTTAAAGTACACTATTACATATAAACACTATATACAAATATGCTACGCATATTTGTATGTATGTGGCATATATGTACCATTTATGCAGTATATATGTGGTATATATGCAGGGTAAATGCTACATATATCATTGATATATGATACATTGATATACATTAATACCACGCATATACATCTCATATATAAAAACGTTACGAAAATTAGAATTTGGCACATATATGCAACATATATTTTCAATATATGGCATACATTTCACATATATTACAATTATTAATAAAAATAAATTTGCAGTATATTTTTGCGTATATAAATTTCCATGGGGGTACTACGACTGCAGAAACTACTCAAGGCGGGAGTAGTAAGGCCTGCATTAGAATGTCCGAAAAATAGTTTTTGTTTTAATGCTTAATTCGATAGATAAACTATCCAAGAATATATTTACAAAGTTGCAGAGGCCAATTGTAAATATTTTTGAAGATACAAGGCCAAAGGCAGGGAAGCGATTGATATTTGATATTGATATTTCCTCCTATTGAAAACTTTGAAGCGCGTTTTCTCCAGTTTTCATTTCCAAGATTTTTTCAAATTGGCGAGCGATGTAGCAAAAAAAACTAAACGACCTATTGAATCAAACCAAAGTTTATTTTTTTCAGTATGAAAATCTCTTTAGAGTGGATTAAAAGAGTCGTTGAAAAAGTCTTTTTGAATAATTTTGATAGCACGTTAAAGTGTTTTTTTAACACATTTTTTTTTCAAACCTGAGAAAAGTTACAATTTTACGATTTTTTCAGCTTTTTCTTAATTTCCCCAAAAGAAAAATATATGGCAATTAAACATTTTATTGGTTCATTTGGTACAGTCAAGAATTACGCGCTGCATATTTCCCGCCGATTGAGGACTACAGTGGCAAGACGCACATGGAATAGGCTGATAAATCGGCAGTCATTGATTGTTTCATATTGAAATTTTTATATACATTTCAAATATACATGAAAAAATACCTCAATGTTTACTGGGCTCACTTGTTTTTTCCCTTCTAAAATAATCCCCAAAAAAACAATTTTTTGGACCTTCTAATTCAGGCTCCCGCCTTAACGAGTTACATCTAGATCGCGGCCGAAAAGAAGAGGAATTTTCGTTAATTTTTTCTGCGCAAATGTGTGCAGATCTTGTTTTTTTTTAATTGAAGATTATAGTTTTAAGTATCTCGTAGAATTTTTGTATGTGCAAATATTTATAAATGTAGTAGATGCAATTGTGAAACGTCGTATACATGTAACCACTTGATAAAATATGATCGTCCAAAATCGTCGGATATCAAACTCCTCGTAACTGTCATCATTATGCAATAAAAATGAATAAAATTTTAGGCTCGTTCAAACTCTCTCTTTATCCCCCCCCAAGCGGGAGCCTGAATTAGAAGGTCAAAAAAAGCGTTTTGTCGGTATTTTTTTAGAAGGGAAAAGAATAAGTGAGCCTAGTGCACATTGAGGTATCTTTTCATGTATATTTGAAATGTATAAAAAAATGTTTTCACCACGAAACAATAAATGATTGCAGATTCATCAGCCTATCCCATGTACGTCTTGCCACTGTAGTCCCCAATCGGCGGGAAAGATGCAGCTCGTAATTTTTGACTGAACCAAATAAACCAATAAAATTTTCAATTGTTATATATTTTTCTTACCGGTGAATTTAAAAAAAAGCTTAAAAAATCGTGAAATCATAACTTTTCTCAGGTAAAAAAAATGTGTTTGAAAAAACACTTTGACGTGCTATAAAAATGATTTAATGAGACTTTTTCAACGACTCTCTTAATTTAAGTTCTCAAAAAAACACAGTTCTCAATAGGAGGCAATATCAATATCAAATATCAATCACTTCTCTCCTTTTAGCCTTGTATCTTCGAAAATATTTACAATTCGCCTCTGTAACTTTGTAAATACATTATTGGATAGTTTATCTACCCATTTAAGCAATTTAAAAAAAAAAACGATTTTTTGTACCTTCTAATTCAGGCTCCCGCCTTAACGGGCTTGGTCCAAAAGCTTTTAATCCATTCCTCCTTCACAGAGAAATTGATATCGTAAAAATACCCTCGTTTCAAAATTGTCGAGCGGGAGTTTGCAAAAAAAATTTTAGTGTTTTTTCGTGTAACCCCAGAACGGATTAACAGGATTTTTTTTGCCAACTAGTCACGCTCATTTTAATTCGATCTCAATTGCACTTTGCGTACGTACAAACGTACATGGCCCGCATCACTAAAAGCCATATACGATGTTCGGTTTGTTTGCGACAGCGGGATGAGGTCGAGCCGGTGGTCGTGCAGTCCGAAAATCAATTTAACCAACACCGAAATTCGCTTAGATTCGATCGCCGAATATAAACGTGCCACCGCACGAAACCCGGAAACGCATAGGGGTGGGGGGGGGTATATTGGTGCATCGGAGCATAAATATGTGCATCGTGTAAAGCCTTTGGCCGAGCACAAGAGACAGACGTATTCACGGAGCTCACGACGTTAATTGCAATTGCCTCGTTCCGCGCCGATGATGCCGGAAATACATGAGCTAATTATGATTCGATTACCCAGCCTCGCGTTTCATTTTCACGCCGAAACGAGGCGTCCCACCACAAACGGGAGAATACGTGTAAGCCGCACGAGCCTCAACGAGATTTCGGTGCATCGATTCTCCCCATGCAACGTGCACGGCAATGGCTCACACACGACGAGGCTGCGCGATCTTGTGGGAAGTGAGTCATTACCGTAAAACGGGGCTTTGAACAGATTTTGGGAGATTTTTGTGGGTAACTTTTTTTTAACATCCTAGATACCAACTTTTCTTGCTCCAATAGAACAGTGTGTCCTTTGGCTATCAAATATATAAGAAAGTCAAGCTTCACCACCCCCTCACAATTTGAGGTATACATTTTTTAAGGTGTCAATGTAGCCCCGAGTGTGGGGATTCTTTGACAGGGCATTGAAATGCAATTTACGTCAAAGATTGAGAGTTACTTTGGAATCATTTCGATAAAAAATGTAATATTTTATGCATTATACATGGAATTAAATGAAAAACACCGATTTTTTATAACCAAATTGTCATCGTTATTAAGGCAGCAGAAGTGGAACAATTTTCGTCCAATCGACTTGAAATTTTAACTGTAGCTTCTTAGATTGCTTTAACAGTCAAGTACGAGCGCTTTTTTCGATTAATCGAAAATTGTAAAAAATATATCACTTTTGAGATGAAAATAATGGTCGAAAAAACGAATTTTTTTTCAAACTCTTCTCTATTTTTCTTTTAATTATTTTTTTTTATTTCTCTCATACTTGACTGCTGAAAATAATATAATTAACGAAAACATTTCACTCTTAGTTCCGGGACTAAATTTACAACAGTTCTACTGCGCGCCGCGGAGAGGGTTGGCTGAAAAACAGTAGTGTAGTAGTAGTAGTATAGTGACTCGTGCGCCACCATTTTGTATACTTTTGACAACAAAATTTTTTCTTACAAACTTCAATAAATACCTTATGAAACCTAAAATGTCTTTTGAATACGTATTTTATTCCTTTCTTTAAAAAAAAATACAAAGAAAAGGGTCGAAAATGGGCAGTTACAGTAGTGCCCTCCCTTAAGGAAACATTTTACATAAAAATATGAACTACCTGGAGTGCTATTATAGACAGTTAATGAGTCTCATAATTTTGATTGAGATCAAAATCAACTTGAGCAACATTACAACCAAATTTAGCAACATTACAATAAACTTGAACAGCAAATTGTTGTTCAAGTTTGTTCCCCGCACCCGCCGCCCGTCATAGAAAGTCAAGCGGGCTCGCTGCGCATACATTTAAAACGTGTTTGGCGCTCTGTCAAAGTAGCCCCAAAAACTGTCAAAGTTACCCTGAATGTCAAAGTAGCCCCGTTTTACGGTACCGCGTAGAAATTTTAATAGGGCCCGATTCAGGGCGCGTTCAGGTCGCCTGACTGCCCTGGTAGGGCACTTATAAGGCAGTCTGAAAGCGCCCTGCTAGAAAATGTAACGTTGTGTCACATGTGGGCCTGACCTGGTTGCCTGATGAGGCCCTAGTCAGGTTGCCTGATCAGGCCCTTATCGGGTTTTTTAGTCAGGCCGCTAACGGGTTTCCTGCACTGCCAAAAAAAAAATATTTAGGGGGTCTTTTCACTTTAGACGCTAAAAAAGGCTATTTTCATGATTTTTCATAGGTTTATACTATAGCTATCGATATAAAAGTTGTACACTTAATGAATACACTTTCGAAAGATATTAAAGAAAAAATTAATTATTTATTTGTCACCTTTTATAGACGCAAATGGTAGTTAAAAAAATTGTAGGTCTGCGCTGTTGATGAAATCTGGGATATGGATCATCCGAAACAAAAAAATGGATTTAGATTCAATATGTTAATGGCTATAGCGCATATCGTACGATTTTTTATATACGCAAAAATAACAAAATAGCGAACATTTTTCGAAAAAAAAAACCGTGTTTTTTCACCGTTTTTGAGATATCCATAAGAGCCTTAGTAGGATCTTATCAGGAACGGCCTTAGTAGGGCCATTTTAGTATTTCCGGATTTCGGGCCTAATTACTTCCGGCCTGATCGGGGCCGGATCAAGATGTCCGTAATAGGTGTTACCCATTTCAAATCGCGATCGGGCCCTGATCATAATCAGGCTAACCCTAAGAAAATTTCTACGCGGGTTGTGGCGGACGAAAATGCTGCATTGATCGGAGAAAAGTAATAGAGGATTAATCTTATCACTGATATGTTAAAGTTTGTTTAGGAGGGACGGTGCTGGTATGTCACTGAAAACGAAGTCGCGTCAAGTTTTCTTTAAGAGTTTTTATCAGATCTTTTTCCTCTGGGAAGCAAGCTTGCCGAAGGCGAAATTACAGCAGGAACTTTTTTTAAAGGTCTTTACAGTACGTGAACATATTGTACGGCGGAATAGAATCATGAATCATGAGTCGTTTAACTTTTAAGTGGCGTAAAATTGTAACTATGTAACTTATTTGTGTCATCTAGACGCTTTTCTACATCATATACCGTAAAACGGGGTTAAATTCACATTGAGGGTTACTTTCACAGTTTTTGGGGCTACTTTAACAGAGCACTAAAATATGGTTTAGACTAATCCTTTTTGAACTTTTGTTGCATTGTTGCTTAAATTTGTTGTTCAAGTTTATTATAATGTGGCTCAATTTGATTGTAATGTTGCTCAAGTTGACTTCGATCTCAATGATAATTATAAAACTGATTAAGTGCCTACAATAGTACCCTAGGTACTTGATATTTCTATGTAAAATGTTTCCTTAATAAAGATGACAATTTGGTTGTAAAAAATCGTTGTTTTTCATTTAATTCCATGTATAATGCATAAATTGTTATTTTTTAAATCAAAATGATGTCAAAGTAACCCTTAATCTTTTACATAAGTTGCTTTTCTATGCCTTGTCGAAGAAACCTCACACTCGAGGTTAGTTTGACACTTCAAAACATATTTTTTATAGTTAAAGGACACATTGTTCTATTGGAGTAAAAAAGGATGGAATTTAGGATGTTAAAAAAAAAGTTACCTAGAAAAAACTTCCAAAACCTGTTCAAAGTAACCCCATTTCACGGTAATAATTATTTATTTTAATTCCAACTGGTTTAGATCTGCGTAACTTTGAGTGGGCTACACCCAGCGTGTGGCCGGAAATGAGGAGAAATCTTCGTGATTTTTATCTGGGAAAACATGTAGTGTGCGAGTTTTCAATTTTTTTTTACTGTTAAGGGTATGGTTTTAAGAATCTTGTACAACTTTTGTTTTTTTTTACTGTTCGAAAAACGTCCTTCGCGGTAACCACGGCTGTTCGGAAATAAAACATCCGAAATAAAAAATTCGACGCATTTGGTTTTTGCATGAAATTGGACGAAGTGCTTGGACCCATGATTTAATCAAATATTGATTTTTTTTAATGGCCGCAGTCCAATGTCAGTGTATCGATTTTCAGTAGAAAAAACGCTGTATTTTCGTTGATAAAAATGAACTATGCATCGAAAAAAAAATCCTTCATTCAAGCACTGCTTTTTGATATGTGAAAAAAGTTTGTAAAATTTGAAGTTGACCGGTGCAGTGTTTTTTAAGATATCGTGGTCACCGATTTTGAAGCAATCATTTACAGAAAAAACGCGTTTTAAGTTCGTCCGCTCGCGGATCTACCTATAAACGCCCATAACTCCCTCAATTTTGAACGGGTCGACTTGAAATTTTCGGAGAATATTTTTAAAATGTTAGAATTTTAAAATTAATCGCAAAAAAATTGATGTTTCCAAAAATGTCAATTAGGTGTAAGCCTTTTAATTGCAGAGCCTAGGGGTGTTTGTAGACCTAGGAAAATGTCTTGACCTCACAAAAATTATTAACTGTCAAAAAAGTAGGGACTCTTTAGGTCTAGACATTTCTCGAGGTCTAGACATTTAATTGGTGCAGAAACTAACTCGAAAAGGTGTAGCTACAATCCAATTTATTTATAATTGTATACTACTTTCATTACTTATAATTCTTCAGTCTAAGAACGTTTCTAGACCTACAAAAGTGTCTAGACCATACAACTATAAATTATTTTAATTTTCCCTTTTCTATACTAAATCTAAAAGGAATAATTCCCTATACAACTAGATATTTAAGTCTTGTAAGCTCATTGATAGTCGACGGTAATAATGTTTCCCAACCAAGTGCCGAATACTAAATAACACAACCCTATTCTGCATTAATCGAAATATTCATCGTCATTCGTGCAAATAATTAATTCGCATTCTCAATAAGTGAAATAATTACGTAATACGAGGATTCAATTAATTTTGGGCCGATATTGCGACATGACTACTTCTACGGAAACAGAGAGAAATTATTGCATGGCCCAGTTGTCGGTGCCTATGATCGAAAAACCGCATCCCGACGGAGGAGGCAAATGTGAACGAAATCAAAACGGCCGATAGAGCCATGATTTGATCGTATCGTGAAAAACGTTTGGGCACCGAGAGCATGCTGAATACTTTTGAACTGAAATTCGATGCTCTCTCTCTCTCGGCTATCTCCTATCTACGAATCAGAAACCAATTTGGAAGCAATACGCCGCTCATCGTCTCTTCTTCTTTTACCCTTTTCTTTCCAACCCTTATCCCCGAGATCATCTTACTCGTGCTAGGAGCAGCGAAATCCCCTTGCGAGTTCTCAAATTCGTCGTCCAACCAATGAGTCCAGAGGCACGGGCTATCACGATGAAGAGAGAGAGAGAGAGAGAGAGAGAGAGAGAGAGAGAGAGAGAGAGAGAGAGAGAGTGAATGATTTGATACGGCTCGACGTCAGTTTCCGTTCGCTAGACTTGGAGCTTTCTTTAACTTTTCATTTTTTCAATACCGTAGATTGGGGTTACTCTGATTCGTGGGGTTACTTTGATGAAAACTTTGTGTTGTTTTCAAATTCAAATTACGAAGTTCCTGAACGCGACCGAAAGTTTTTTTTACCGTTGGCAAGCCTGAATATCTCTTTATGTCATCATTCAGACGCAGCACGAACGAACGGGTTTAAATTACCGTAAAAATATAAAAAATGTAAACAAATATTTAAACTATTCTTTGTGCTCGAATTACTTCAAGAATAACAAGTTGGGTGTTGCAATGACGTGTTTTCGGTAACAATCACCTTGTCAGATGTTTGTTAAACTACACCATTATGCTTTGTTGTGTGGCATAACCTCAAAAACATATTTTATGGGCGACGGTTGTTTCGTTGGGGTGTCTTTGAGCGCTTCGATCGGGGTAACATTGATCAATTGCACCCCACTCATATTTATTGCTAGTCTTGGAGTACTCTCAGGGATTTTCGTGGTTTGATAATTTTGAAAATTTTAGGTTTCAATTGTAGGTTAAGAAATGTTCCTAATGAACACATTAGGAGAATTTCTTAACCTGCAATTGAAAACTAAAATTTAAAAAATTATCAAAACAATCTAAAAATTTTCAAATTCTAAATTTTATTTAAATTTTTTTATTTTTTATAAAATAGTTTTTTTTTCTTATAAAAAAAATTATCAAAACGATTCTGCTATTCTGTACCAAATTACACTAATTGTAAGACGAAAAATATCAAATTGTTATTTGATATTAATCTTCTCGTTAGTTGTCAATTGTAGGACAAAAAATATCAAATTACTATTTGATATTTTTTTCTTACAATTAGTGTCATTTGGTAAGTGACCTAGTTTAAGTGAAACTTGTTCCTAATGAAACCAATGTGATCTCGTTTTTTGATTTAGATACCTAGCTAGACATAAGTATTACAACTTGTTTTTGTTAGTTTTTTTAAATTTTCGAAGTTTATGGATGTGTTAAATCATAAATAAATATAAAATACCAGTTGGTTATCAATAAATTTGGTTTTGAAAAGTAAAGGTGTAATATTTGTTCGATCAAAGTAACCCCAAAACAATAAAAATCATAAAAATTTGTACACATACAAATTGTAACTTTTAACTGTATTTTAGCAATTTTTATTTGTAAAAATTATTATTTTGAAAGCTGCTATAGCTTATCTCCGGGAGCACCTTTAAAAAAGGCGTCCTGCGGTGAGCACGATATCTCTGGACTGGATCATCTGAAATAAAAAAACCAAAGATATTTCATTAATATAATGGATTATCTTGTAATTGATGGAAGGAATAAGCAAAATAATATTTTTTTACAAAATGGCGGCCTCTAAAAAAATCGATTTTTGACAAAAATGTAGGCCTTAAATTGTTTATAAAATGGAAAATATTTATCGGTGAGAAAAACCTTCGATTAATTACTAAAAAATATGCTAAAAAAGATTGTGCTAAACTTTGACACTGATCGGTTCAGCCGTTTCCGAGAAATCTTGCTCACCGACTTTAAAACACACAGTTTTGAGAAAAACACTTTTAAAGTTTCAAAAGCACTTTCAAGCGCTCTGACACGTATCTACAAATGTGCATGTAACTTCGCGAATATTCGCCGGATTGACAAGAAATTTTCTGTGTGTGTACTTAAATATATGTACAATACGAAAATAAAATTAAAAAAAATCGATATTTCGAAAATTTTAACTGTTACAACCCCTCAAGAAAAAGGGGGGTATCTAAGTAACCCTAATCTCAGTATAACTTTGATCACGACTACTTTTTTTCTCATTTATTTTTAAATATTTTAAATTGTAATTTGAAAGATAAAAAGACTAATAAAAGTTGATTTTTCCATGAAAAAAAAATTGCGATATTATTCAAAGTAATGTGTTGATGTTCATTAAAAAAAATGACCGAAGTAACCCCAATCCACGGTATCTAATATCATCAACTTTTGACTCGGGTGGCTCGTTAGAAAAATGGAATTTAGGTAGAAGCGTGACGACTCAAACGCTTCGGCCTAAAAAAATCTAAAAATTACAAGCAATAACGACAAGTTTTAAAAGTAGAAGAAAAAGGAGTTTTCTGTGACCAGAAGTTCCATTGAAAAAGGATAGGACCTACATCAATGTGATTAATATAAGATCGATATCAAAAAAGCAATTCATTTGATTTTCCATTGCTGCTAGAATCGTTTACATTTTACAGATTCGTATCTCCTTCCGATTCATTAAAAAAGACAGGTTGGAAGGCGCCTGTTTTTTTTTTCGAGCGTTATTCACGAATAGGCAGGACCTTGAAGCGAACTCGACAGGGCGCGCGCGTTATAAATTTGAGGGGTTGAATCTCCCCGTTGGTGTTTAGTAATTTAATTGGACAGTTGAATGCGTTGTTTTATTTGACTTTTTTTTATTTACTTTCTATTTTTGAGCGTCATGCAGCGCTGTAAAAGCACCCCCGCCATGAAAAAAAAAGCCGCAGTAGACGGTCGGCAGTGCCAGCGGAGCTCTCGCAGAGAATTTACGGCTCTCGATCTAGACGCCGCTGAGGGACCACCGACGAGGGGGAAGAGGCCTCAAATTCGATTTTCACGCCTACTGGCGCATTCTCGGCTATTTTTTCCTTCTCTTCGTTTCGTCGTTTTTTTTCTACCTCCTTCCGTTTCCCTTGCACCAACACCTCGAGATCCTTCTTGGCGGCCTCTCGAATGAATATTTATGGCTTCGGGGAATCCGAGGATTACGAGTCTCATGCTTAACGCCAGGGTTGGGTTGCACATGATGCTTTCCATTTGTGTGCAGCTTTCCCTTGACGTCTTGGGAGACGTCTCGGAAAAGTCGCGTATCATAGCTAAATTGATATATTCGCGAATCCCATTTTCGTCCACGTTCAGGTCTTGATCTTTGCTGTCTCAGGAGAACGAAGCCTCGTCTGTCCAAGATTAATATTTTTTTTGAAAATTCGATTCACCGACTTGAAACTTTGCTTGCATGGAGGATTTTTTCTTCGGCTATGGCGTTAATCTGGCTCGTACATACTGATTCGATGATCGTGAGATAAAAGATTGAGGGGGAGATACGTTTAGGCGAGGAAGAAAATTGCAGATTTTCATCATTTTTTTTAAAGGAAATATTTCCTCGTCATATTTTTAAATTTAGGGTACCTTATTATTACTACTTTTGGCTATTACGGTCTTCCAAACGGGTTGCAGCGGATGTTGTCAGTCGGCGTGACACGTAGCGTTGGCGAAATAGATCTGAGAGAAAAACAACGAAGATTTTTCTTTCATTAACAGTCATACGCAGTATATGAACCAAGAAAAGGTGAGAAATATTGAAAATCGATAAATCGGTATGCTTTGAAACAAAGAGATTGAATTTTCCGAAAAAAATATGGCTACATTGTACAATACAAAAATACTTTTTCTTAATTTTCAAAAACGATTAGGATCATGTTTTAGACAATAAAGTTATGAAGGTTTATACTAAATTTGATCAGAATCGGTTGAGTAGCTTTTTAGCTATACGTCTTTTTAAAGATTAATAAAAAAAATAGTACCACGTAGTAGACAAAAAAAAGTAACAGAACATACCCTCAGTCTCAAAAATGGTGAAGGAATCTTTCCTTTTAAAAAATAATCATGAAAATCAGAAAATGTTTCCTGACCTAAAGGTATATCCTTCCATAATCAATTTCCTAGGGCTAGGTTTACTAATCACGCAATAACCATTTGGTTAATTTTCAAATGCTAGAGGAACGGAGTGATAAAAAATCAGAAGCTATCGACCCTCATGAATTTCTGAAGCGAAAAGCCACTCACAGAAAGTCATGATTAGTTGTGCTTCCACAAATAAAGCCATTGTGGCTCCTTGATTCGAATTCAGAAAGTCCAGGGTCTTGAAAAAAAAAAGAAAGCCAGAGAACGAGATAGGGACAGAGAGTGATTCGTCGGCAATTTTTCAAGTTTCCACCCCTCGAGCCTGAGGCAACTCGAGCGCCTCCAGTGGCGAAACTCCTCGAGCCCGGTTATTTCCACCCTTTACGAGGGTGCGTGTTCGCTACAAAATATCCAAGGCCCCGAGGGCCAAAGGGGGGAGGAATGAGCGAAGAGTCTCGAATTTATCCGAGACATCACCTTCACTCTCCTCCCCCTATCGTCGTTGTCCCCGTAGCCGAGAGAAGCCATCACGATCCTCCATATAACTGATGTTGAGAGCACGTCTTCGTTCCTCCCTCGAAGAAGGAAAAAACAAGAAAGAAAAAAGCACGCCGTTCGGAGGTGAAAGAAGAAGAGGGCAGCCATCACGGATCAGCCCTCGGCAATTTTTTCGTTACTTCAGCTTATCCGTGCGTCCCGGAGACGCTGCTAGGTCACCCCATATTTTCGTCGGATTTCACAACCAAGAGCCTATACCGCGCCCATATTCAACGTACACAGAGCACTCCAATGAGCATTATCTCCGTAGTCCTGGGTATAGAAGCCTCCAGGATTCGCATCCTACGTGTATTTTCACACACGCGTATCCATGCGCTGTTTCCACCAATGGTGCCGTTTCGCAACAACCTCTAGCGACATCGAAGATCACGAACATTGCGGGACGGCAACTCCAAGATTGGAAATCAAGAAACCTGGTAGTATTTTGCATCTAGCGCCGTCTAGGAAGAACGAGAATCAAATGATTGGGAAGTGCTTATTCGAACGTCCAGAATCAAGAAACCTGGCAGTTTAAGAATCTGGCGTCGTCTACCAAGAGTCAGGATCAAAACGTCGAGGGATGCTGATTCCAAGATCCAGAATCAAGAAACCTGGTAGTATTTGGAACCTGGCGTCGTCTACCAAGAGTCAGGATCAAAACATTGAGGGATGCTGATTCCAAGATCCAGAATCAAGAAACCTAGCAGCATTTGGAATCTTCGAGTCCAACAGGAGTAAGGATAAAAACATCGGGGAGTGCGATTGCAAGATCCGGAATCAAGAAACCTGGCACCATGTGGAATCTGGCACCGTCTACCAATAGTAAGAATCAAAACATTGGATGTCACTGATTCCAAGATCCAGAGTGAAGAAACCTGGCAGTATGTGGAATCAGCCGTCGTCTACCAAGAGTGAGGATCAAAAAATTGGAGGATGCTTATACCAAGATCCAGAATCAAGAAACCTGGCAACATGTGGAATCAAGCGTCGTCTACCAAAAGTGAGGATCGAAACATGAGTGGTCGCTGATTCCAAGATCCAGAATCAAGAAACCTGGCAGCTCGTGGAATCTGCCCTCGTCTACCAAAAGTAAGGATCGAAACATGAGTGGGCGCTGATTCCAAGATCCAGAATCAAGAAACCTGGCAGCATGTGGAATATGCCGTCGTCTACCAAGAGTGAGGACCAAGAAATTGGAGGATGCTTATACCAAGATCCAGAATCAAGAAACCTGGCAGCATGTGGAATCTGCCGTCGTTCTACCAAGAGTTAAAATCAAGACATTGGAGGTCGCTGGTTCCAAGATCCATAATCAAGAAACCTGGCAGCATGTGGAATCTGCCGTTGTCTACCAAGAGTGAGGATCAAGGCATTAGAGGATGCTGATTCCGCGATCCAGAATCAAGAAACCTGGCAGTACTTGGGATCCAGTGTGGCCTAATTCGAGCGATGATCCATACATTGGAAGACGGTCAACTCAAAGATCCAGAATCAAGAAACCTGGCCGTCTTTGGTATGATTACCAGTAATCCTAGTAAAATGTCCATCCTGGTCTGGCATCATCGACACGTTGATAACGTGTAAAGAGACTCTTCGAGTACCACGATGTCTTTCCATGGCAAAAACTACCTCGGCCAGGTAAAAGCCAAAAGGAAGAATCCAACTAGACCATATGCATTATTTTCTTTCTCGAGTAGATGTGTTTGAACGCGCGTAATACATAGTTGCCACACGGTATCCATTTGCACAGCTTCTCCAGCGTGTCTGCTTTTGACTGGCAAGTCTGTTGCGACAAACAAGCCGGCGCTAGCGTGTTTATCTCCACAGTCTCGACGCGTTGCGGTCCCTATGTGGAAGCCACATGTATTCCTATCTCCCTTTATTCTTCGCCCTTGGTGTAGAGTTCGTCCTCTTTCTGGGCTCTTGTCTCGCTGAACGTTTTGTTTCTCCCCTGCCCCTTTCTCTCTGCCGACCGTACGCTCCCTTTGATGAGTGGCAAGGAAAAAAGCTCTGGTGTACGATAGCCCAGGTATACAGCCCTTCTCTCTCCTCCACATTTTCCTTGCCACACTCCGGCCCTTTCGCCCTCTCTCGCTCACTCTCCCGCCGCTTCTTATGGACTTGATTTTGGAACACTGAGCCGAAGCTCTGAAAAATCTTGAACAGCATGTCTTTCCCGAAGCAACGTAGTTGACGTCCGCATATCTCGGTCGCCGACACGATCCTTATCTTCCATTCGGGATCCCATGGGACTTTTGAATGGAAAGAGGAAGAGAGAAAACGCGAGAGAAGGAGGCGGCAGCAAGTGAAGAACATGGACGAAAAAGACAACGACGAGGGGGAGTGGCAAGAGGAGAATGACGAGAGTTATGCTCTCATAAAATAATCGACCGTGCAGAGAGAGCTCTCCTTCCGTCGTTTTTACCTTCTCCGTAACATACCTTTGGATATATGTATATACATATATTTCTTCCGTATACAGATCTGTATACGACCACTGCGAAATCTCGAGAGTCCACGCTCGTTGCGGACCAGAACTTTATCCTCGTGGTACTTTTCCCCTTCGGGAAATTCATTGCACGAAGACATTTTTGTTCCTTTTTTGGGGGGCAAACTTAGCATATGCGCTAGGTTTTTTTTCGCAAATTTATTTTTAACCTAATGCACGATACTTTTGATTAAGGGGGAGGTCTTTAGGCAAGAAAAAAAAGTATGATTTTCATGATTTTTTAAGCCTTCCTTGACACGCTTACACCTGGCCACGGCTTTGACACACTAGGTCTATTTGACCCGGTTAGAACATCATCCACCTGCCCTTAACAACCCTTCGGTCAGGTTTAATTGAAAAAAATCTGGAATACACTGTAATTTCTTAATTACATAAACATATATTATTGTATCTGCATAATTAAAATTCGGAAAATATAAAATTTAATTGTTGTAAAAAATTATCGAAACCTTTTAGTTTTAGGAAAGTGAGCATTTTATTTCACATTCGTGCGGGTCAAAATGACCCAGTGTGTCAAGGATGGGTTAAAGGAAAGATTTCTTCACCATTTTCGAAACTTAGGTGATGTTTTATCACTACTTTTGGCTGTGACATGGCATTTCTTTTTATTTATCTTTAAAAATGGCGGAGGGATGGTACGGTCTTCTAAATGGGATTCGTCGAAACGCAAAGACGGCGGGATTAATAAAAAAAAAATGAAGATTTTTTTCTTTCATTAACACTGTTACGCAGAATAGAAACCAAGAAAAAATGAGAAATGTTGAAAATCGATTAAATGAAAGCTTTGAAACGAAAAGATGGAATTTTCCGAAAAAAGGCCATGTTATGAAAAAAAAAAAGATTTTTTATTTTCAAAATCATTTAGAATGTTGTTTTAAACAATAAGGTTAGAAAGATTCATACCACATTTCATAAAAATCGGTTGATTAGTTTTTTAGCTATACGTCACGCTAGTTTTGAAAATGCAGTTTAGAAGACCGTGCCAAACCACCGCCATTTTTTAAGGTGAATTTTAAAAAATACCATGTAATAGTCAAAAGTAGTAATAAGACTACTTTTGACTGTAAATACCTTAAGTCTAAAAAATGGTAAAGAAATCTTTCCTTTTAAAGGAAATTAGCAATTTTTTTCTCGCCTAAGGGTGTATAGTCCCTTAAGATTTCCACGAAATTCCAGAATCAACAAACTTTTTTGTTTGATGCGATTTTTTTCATGCTTTTTATCTATCTGCCTGTCACTCTAGATCTATCGCTTCGTCTCTCTCACTTGTCGTACTCCCTTTCGCGGTAGATCGTCGCCGAATTGTTTATCGGCACGATTGTTACGTGACGAAGAATCCGACAACCGGATCGAGAGGCACGCGAGCCATTCTTTTCTCCTCGACTCATTGTTATTGGGATTAACTTTATTGGATTTCGTAGGATGGCATCCCTTGTCCGGAGAAGTATAAGGGGGAAGCCACCCTCCCAAACGGGGCCAATGATGTGACTATTTTTTTCGCCAGATATATGCGAGGAAATAAAATCTATATATTCGTGAAAATGAGATTTCGGGACAAAGCTGTAGGAAGAATAGTCGCGAAAGCTTCCGGCTCGATTACGCGAGGTCTCTTGCGAGTGGCGAGAAAAGGGAAGTCGGTCCCATAAGGCCGCATAGATCAGCCTTTGGGGACAAAAACACTGGTGTATCGGGAAAACTACCAACGTCCTCGACCAAGATATATAGCTATCCTAAATGGGAGGGTCCGGAAAAGAGGAAGGTGGAGAGAGAGATATATATATAGGTAGAGAGTGAGGGGGGGGGGGGGGAAGGGCGAGAAAATATGCCCAGCATGTGGTTTGCTCATTCGTCTAAACGATTAGTCGATTTGTCGTGAATTGACACTTCTTCCCAGCCTCCCTTGACGAAACTTCCCGGGTGGTCCAACGTAAAATACAAGGGTGTGATACCATCGCGAATAATTTTCTCCTCTCTCAATAAACTCCGATAAAAATTATTGACATTGCGCTGCTTCATCGAATCAAATATGTCATTGGGTCAATACTAAGATGGGTGACCGCTTAATCGTGCACTGGCTTGAGCGCCGATTGCTCAGCAACAGTGATGGGCACAACTAAATAGCATTGTAATTTGATTATTAATCTGGTTACAAAGTAATTTAACTACAGAGTAATCTCAATTAATTGCATTTCATCACATTGTAATTTAAGGCGTTACCCTCACTTGTAGCGCAAAAAAAAGGCCTTTTTCATGAATGTTTTTAAAGAAAACTACAAAACTTTTTTAATCGATCAATATACCATCTTAAAGAACACATCTTGAAGAACTTTCAGTAATTTTTTTTATTGAAAAATATTACATTGTTTAATGGCAAATGACCGTCAATGAAATAATGTTTTTATATACACGGTTTGCGGTGACCAACATTGCGGCGAAGTGGATCATCTGAAAAAAATGCGGATGGATTTAGTCAAATATAAGTATAAACTAGTCTTTAATCGAAGGATTTTAAAAAATATTCATTTTTCACAAAATGGCGGACAGTCAAAGTTAATGGTTCGATTTTAACGAAAAAAAACGGCCGTTTTTTGGCTATGAAACGGCCATTTTTTTTTCGAAAAAAAAAATCGAACGATTAAAGACTACATTTTTATGTATTAAATAAGCCTGCAAAATTTCAAGAAGATCGGTTCATTAGTGTTCGAGTAATCTTGGTCACCAACTTCAGAAATGCCATTTTGACAAAAACGCGTTTAAAGTTTCAATTTCAGTTTACACGAAGAAAATATTTTTTTTTGTAAACTTACATAGTCATCTATTCCGGGCATCAAAAAAAAACTGCACTTCAAAAAAATGCAATAAAAAAATCGATTTTTTCAAAATCGCAAGTCGGGGTAACCCCTTAACTATCGATTTTTGCAAGATAAAATGATAGAAATGATAATGATACTCTTGAAAGTATAAACTGTCGAAAAAGGCAAAAAAAATCGATTTTTTTAAAGTGTCACACTGGTATAGCCCCTTAAGGAGAGACACGTGTATGGTAAAGCAAAAAAGGATCAAATTGTAGCCCTAAAGGGCATACGAAGGAAAATTAGAAATAATTAAAGCATCCTTTTCTTACCCTGGAAAAAAATCTTTTTCTCACATGTCGCATTATTAATTTTGAAATTCATACAAATCGCGGTGATGACATTTCCATAAATAACAAATACGCCTCCCGGGGCTCTTAACGAGAATTAAAAGACCTCTCGGCAACTTTGAGTCCCGCTTGCACGAGAGGATCATACATCGCGACGTTGGAAATAAAACTATACTTAGGAGCGTAACGACCGCGAGGATATACAGATTAAAAAATAATAATTTACCGCCGCAACCGCTACGTTGGTTTTTTGCTTCTTTTACGCTGCTTCTCGTATTTCTTTATGCGCCTTCACCGGCTCCACGTGTACAGGGATCGCCAGGATAAAAATTCGCCTCGTCCCTGTTGCATAGTTCTCGTCTGAACCCTTTGTGGTCCGTGACTCGCACGAATTCGAGCCTCGCCGTGGCCCACCGTTTTCCCAAATTGTCGAAAATACTGCGGTTGCTTTTTCAACCCCTTCGTCTACGGCTATCTCGTGGCTTCCTGTATACACCGTGGCCCATCCATTCGGCACTCTAGGCCGAATCGAAACCTTTGGGACACCCACTTTCAATTTGACGATTTTTCTGACAGTCGGTTACCCGTGAAAAACGACGCAACCGACCCAACCTCGAGCCAGCGTCACGCCAATCACAGTCTACCATTGGCCAATGAACGGCAGCACTACCGGTTTAGTGTTGCGCCACGGTAGGAGTGATCTCTTCGGCCCAACGCTGGGATGTACGGTTGGCCAATAGTAGGCTTACCGGAAATCCTAACAGTTGGCCGGGTATTGGCCCAACATTGGGCTAAAGAGATCACGATCATTGGCTGAAGGTTGGCGTGATCACCGGCCCATATTAGGGCTAAGGTCGGCTTCATATATTGTTGGCGCAATATTCGGGCTAGTGTTGGCCCAGTGTAGGGTTGTCAAAACAACCCAATGCATAGCCAACGTTGGCCAAACTATGGACCGACGATGGCATTATGGGCACCCGCTATTATTTAAAACGCCACACAAAAAAATGGAACTTTAAAAAATGGTATATTATTAGCCTTTATTTTATAAATTATCACAGTCTCTTTTCAAACAGTCGCTTTCGAAATTATAATTCTTATTTTAAATTACACACACTGAAAACATACGTTATTATCACAGAACTCGTAACATAGTTCAATCACAGTTTGTTAGATTCACTAAACTCGTTATGCACAATCACTTGGTCGTGGAATGTTTCCAAATTTCTTTCACTATTTACTTGTCCTTTTGTTTCGTTGCCTCTGATCCTAACCTGCTGTAAAGAGTCTTCTAATTTTTGTCGTCGTTTTAACACTCGGCGTTTCTTAATACTGTCATAATACCTCGGCATTTTTTTAATAAACCACAAAACTTTAGTATAAATCAATTTTATTTTTAATAAACTGAATTTCAGATAAGAGTAATGAGTTTTTATTATCACAGGACGTAGAAAATTGCATGCAGTGATAATAAAAAAATATATAATAACCCAACGAACACCCAACCTTGGGCCAAATATCGATTACCAACTGTCAGCCAACTATCGGGTCCCAGTGTTGGCCCCGAACATGGGCCAATCGGTTGATCATGGGTTTGCCAGTCTAGAATTGAAGCTCGGCATACCATCGAAGAGCCAACGCTGGGCCAGTACTAATTAATGACCGTCGGCCAATTGTCGGGGCGAGCGCAGGGCCTGACTCTGAGCCAATCGTTTGACCGTGGTTTTGCCAATGCTTTTTTACGTATATACGTAGATACGTATATGCGTAAAAAAATTCTTGTACAGTCCATACATACATACATACATACATACATACATACATACATACATACATACATACATACATACATATATATATACATAGCAAAAAAGCATTCTTGTATATATCTATGGACTATACCGTTCAAAGCCAGAGTTGCGCCACGATTGGCAATTCGTCAGTTTGCCATGCTAAAAACAAGCATTGGCAAAACCACGGTCAAACGATTGGCTCAGACTCAGGGCCTGCGCTCGCCCCGATAATTGGCCGACGGTCATTAATTAGTGCTGGCCCAGCGTTGGCTCTTCGATGGTGTGCCGAGCTTCAATTCGAGACTGGCAAACCCATGATCAACCGATTGGCCCATGTTCGGGGCCAACACTGGGACCCGATAGTTGGCTCACAGTTGGTAATCGATATTTGGCCCAAGGTTGGGTGTTCGTTGGTTTGCCATGCTTCAAATGAGCACTGGCAGAATCATGGCCAAATCATTGGCCCGTATAATGGACCAACACTGGGTATTGGTGGTTGGTGCTGACTATCGTACCAAGCGTCGGCCGCATCTTAAGCACCGGCAAATTTTTCACGGGTAGTTTGTAATTCGAAGGATTTTTTTTTTCGAGTACTTTTGGAAGCAATTTTTGCGATGGTTTAAAAAATATGCAACGAATTGAGGGGGCGATGAAAAAAAAATATTTCCATGGAATAACGGGTCGAGAGCGACGATCTGTCAATTTTATTTGGAGAGCTCCATACGTGTTAAACAACCCTTCTTTTGGTACGCATAGCCTGTATTATTCGTGTGCTCGTTACAAAGCTATCGGTCCGGAAAAAAGCCCAATTTGCATAGAGCGTCCGATGCCTGGACGCTGTTTTTCCTGATCCGACTCTCTCTCACTCTTTGTCTATTGTACCAACAAATTAACATGCCAAAGAAAACAGAGTGGTTCACGTAAAAAAATAAGTCCAAGTCTCGTCCCCTGTTTCTCTTAAATAGTCGCGACAATTTAATTTTCGGTGCGGCGATTTTTATACACAGTAGTACATAGTAATATTAAGGGCTTACAGATAGTTGACATTTTTTTAAATATCACATTTTTGTTTTCGACGGACTATCAAGATATTAATTTTTTTAAATATTCTCGGAAGATTTTATCTCAAAAATCACCCATCAACTTATAATTTTACAATGTTCTTTTTATATCAAAAAACAGTACTTGGATGAAGGATTTTTTTATTTATAGTTTCTTTTATCACCGAAAATAAAGCATTTTTTCACTGAAAATCGAAACCCTCATTTTGGAGTGCGGCCATGTTTTGAAAAGTCAATATTTTATTAAATGCTTCGTTCAAGCACTAGATAACTTCCTGCAAAGGTAAACGCGTTCGATTTTTTTATTGCCGATACTTTTCAATACAAATATTGTAAAAGATACTCCAATCATACTTTTTAAAGTACAAAAAAAACTGACAACCAGCACACGTTTACCGAAAAAAAATCACGAAAATTCGTATTTTTTCCGGCCACGGGCTAACCCATTAAAAGTGATATTTTTAGTTATAATTTTTTTTATTTTTCGGTTATTATAATTTTTCATTTTCTAGTTATTATAATTTGGCATTTTTCGGTCACTACATTATTATTAGCAGCGTTAGCCTGGCCCAATACTTGTATGGGCGATCGCTTAGCCACGTACCGTCTCGCCAAGTTTGACTGATTGTGAGTTTCCACTGGCAACTCAACTGAAACTCAAGTAAAACTTTCTCGGATTCAGCATTTCCCCCAGTTTCCATGTGCCCTCGTGCAAACCTGATAAGTGGGGCATCAGGAACAAGTGGCTGTGGGCAACACTCGCAAAGCTTCTGCTGGAAATGGTAATCGCTGACAACTGTGGGATGAAAGTGAAAAGGATGGGATCGTGAACATTCGCAGGCCTATACAGAGGAAGATTGGAAAGACGAAGAGAATTTAAAAATATCTGCAAATGCATTTTTCATCGCGTTATTGAACTATTCCTTCGTAGTTATTAGTGTCAATGGTGCAATAAGCTCCTAACCGTACTACAACACGGTTTCGTCTTTTTTGCACGTATTTTTACGAGTCCCGGAATAATTTGAATATCTGCGGTATATCTTTCTTCATCTTCAGCTGAACGACGACGCGGAGCAATTATTTTACTGAGAGGATCTCTGCAGGAACATTATATATATATATATATATATATATATATATATATATATATATATATATACATCTTCATGACCTTATTATTCATTTATGTATCCAGAGTTCTCTCTAGGATCTCTTGGTAAAGAATAGGAACTCTATACGTATAAGCAAATACAACATCCAAATTTTCTTCTATTTTCTTTATCTTCCCTCTCTTTCCCCATATAATGTTTCGTTCCCAAATGTCGAACATTTGCCTTTACTATTATACAAAGTTTGGCTCAATTTATGCGTGCTGTTAACGGAGGAAAGAAAAATACACTTGTCCAAAACACAAGAAAACGATCTCAATGTTTGTTCTGGCAATTATCTTGTTTTTTGTTTGTTTTAAATCAATATATCGATTACGAATGAATGAATTTCTTTTTTTCTCGATTTTTAACCCTTTATATCACACCGTGTGACAATTCTGTAACAAACCATCAAAGTTCTCACAAAATCCCATATTGACATTTAATCCTATTTTAGACCAATGTTACGTGACAGCCATAAACCGTTATGTGGGGTTTTCAACGCAATTCGTGCAAACTAGACGGCGTTAGTTGAATCAAAGTTCGTTCGACGTTCACCTATCGCTAGATTGCAAGTTTCGAGTGTACGTGAAGTTTGCGAAAATCGAAAAAAAAATATCAAAGCAAATATCGAAGCAAAACAACTCGTTCAAAGCATTCCATACACCATAAAGAAATGGTACGACAAATGTAACATGTCTGTCACATTCCCTTTATTGCTTTGTGACTAGCCGCCGGATTACATTTTTCAAAAACTCAATGATACGTATTTGTTTATTTATTAAAATTTACCCTTAAAGTCAACTATTTGAAAAACGTTACGTTGTTGAGTTATAAAGGGTTAAAGGGGGCGAGAAAAAAATTGTTGATTTTCATTTTTTTTTACAGGAAAGATTTCTTCACCATTTTTTAGAGTTAGAGTATGTTTTGTGGCTACTTTGGGCTGTTACACGGTACTTTAAAAAATATATATTTAAAAGTGGCAGAGCACGGTTTTCTACACGGGTTGCGGCGGATTCTGGCAGACGGCGTGACACGTAGCGTCGGTGGGATTGATCTGAAAAAAAAATAGCCAAGATTTTTATGACATGAACACTCATGCGCAGAATATGAACCAAGAAAAAGTGAGAAAAGTTGAAAATCGATGAAATGGTATGCTTTGAAACAAAAAGATTGAATGTTCCGAAAAAAATGGCTACATTTTGCAATAAAAAATTATTTTTTTTTCATTTATTTTTAAACCATTTTGGATAATGTTTTAGACAATGAAAGATTTGTACCGAATTTCATCAGAATCGGTCGATTAGTTTTTTAACTATACGTTACGCCACTTTTGGAAATGCAGCTTAGAAGACCGTGCCATACCTCCGCTATTTATAAAGATTAATAAAAAAAAATACCATGTAACGGCCAAAAGTAGTAATAACAAATATCCTGTCTCAATAATGGTGAAGATCTCTTTCATTAAAAAAAAAATCATGAAAATCAGGAAAATTTTTCCTTGGCTAAAGGTATCTCCCCCCTTAAACCCAAAGCCTTTAACCTCTTTATTTGTTTTCACGTCTTCGTGTAAAGTAGCGTTTCGTGTAAAAATTATCTCGAAGCTGCTGATTGGTACTCGGACATTCGATTTTCAGAGAATTTCGAAGATTTTCCACGTGGAGTCTTTTGAAAATGTGTTGAACGAATTAGATAAGAGAGAGAAAGAAAGAGAGAGAGAGAGACAGAGAGAGAGAGAGAGAGAGAGAGAGAGAGAGAGAGAGAGAGAGAGAGAGAGAGAGAGAGAGAGAGAGAGAGAGAGAGAATAATTAATTTGATCAATATTTAAAGGTACAAAAAAGCTTTTCTATTCATCACTGCTAATTTTTTTCCCCTCAAGTATCGAGGCAAAAACTAACTGTCCAAAAAGAATGAAAAATGTTCATTACGACTTCCCTTTCCGCCACTTGCCTCTTTCATCTCTCGCCTTTTTGCCGAGTGTTTTCATTGAGCGCACGTTTCTTTTTCGTTCCCTTTTTTCCACCAAAATTCGTCCCAAATTCGCGATCCTCAATTCTGTGCTTGCGGTAAATGCGATTCTCCTCTCTCGACTCTTTTCAAGAGAAACGTTTCGCGACGAGGGGACCGGGGAAAAAAACGTTACCCGCGATTGGCCGTTTTCCAAACGTTTCCGCGTTGGAAAAAGAATAGGGTAGAAACGAAGTCCATGCATAGCCTCGTTTAGGGGTGGAAGGGCGGAGGGTACTTGGCGAAAGGGAAGGAGGATGAGAAAAATTCATAGAAGAAAGTTGGGGAAGGGGGTGGAATAACGCTTTCGGCGTACTTGCTCTGCGGAGGTCTCGAGTCTCAGCGACCTCATATATAAATTTGCAACCCTCTTACCGTGGACCCCTTCACACTGCCAACACGAGCAGGCACTGATGCCGAATCAATTTTTTCCCCATTCCCTGTCGTTTCCATGGGGACGAAGAGCACCTGATTTAAAAAAATCATTACAGCGTCCGCAACACTTGGCGTTCGAACGAAGTTTTCATTTATTTTTTCAATAAATTGTTAGATTGGGAACAATATAAACACCTCATACTAAAAGTGGCCAATATTGATTTTTTTCGATTCCTGTCGCGTATTTTTTTAACGAGTTTGCATAATTTAGTTTTTAAATATTCATTTTCTCCTTTGAAAGTTTTTGACGTGGCGATTTTACATTTTTTTATTTAATTTAATTTTTCTATATTTCTTTGTCCAAAAGGGCACAGGGAAACTCGGTAAAACTGCTTCCCGCTCGACGGTCAGTGCCCGACTGAACCATTATCCATCCGAGCGTCGGTCCCGGGCAACGCTGCTAAGTCGAGACACCACTGTGACCGGTGAAAAAAATCGACTTTTTGCGCATTTTCTCAAAGTATACGGATTCAAGAATACGTGAAAAAATTGAAGTTAAAATATTGAAAAATTGGCCAAGTTACAGACGATTTAGTGAGAGCAAGTAGCGCAACAATTTACGCAAACTTGCTAAAACTTTCAATCGCGTTTTTTTTTTCAAAACGATTTTTCTCGACCCTGCCGGAATTATAACTCTAGCCATAATTGTCCGATTTTAATTTCAAAAAAACCAAAATTTCCGTAATCTCCGTAGCTACCGTTGTACGTGGCATAATTTTTTATTCAGTATTTTTTAAGCTCCCAAATATAAGTAAAAAATTCGACAAAATTAAACTGTTTAACGCCATTTTGTAAAAAAAAAAAAACAATTTTTTCGCAAAACGGCGAGACGTTTTCGAGAACTACATTACATAGATCATAAAACTTCTTATTTTTATTTCCCAGCCCAACCATTGTCAAGTTATCGATCTGGCCGTTGGACCACATTTTTATACACAGGCTTCATCATACATACCTCAATAACGCTGTTAAATTTTTATTTTTTTTAACGATAATTTATACGAAATAAGTTCAATGTATGCTTAATAATATACCTTCTCACTAAATCCCAAATAAATAATCTAGTAGACCAAAAAAAATCGGGAAAAACGACTTTTTTCGGCCCGTCACAGTGGTGTGCCCTCCCTCAACACGAGAGATCGCGAAGCCGCTCTTCAAGCGCAGCCACTACTTTCCTTCAGCTCGACGTTGTATTTATCGATTACACATTAATCCAGGATGTGGCCACGTCGGCAGATCGTTATAAACGCCCCCCAAGACCATCGCGATAGCTTAAATCTCAATCCAAAATCTCCGTCGCGACCTCAAGATCTCGCGAACTCTGTAATTTTATTTTCTCGATCGTCGGACCTTCCTTTAGCGCCTAATTGATATTGCGATATCTATTAAAAGATGCAACGCTAGTGCGACTGCGTGTGCGTGTGTGTGTACGTGTGTGTGTGTGTGTGTGTGTGTGTGTGTGCGTGTGTGTGTGTGTGTGTGTGGCGCACGCGCGAGGAAAAAAAAACACGTGGACAAAAGATCGCATCGACTGGGATTTTTGAAAGGGTCTTTTTTTCCATACTACCTGGGCGTAACTCGTTAATAACTGATTACAGGGCGGAACGTTCACCCAAAATTTATCGCAGATTAACGTTTCGCCAGTTTGATGTCTATAATTTTTTTGTAATTTATTTATCTTCCCGCTCCGAGTTTAGTCACGCAGTGGGCCGACAACGAAATTTCGAACGAATTCATCATTGGGTTCGACGAAGTGATGGGCTTGTGAATAGCAGCCTCGTCGAAAGGTTCCTGCAATTAATTAATTTGGACCAAATTTACATTTAATTAAATCAACATTTTTTTTATCTTCGAAAAAAAAAAAACAATTTTCCTAGTGAATTAAAAAATGTACCGTGTCGTTCCTCCGTTTCCTACCGCTATTCATGCGCATACTTTTTTCCTACTGCGGGACGTGATTTTTTTTTATATTTTTTACTTTTTTGGTCGATCGTGAGGCTCGTTTGGAAAAACAAAGTCGAACCCGGCGAAACGTCAAAGCCAATATGGGCGAAAATTGAAGTAGAAAGACAGAACTATACGATATTTTCACTTCTATTGATTCTCGGTCGGAAAGTTCTCCATGAAATAGCGCTCTGCTCTCTGTGCCTTTGGAACTTCCTCTCTGTCACTCATTTTTCGTTATTGTGCCAGCAACATTCTATTGCGATGGCTTGTCTCGTGTTACCAATGATGAAGGGCTGTCCGTCAAGGATTAGCCGCAACTGCACGAGCGCATGGTACGCGATTAAATTGAACTTCGTTTCTCAAACTCGAGGAATTCGAGCACGCAATCGCTTCACGCCATTGCACGACTGCTTTACTACGTAGGAACTTTTTTACGTCTTGCATACGTTCGGTATATTTAGGCTACACATGGTTATACGAAAACACAGGGAGAAAAGTGTTGGAGGTATGAATAAATTGAGCCTTCGCAGCTCGTTCCCGAAAATTCGGCGAAATTTGAATGGGGCCTTAAGGGGGGAAAATCCCTTTAGACGCCCGAGAATGAGTCATTTTTCATGAATTTTTTTAAAGGTGATAAAATCGCATCATCAAAAATGTTTGATACAATCTTATTACAACTTTCAAGTGTTCAAATTTAAAAAATGGCGGTGTTTAAAGGTATTCCTTTAAGCGTATTTTGAAAAACTGTTAAAGATCAAATAGTTATCGATCGATCGGGCTGAAATTTTGGGAGGTTCCTCGCTATGACATTATTGGAAGGATATACCCAAAGTTTTAATGTTATGACGTAAATAGATAACTTTTTTGGGGTAAAAATTGTCGAGAAAATGGTAAAAAATATGAAAATTTTATTACAAAGCATACTTAATTTTTAATTTTATACTTTTTAATATTTTCATAGGTGTATTATTCCAATAATAATAATAAATAATAATAATAATAATAATAATAATAAATAAGTTCGATTTTCGACCTAAAGGACAACTTTGACTATTTGTTATCAACAAATGGATAAACATATAGAAAAAATCATCTCGCCACATGATGGAGAATGTTATAAATTATGCTCTGCCCAAATTTACAGTAAATTGGACGAATAGATTTTGAGTTTGTGCCAATGTTACTATCCAAAAAAAATCGTCATCGCTCAGTCGATTTTTTTAATTTGTACAAAATCTTTGATTTTGAAACAATGATTAAAAAAAACCACTTTCAACGTAAAATTTGTGTCTCGATTCACACATTATGCTCTTTATGATTGATTTCACTTTACATTTACGGCATAAATCAGAGAATTCGAATTTCCAGTTCTCTCGCCGAGAATTACATCTTCTAGGAAGATCCAATTACGGAGTTTTAATTTTCCAGCGAATGGAAGAGAAAAAATATTCATGGAAATACGAAACACGGAAAATGCAGTCCTTTTGATTGGCTTCCGAGAAGCTTTTCATTATACGTATCTACACATTTTTGTATTAAATTACGTTTACTTTGGTGTATTTACAGATGTGCCTCCTGGGCTTGGCGACCAGTGAGAATGGCACAGTTGACGACGTCGCGGTATTCACAAGCGCGAGTCTTCATTCCGACTCCGAGGCAATAGGACAGGTAAGAGGATAATTAACGTTATTCGAATTATTTTTTTAAAAACCTAAGCACATAGGCATATTTAGAAATATCGATGAAATTCCTCATCGAACCCTGATCGGTGCAAATATCAGCATCACAATTCGACGTTTTTTTTTTATTCTGAGTAAATTTATTCGATCAGTTGGCGAATTATTTGATGAATTTGTCATTGTGTCTTTTTTCAAATTCAATTTTTTCAAACAAAACGGCACGTTTTTTGTCTCCCACAAAAAAAAATCTTAATGAATTTGGAAATGACGCGAGAACAAGAATAGATCGAAATTTAATAAATTCCTCCAAAATGTATTAAAGAAAAGACAAATCGCGAATAATTTGTTGAACAAGAGTCCTTGAAAGCAGAAAAAAATTAAAATAGAAAAAAGTATTCCGAGATGTATTAGGATTAAATAAAATATTTAGTTATTTGGCGATATTAAATAGATTTTGATTTGAATAAATAAACATATTTAAAATAAATAATTCCAATGATGGAATGCAATAGGAAAAAATTGATTATCATGAAAAATCTAGTTAATTCAAATTTTAAAAAAATCAAATAGACGCGGTTGGATAATATCAATAGTATTTTTCTGTCAGTGTACTATTACCGTATTCCTGGGAATTCTTCGAAAAAAAAATGTACAATGAACCTTGAACACGAGGGGAATATTTCAATGAAAAATATGGAAAACGACGTACATTGTAAGAGTAAAGCTATGAGGCTTGGATCAATTTACCATTCGGCTCCAGAGCACGTATACATGTATCGCAAATATGCATACGTAAAAGCTTTAGCCCAACAAACACGCCTCAAATTCAAATGTCAACGACACTTGGTCTTTCGCAGGTGTACTCAAAGTGGACGCTCGACTATGAGATCCGAAGAGGTACATACATGTATAGACGCGTGTGCGTAGTTGCTAGGGACGACTACTTTGCCCCCCCCCTTGCCTCCAGTGAAAATTCAACCCGCCGGTTTCACTCTGCTGTCGCATTCGCCGTTTGCCGCTCTGTTACCGTGACGAAAAATGGGTCGTGAAAATCCATCATCTAGGCATACTGCCCCCGCTGCTTTGCATTCGTACGAAGGAAGCGTGGTCGTAATTTGGACCAGCTTTCGGTACACATGCGCTCAATAAAATCGACCACCATCCGACAAAAATGAACGATCCCTTTGCGTTGAAATTGTACGGGCAGATATTTTTTTTTTTTGCAGATTTAGCTCGCGGACTCGTTGGTCATGTGTGGAAAATGCGCTTTTCCACGGAAGTCCATATAGACGTGCAAGTTTAAAAACCCACATTGGAACTGCAAGCGTAATGGAACATTGACACCGTAGGGGAAATTAATTTTGCTGACGTAGAGCCGAGGGAAGTTAAGACGGAATGACACCTCATCGCGGTCGGTATGGTAGAGCAATTATAGATTCCCAAAAATCTCTGAAACGGCTCTTCAGATCCCGTCGAAACTTTGCCAAACGACGTCAAATAGATAGACGAATAGCTTCCAGCTACTCAAATTTTCTAAATTTGAGAAAAAAAACTAGATTGGCTTATGATAAGCCAATCTACATTTTTTTTCTCAAATTCAGAAAATTTGAGGGGCTGGAAGCTATTCGTCTATCTATTTGACGTCGTTTGGCAAAGTTTCGACGGGATCTGAAGAGCCGTTTCAGAGATTTTTGGGTATCTATAATTGCTCTACCATACCGACCGCGATGAGGTGTCATTCCGTCTTAAAAATGAAACGAATTCGTGTTGAGGCGATGACGGCTTTATTAAGGGGAGAGATACAAAATTGTATGAAACAGAGAAAAAAATTGCTGATTTTCATGATTTTTTTTTAAGGGAAGATTTATTCACCTTTCTTGAGACTTAGGGTATGTGTTATTACTACTTTTGGCTGTTACATGGGATTTTTTAAAATTAATATTTAAAAATGGCGGATGTATGGCACGGTCTTCTAAACCGCATTTTCAAAACTGGCTCGACGTATAGCTAAAAAACTAATCGATCGATTTTGGTGAAATTTGGTATAAACCGTTCTATCCTTATTATCTAAAACATGACGCTAAGTATTTTTGAAGATAAAAAAGATTGTTTGTTACTGCACAATGCAGCCATTTTTTCGAAAAATTCAATCTCTGTTCCAAAGCGTACCATTCCAATTTTTTCGCACGTCCTAACAAGGAACATCCCTCAGGTGACAGCCTTCGATTTTGTTGAAATTTGGATATGTTATAAAGCACCGAAAAGTAAGCGATACGTATTTTTTTCATCGGCGGAAAACGGTTTTAAGGGACGAAACCACCCCTCGAAAAAAGGCATCTCTAGGGGTAATAAAAGCAGTTTCACACACAAGAACTCCACCGATTTTAATGAAACAAAAACGAAAATTCTTCTAATCCAAAGCAATGAAAAATCCACTATAGTGACATTGCAAAAAAAATGAAGGGGTGAACCACCCCTATATTAAGGGGTGGTTTCACCCCTTAAAATCGTTTTTCCGCCGATAAAAAAAACGTATCCCTTACTTTTTGGTGCTTTATAACATATTCAAATTTCAACAAAATCGACGGGTGACACCTGAGGAATGTTCCTTGTAAGTCTCAAAAAGGGTGAAAAAATGTTTACTTTAAGAACAATAATGAAAATTAGTAAATGTTTTCCGCGCCTAAAGGTATCTCCCCTCTTAAGGCGGGAGCTTTAATTTTAAGGTCCGAAAAATCGCTTTTTTATTGCCTAAATCAATAGATAAACTATCCAAGATATATTCTACAAGGTTACAGAGGCCAATTGTAAATATTTTCGAAGATACAAGGCCAAAAGCAGAGAAGCGATTGATATTTGATATTGATATTTCCTTCTATTGAAAACTTTGAAGGACGTTTTCTCGTTTTCATTTTGACGATTTTTCCAAATTGGCGGGCGTGATAGCAAAAAAAATAAACGACCTATTGAATCAAACCAATGTTTATTTGCTTCAGTATGAAAATATTTTTAAAGTGAATTTAAAAAGTCGGTGAAAAAGTCTTTTTAAATAGAATTTATACCACGTTAAATTTTTTTCAACACATTTTTTCCAAACTTGAGAAAAGTTATACTTACACGATTTTTTCAGCTTTTTCTTAATTCACCAAAAAAAAAGATATGACAATTGAACATTTTATTGGTTTGTTTGGTTCAGTCGAGAATTACGAGCTGCATCTTTCCCGCCGATTGGGGACTGCAGTGGCAAGCCGCACATGGAACAGGCTGATAAATCGGCATTGATTCATATTGAATTTTTTTATATATTTCAAATATACATGAAAAAATACCTCTGTGTTTACTGGGCTCACTTGTTTTTTTTCCTTTATAAAAAAATTCCCGAAGAACGCTTTTTTGGACCTTCTAATTCAGACTTCCGCCTTAAGACATTGATGAAGGCTCACTGCTGTAAAATGGGGAAACGAATAATTCTTCAATAAAATGGCCAGTCACGGAAGTAATATTTTTTTCTCCACGGGAGCGTCCTGCAGCGTTGAAACAAATATTCAACTGGGGAGAACGAAGCTCGTAGCCGGAAAAAAGAGGAATTTTCGTGATTTTTTTCTAGGAAAACGTATGCAGGATTTCAATTTATTCACATTGAAGAGTATGGTTTTAAGTATCTTTTACAATTTTTGTATTAAATTATATTTATAATTGTGGCAAGTACAGTGGTTTGTGTCGACCGCTGTTTGAAAAACGTCCTTCGCGGTGACGACTGCTGCTTGGAACCCAATCATCCCAAATAAAAGAAACCAAATGCATTTACTTTTTGCACGAAATTATCCAGTTCTTGGGCGAAGGATTTGATGAAATATTGATTATTGAAAAATCGGCCGCAGTCCAAAGTGAAAGTATCGATTTTTGGTGATAAAAAAAACTTTATATTTTCGCTGAAAAAAATATTATGCATAAAAAAAGTACCTTCGCTCAAGCACTGCTTTTTGATGTGTGAAAGAAGCTTATAAAATTTGAAGTTGATCGGTGCAGTGATTTTTGAGATATCACGGTAACCGATCTTGGAAAAGTCATTTTGAGAAAAAAATTGCAGACAATTTTTTCGAAATGTTATGTTTTGAAAATCCGTAGAAAACCAAGAATCTGACATTTTTTAAATTTCGTCTAGACGCAAGCCTTTAACGTAGGCGTTCCTTTTTGTATTGTGTACTTTTCATCGGATTCTTCGATTTCTTTTGACAATATTTTTCACTCGATTGCGCATCGCTCGCACGATTTGCTGGAAGTAAGTAGACTATGGAAAAGCTCCAGTCGAGGGATAAATAAATTTGTCACGTGTCACGACTCTATAGCTAGGGCTCTCTTTCTCTCTCTCTCTCTCTCTCTCTCTCTCTCTCTCTCTCTCTCTCTCTCTCTCTTTCTCAGTATTTGTCCTATAACTTGAATCAAGTCGGTAAAGCGCGTACGCCCGACCGCATCTCGCGTACCCAACGACGTCGACGAGCGAGTGAGTTTTCGCGTACTCGTCAGAAAAATAAGAGTTTAAATGGGTCCGGACGTGGTGAGTTTCGAGTAAAGTTGCCAACGCGCTTGGAAGCACCCTCGTGTGTGTGTAGACGTTGGAAAATATGGTAACAAATTTCGAACAAATTTGGAAACAAGGAAGGGAACGAGCAACGAATAAAGTCGAATCGTCTACGCGCTGGAATGATTTAAGAACACGAGAAAGGCGTACTGTTTCCGCTCGCGTATATGCCTCCGAGCTTTCTTCATACGCCGCTCTCCTTTTCTCATCTTCTTTCCAACTGACTTGAGCTTCGCTCGTTCATCTCGTCATACGAAATACTACTCATGTACGGCCACGTAAAAAACCATAAAATTGCGTAGTATACCCGTGTACTTTTGTAATGCAATTGACCCACTAGGGAGCTTTTATTATCCAGGATTTATACTCTAACGAGACTGTCATGATCAAATTTTATATTCAATGTTTGCTAATAAAAATCTTTTGGAAATTAACACAATTAGGTATTCATTTTTTATTTTTATTTTAAAAATTGATTTTCTATGAGCGTGTCACGAAATACAGGTTTTTGTCAAAGGAATTTTCAAAATTCAAAATTCAAAATTCAGTATTATTTATTTATTTATTCTTTCATTAATTTATTTATTTGATATTATTTTATTAATTTATTAATTTATCAGTTTATTAATTTATTCGTATATTTATTTATTTATTCATTTATTTAACTGTTTATTTATGTATTTATTTATATAAACATCTTAAGGATCGATTTGTGAGTGCAAGAATGCAGGAAGGAAGCTGCAAGGAGGTAAAGGAGATTTCTCGAATTTCCGGTCGCGTCACAACTTTCGATCACGACGTCAAGCGCACCCACGCGTCAAACGCAAACATTTTCTCTTTACTCTCAATTTACGTTTGTGGGAACACCCGTCTCATTCGCCGGTACCGGTGATCAGCGGTATGGAAATATCCCCGCTCGAGTAAAATTCACTTATGATTTCGCGTCTCAAACGTAATTTCCGTTCGAAAATCCCCTTACGGTAGCTCAAAGCTCCGTAAACCGGGAAACAGCGACGCAATAATTTTAAATATTTATCAGAAGTTCAATTCGGGACGATACAGTCAAACGAGCTATAGATATTTTGAATTCACTATAATTTATTATTGCAATTGCAGGTATCGTTATTTGAGATAATAATTGTAACAGGTTAGCAAATTTTTCCGGTACTATAATTTTTCAAACATTTTTTTAAGCTGGAAAAGGGGCAAGCTTGACCGCTATCTGGGTCTGTTTTTATCAAAGAAAAAAACTTGAATATCACGTGTCCGTATGAGGAGAATTGAAGGGAAGAAAAGGGTGCACAGCTTTTATGGTTGTAGCAAACGCGAAGAGGTTATAGGGGCGAAGAGGACAAAAAGAAGGAAACGACGAGCCTGTAGTAAAACGTCGGGTCATCGTTCCCGAAGAGTATGTCTCCCTCACCGAACATACATTCTTGGGATATAGTAGGGGAGCTTTATTCAACGCCATTTTATTCTTGTACTCCTATTCGCTCGTGAGAGACCACGACAAGCTTTTCTAGTCTACGTGTATATATATATATATAGACGTATGGGAATATGTATGGGAAAAGCTAACTGAAGACACGTGATTTCGAAGACCGTCCCCAAAGCAGCCAAATGTGCTGATGGCCACGATTACGTAAATATGAAGAGTTCAAAAGATCCTTTCGCCATGTGTCTGTGTGTAGTCTACGTCGTATACGTGTAAATAAAAAAATATATCGCTGAACGTAAAACTTGAGCGCGAACTGGGCTGTTACTTGCTCCAAGGACTGGTACGTATACCTCCTGGTTATCGCACCCTTGTCGTCGTCGTCGTTGTTTGCAGAGTCCTGGCAAATGTAGAAAGCCACGGACCAACGCCAACTTCGTCATGTCGAGTTTCGGTCATTTCATAAGTCAGTTCATGCATTGTACGCTGGGGTCCATGTCGTAAAACTAAAAAACAATTTTCGTCTGCTCGACCAAACGTATTTTCCATCGTATTTAACAGTTCCCTCACGTCCTTGCAAACTTTATCATGCATGATATTATTTTTTGTCATTCCTTTCATTTTTGATGCTATCTTTACTTCATGGACTGCAAAAATCCATGTTTATCCATGACTGCGATAGACAAGAACTGAAAATCGCATGAATAAAATGGTTCGATGTGTAGTTATTGCAGGAATTGAATTGTGGTAGCAATAAAATGAAAGAGATTGCCAGTATGTAGTGATTGTGCTTCACTGTGGGTTGTCATTGAACCTGAACACGCGAGGTTGCTTAGTGCGGTCCGAATGGAAAAATGAAGACAGAATGGAAAAGTGAGGTCAGAAATGGAAAAGTGAGGTCAAAATGGAAAAATGAGGTCAGAGTGAAAAGTGAGGTCAGAATGGAAGAGTGAGGTCGAAATGAAAAAGTGAGGTCGGAAATGGAAAAGTGAGGTCAGAAATGGAAAAAATGAGGTCAAAATGGGAAAGTAACTTCAGAATGGAAAAGTGAGGTTAGAAATGGAAAAGTGAGGTCAGAAGTGAAAAAGTGAGGTCAGAATGGGAAAGTCAGGTTAAAAAGGGAAAGTCGGGTCAGAAATGGAAAAGCAAGGTCAAAATGAAAAAGTGAGGTCAGAATGGAAAAGTAAGCCGCAAAGGTACGAATCCCCTGACCAGACGCCTCGCCAGGCACACACTTGGTACACGTATAAGGGTCAAGACACCCACAAGAGTGACAGACCAGACTTTCACCCGGGGGAAGATTTTCCCGAAAGATTAAGGAATCTCTCATTATACGAAGGGCTTTGCTCGATGGATACGCGTATTCAATCTCTCCGGCTATCAATCCATCCTATCTTTTCAATCTCGTTGTGTCTGATGGTTGGACGACCTAGGAAACGTTAACCCCTTTGCAATTTACATTGCCGCCTCAAACAAATATCCCCCCTAATGAATTTCCTACATGAAAAACCGCAAAAAGCTCGAAACATAACGGGCATGAGTAATTTGACTGAAACATAAAAGGAGCCCGGGCGCATGCACGTGACGAAGATTGCTCGACATGCAGTACTCTACACCCTACCCAAATTCGTCCTGCGTGCTTGATGGGCCAAGGCTGGCCATTCTGATGGGCCGTCGGTCTCGGCTGCAGTGCTACTTCAAGTTTAGGGGTTAAGCTTAGTTTCAAAAGTCGGAAAGTCACATTTTTCAAAACCCATTTATTTTTACAGTATATCATATAAATGTTCCCTGAAAATTTCAAGATGATCGAATAAAAATTGATAGATTAATAGGCTGTTATGTTGACGCCCGTCGGAACACTCGGACCGTCGTTCGAAACTTTCAATGCTTTTTTCTCGAAAGTACGTTGTCAAAGTCGGTGAGCAAAAAATCTTCTTAAAAACTACTGCATCGATCTTTCTGAATTTTTAGGGCATCTTCTAGATGTAAAAACATAGTATTGGATCAAAGATTTTTTTCTGTAGACTATAAATCCATTGTAATTAAATATTTTTACACAAAATAATTGCAGAATGTTCTTCGAATGATACTCTTTCAAATGCGTAATATTTGTAGACATTTATCGTCACAATATTATTTTATTGAAATCCCAAAAATAAACCACAAGTCTATACGTTGGCGTTAAGGAAATAAATACTCCAATATTTTGAATGAACCAATTGGTGGATTTGCTACCGAACCGGTATCTCATCTTTCGCTCAAAAATGGACGGATTCATACGCAACAACCTGATATATGTGGATGCGGCTGTCTGTACGTGGAGTACTGTATAACGCAAGGTAATGCAATGTACTGAGCGAAGTCGACTTTTGGCATTCACCCGGACCGTAGTGGAACGTTAGCACGTACCAAGCGTTAAACCTGGCTTATCTTGAGTGGTAGTTAAACGAGATAGTGGTGGACAAAGGGGGTTACAACGAACTTGTACATGCACGACTAGATTTACGTCTACGTTCTCCTCATTAAACGTACGAGCATACGCTTTGTAGTACACGCACACATAGATATGTATATATATGTATAAAAAAAGAATTGGGAAGACATTGGTCTTCGAGGACCATATATATATATATATATATATATATATATATATATATATATATATATATATATATATATATATATATATATATATATATGAGGACCGTCCTCATATATATATAATAGTAATTAGTAATTGAATAATATTATTTAATATTATTTTATTTAATAACAAGTAATTGGTAAGTAAAAAATATTAGCAATTAGTAATTAGTAATATTTGTAATATCGATATGTATATATGAATATTAGGGTGGCACAAATTTGAGCTCTATTTTTTGCCTTTTTCTCACCATCCAATTATCTACTTCGAAGAAAAAAAAATTGTCGCGAAAGCTGCGAGCAGTCAAAACATATTGAGAGATCGCTCAAGCCTCCCGAAAATTCAAAATTTCATTTCAAAAACGCTTTTTCTTTTCGTTCACCTCTAACCCATGAATTTTATGCTTTATCATTTCAAAATTAAGCTCGCGAAAGCTCCAGCCGGTCAATGAATATTTAGTGGTCGCTCAAGAGCTTCGAAATTTCCAATCGTCGCGAATTTTTTTTTCTCTTCTCACGCATAAATTGAACACTTTGTAAGATTTTCAAAACAGTTAGTGCTTTTTTTCTTTAGAGACGGGTTTTTTAAATTTACCGTACACATCTAGCCCATAAAACGGGGAACCTATAATTTTGTTTACAGACAAGAGCTTCAAATAATTATTTTATGAGAACACGGATTATAATTCTTGGTTTAGTAATGTTGAGGTACATTTGAACAATCGGTTTCTAAAGAAAAACGGTTAATTTTTTTGAAAATGTTACAAAGCGTCAAATTTATGAGTGACTAGAGTAAAAGAAATTGGCGACAATTGGAAATTTCGAAGCTCTTGAGCGGCCACTAAATATTCATGGACCGGCTGGAGCTTTCGCGAGCTTAATTTTGAAATGATAAAGCATAAAATTCATGGGTGAGAAGTGAACGAAAAGAAAAAGCGATTTTTTAATGAAAATTTGAATCTTCAGGAGAGGCTGGAGCGACCTCTAAATATTTTTTGACCGCTCGCAGCTTTCGCGACAATTTTTTTTCTTTAAAGTAGATAATTGGATCGTGAGAAAAAGGAAAAAAATAGAGCTCAAATTTTTGCCACCCTAATATATATATATGTATAGAAAGATGCACATATGTATATAAACAGGGTGTCCTATTATGAATGGATAATCTTGTAACTGTCGATAGGTCAGATCAAGTCCCACTATCCTGGAATTTCAGTTTAGTAAAAGTTCCATGGTTTTCGAGATTTTGGGCTTTGTGTTATTTTTTGAAAAAAATTATCTGCTTTTGGCTTTCCGCGTGCCATTTCTACAAATGATATAAATGGACAACAACTAAACAACTTTTTACAGTAATTGGCGCGATATGCGTAGTTCATTTTTATTTACACCGCAAGCTATCAAAGTCAGATGTTCGAATTGGTTTGTATGAAAATTCTGCATAAGATCTTTTTTCGTCGAAAGGGCATACGAAAAACCAAAAGCAGATATTTTTTATCTCGAAAACCGTGGGACATTTAATAAAGTCGAATTAGAGTATATAGTAGAACATGATCTGACCCATTGACAGTTGGATGATTACCCATTCCCAATAGGACACCCTGTTCATACATACACACACACACACATATATATATATATATGGCCAATCCATATGTAGACAGATGATTTGGAAGACATTGGACTTCGAGGACCGTGCTCATCGACCTATTATCCGCATACTCAACATCCTTGAGATTTTAAATAGAACGGCCATGAGCCAAAGAAAGAGATACTAGGGCACACAAAAAATGATCGATAATTGTGCAACGAGTGGAATTTTTCATCGACATCACGTCAGTAATTGTGATGACGATTATTCTCGAATTGATTTTTGGTAATGACGATTCACAAACTATTTTCAACTAATGGTGTAGTAAAGTGAAAACTTCGAGTTTGCTTACATCATCAGAACAGTGTAATGACGATTAAAATTCTTTAATGAGGTTTCCGTGATAACGAATGTCACATCTGCGGTGAATTTTGCGCCGACGATGAAAGAATTACTTTTGCCCGGATGAACATACTTGACCCTATTGCCTGCGACTTTTTGCTTATCGATTTCGCATTTTTACAAACAGGTGAGCTCTAATTATCCCCCCCCCCTCTCTCTCTCTCTCTCTCTCTCTCTCTCTTTCTCCCTCTCTCGTTTCGTCTTCGAGCTTGTCTTTTTTTTCTCCCGCGACACAATTTCAATTTGCTGTAGGGCGGAAAAACCAAGAGGTCCGGCGCAACCCCTGTACCGAGCTCTGACCTACACGCCACAAAGGGAACAGAGGCAAAAGGAGAGTGCAGGAATCGCGCACAGCTATGAGGGACAAAAGAATGATTGCTTTGGCAGGAAAGACTTGAAAAAGATTTTCTGGAAATTACGTCGAACTAATATGGTCGTTTTCGCGTTTGTAATTCAACGAATCTTACGTCCCGTGGAATTTATAACTTCTGGTTAAGGGGTCTTCTCACTTTAGACGCTAAAAAAGGCTATTTTCATGAATTTTTTGATGGGTTCAAATTATAGATATTGATATAAAAGTTGTTACACTTAATAAATATACTTTCGAAATACATTTAAAAAATTTATGTATTCATGTAACCCAAACAAACTTTAAACGCGTTTTTCTGGAAACAACGTTTTTCGACGGCTTGTTGAAAAAATCTTCGAAACTACTGAACCGATCCTTATGAAATTCTAACCACATACACTTTACAACTATTTCTATAGCGCATATCAGGGATTTTTTAAATTTTGATATTGACTATTTATTTTGACAAAAACGGTGAAAAAAAACATGTTTTTTTTGTTTTTTCGAAAAATATCCGCCATTTTGTTATTTTTGCATATATAAAAAATCGTATGATATGCGCTATAGCCATTAACATACTGAAACTGAAAACGTTTGATTTTCCTGTTTCGAATCTTCGAAATTTCATCAACAGCACAGACCTACAATTTTTAGGACATTTTTTGAACCACCATTTTTGTCTATAAATAGTGAGTTGAATAAATTATTTTGTTTTTAAATGTATTCCGAAAGTGTATTTATTAAGGCGTTACCCCCACTTGTAGCGCAAAAAAAAGGCCTTTTTCATGATTTTTTTTAAAGAAAACTACAAAACTTTTTTAATCGATCAATATACCATCTTAAAGAACACATCTTGAAGAACTTTCAGTAATTTTTTTATTGAAAAATATTACATTGTTTAGTGGCAAATGGCCGTCAATGAAATAATGTTTTTATATACGCGGTTTGCGGTGACCAACATTGCGGCGAAGTGGATCATCTGAAAAAAAATGCGGATGGATTTAGTCAAATATAAGTATAAACTAGTCTTTAATCGAAGGATTTTAAAAAATATTCATTTTTCACAAAATGGCGGACGGTCAAAGTTAATGGTTCGATTTTAACGAAAAAAACGGCCGTTTTTTGGCTATAAAAAGGCCATTTTTTTCGAAAAAAAAAATCGAACGATTAAAGACTACATTTTTATGTATTAAATAAGCCTGCAAAATTTCAAGAAGATCGGTTCATTAGTGTTCGAGTAATCTTGGTCACCGACTTCAGAAATGTCATTTTGAGAAAAACGTGTTTAAAGTTTCAATTTCAGTTTACACGAAGAAAATTTTTTTTTTGTACACTTACATAGAGTCATCTATTCCGGGCATAAAAAAACAGCACTTCAAATTGCACTTCAAAAAAATGCAATAAAAAAATCGATTTTTTCAAAATCGCAAGTGGGGGTAACCCCTTAAGTGTAACAACTTTTACATCAATATCTATAATATAAAGCTGTCAAAAAAAATCATGAAAATAGCCGTTTTTCGCATCCAAAATGAGAGGACCCCTTAAATCATTTTTGCCCCTTTGTGTGGAAGTTTTCGTGAAAATGAAGTATACACGACAGTGGTGGGAGCGTGGGCGTTGTGCGGCTTCGACGATCTCGATTCGTGAGCAAGGGTTGGCTGGGGCCAATACTTGGATGGGTGACGGCTTGGCCACACACTGAGCTGCAGGCCGATTATTAAGTGGAAGTAGTTTTACTGCTACTGTATTGGCATAGCTTGTCGACAGTTTCCATGTGCCCTCGTGCAAATGTCATACAATACGACAAGAATTTCGTGGCTGCGGGCAACACTCGCGGGGGAGGGGGGGGGGAGAATAGTGCAATGATAAGTGTGGGGAAAAAGTACAAGGGATGAGATTGTAAATGCTCAGAAGGGTGAACAAAAGAAGGTCGAGAATTGAAATAAAAGTAAAGGGAATGCAGTCATTCAATAGCAGGTGACTTTTGCAGTGGTTCTTTTTGGGAATAGAATTAAATGGTTCATTTTTCTTACATACATTTTTGTTCTTGGATATATTTTTTGACATGTTCTTATTTTTATGTATATCCCGTTTAAAATTTTTGAGAACATCGTTTTCGGCTTTAGACGCATTTTCAAAATAAAAGATTTCAAAAATATTCTCTGAAAATTTTGAGCCGATCCGTTTAAAATTGAGGGAGTGATGGGCGTTTATAGGTAGACTCCGCGAACCGGCGACCTTTGAACGCGTTTTTCTCAAAATGCCTTTTTCAAAATTGGCGACCACGATATCTCAAAAATCACTGCACCGACCAACTTCAAATTTCACAAGCTCCCTTAATATATCATAAAGCAGTGCTAGAATGAAGGAATTTTTCTCCCGATGCATAGTTTTTTTTATCCACGAAAATAAAGCGTTTATTTCACCAAAAATCGAGACTTTCAAAAGAGATACTTAAAACCATAATTTTTAATATATAAAACAAAAATTGTAAACCTGCACACCCAGGAATTTTTTTTTTTTTTTTTTTTCGAAAAATCCTCTTTTTCCGGTCACGAACTTGGTGTAACCCGCTGGGTTATCCTTCGACTACTCTCTTTCTGTCTGTGGCTGCTTTTCCCTATTTTGAGAGGCATACAAAAACGAGAGGTGACCGCAAGCTTTGAACCGAGAGCCTCAGAGCGAAACCAAATGAAAAACAACTGCCAAAAGAAATTGTGAAAAAGCTCGGAGGGGCGCAAAGAACAGGAAGTAAAGAAGTGTGGAAAGAAGCGGATTTCGCGATTCACCCAAAAGTTTTCCGCCCCCGAGATTCTCTACTGGCGGTTTCTACCTATGCTTTTCTCTTATAAGCTGAGAATGGAATAAAATATACAGTTTTTTTCGGCACATGCATTTCACCACACACATATATACACCCTACCATTGCTTCATTAGATATTCGGAGTCCGTTTCGTCCACGGAATTCTGGGTATCTCCTGAACCAACTATGGAGTATTGTGAAGATCTCTTCCTTCATTGCTGGTCCGGAAGCGCACGTGAACGAATTTGCCAAGAGATTCGAGAGCCTGTACAGTCGCATCTCTCGTGAAGGAATAGACAGCGTTAATATACTTTTTTTATCCGATAATCGGATCATTTTTATTGATTTTGTAACGATGAAGTCAAGCCAAGTTAAGGCGTAACACCACTCTAGAGTCAGCAAAACAAGCCTAAATTTGATATTTTTTTAGAATATTGAAAAAGAGATCGGGTTTCTTTTCCAGGGTTTATTAAACACGTATTGAAGGATGTAAAAAAAATGTATTGCTTTTTTGATGAAAAAAAAATAGCGGCGACAAAGCCAGTCTTCAAGAACGCCTTTTTTCGATACCTCCACGGGTGGACGTGGAACTCCGAAAGCATAAGAGCTAGAACAAAAAGATTGATTTTTCCTTAATCCATATATCATTGGCTAGAGAAGTACATAGGGGTTTTTTTAATCACTTTTTTGCGAAAATGGCACAAGTTTTAAAAAAAATCATTTATTCGGCAAAAAATTTGCAGTTTTTTGTTTATAAAAAAAAAGTTGACATTCAATCAAAAAACGGCCATGTACTCCTTGAGATAATGTGATTGTGAAGCTACAGTGAAAATTTCAAAGCAATTCATCGAATGGTTTTAGAGCAGCGTTTCCGCCCAGTATGAAAAAAGTAATTTCAAGAAAAAAGCGTTTAAAGTTTAACAAGTACTTAAACCTTCGAAAATTTCGTTTTACCTCTAAACCACGATGCCTGCACCATACGAGAGAGATTTTTGTTTACCTTTAATCTGTGATGACTGCACCATAAGGGATAACACCAACCCTTAAGGGGTCTGCATTGGGCTTGATGCCCAAAAAAGAGGTCGATTTCGAATATTTCTTTCCGAGGACAATATTGGGTTGACGAGGTTGGGATTTTACACACAACTGATACACTAAAGCCGTCTTCTAAAGCCGTCAAACGAGTACACAAGTGCGCTCACGGTCCGTTCCCTTTTCGATATTACCAGCAATTTTTCTCCTCCCTTTCATTCAATATTTCTCGCACTTACGTCGAAAGAACCCGAGCGCAAGATATGCGCGCGAGTGCACGGCTGTGCAAACCTGGAAATGTCGCTAGGAAAAAAAGAAATGCATATGGCCTCGCGAGGAGTTTCTCAAGCACGTATATTCAGTCTACGCAACCTATATTCATACTTATTCGCGTTTCTCTCTCTCGATTTAAGGCGCAACCCGCTGATTGCATCTGCAAGTCTCCTCGTGTGTTGCACAGATATACGTAAAACTAAGTTTGCAAATGCTTTCTCGCGATTGGCACAAGAAAGGACGAGAGAGAGAGAGAGAGAGAGAGAGAGAGAGAGAGAGAGAGAGAGAGAGAGAGAGAAAGAGAGGAATAGGAATATTGACACACGAGATCGGTAATAGAATAAAAAAAGAGAGAACACTATTTTACCGTGTACGACAGGAATTTACATCCTATTGGAAAGATGGAAGGATGGATTTAGCAAGTAAGGGTGAAATGTTCAGTCTCACCTACATGCGACGAACTTTTATATATACACTCACAGGATTATACATATACAGGGTGTCCCTCTTTTCTCTGCCACCCGAAATAACTCGGTAATTATCGACGTCACCAAAAAATGTTCCAGACAAAAGTTGTACGATGTGAAGGCGGCCATCAAATGCGACCAATTTTTTCATTTCGGTGGAGGCGCTGACGCACAGTGAAGGTCACCTCCACTTTTTTAAATGGAATGGTACTTTTTTTCAACCATCTTGTGAAGCACCTCAAGCCCCATAAAAACATTGAAGGTTCAAAGTCGTTCAATGTCATTCAAGGTCAGTATCGATGATACAAATCTAAATATCTCGGATCACTACCAAATATTTGGTAGTGATCCGAGATATTTAGACTTGTATTTCATTTTAATAGGTGTTCGATGCTGACCTTGAATGACCTTAAACGACTTTGGCCCCCAAATGTTTTTTATGCGGCTTGAGGTACTGCATAAGGTGGTTGAAAATAAAATATACCAGTCCATTCAAAAAAGTAGACCTTCACTGTGCGTCAGCACCTCCACCGTACAACTTTTGTCGGAAACATTTTTTCGTGACGTCGATAATTACCGAGTTATTTCGGGTGGCAGAGATAACAGGGACATCCTGTATAAATATACAGGGTGATAATTATAAAGCGGCTATGGGTTTTTTAAGGGCCCGGCGCGGAGGTTTTGCGGCCGAGAAAAATGTGGTATTTTTACTATCATTGTTATATATATGAAGCATTCCACGCCATTTCACCTCGCCCGTGAACCCGACCATTTTTTGTTTTCATGATTTTTTTTTGTAAAATTGTACCCCATGAAAGGAATATCCACACCAATTTTTAGATTCTTATCTCTTCTCTTTTAGGACTTATAATTCGCCAAAAATGTATATTTCAGAAGTTTTGCATACGTTTAAACGCTGATAATATATTTTTTCACTTTGAAGCATACTTTCGTTAAAAAATATGAAAAAAATTATCGATTGTCAATGTGAACGTTTTTATTGCTTCTAAAGTGAAAACTATTTTTTTAAAAAGATGATTGCCTTTTTTATTTTTTTCAAAGCATTCTTTAAAATAGAGTGACCCATTCTATGATTTTTAAGTCTAGTCTCATCGTGGGCCCATTTTTCCTTCTATATTTTTTCGAATTCATCATGTTTTTTAGACGATTTTTATCATTTTAATGTCCAATAATGCTATTAATGATTTTGAGATTTTCATTTCGGCTTCGACAGGCCTGAAACGGTTTATCTTTAATTTGTGCTGAAATTAACGAAAAAAATTATTTTGAATTAAAAATCTTTTTTTTGTTAAATTTAGCACACAATTCACAATGAACCGTTTCAGGTCTGTCGAAGCCGGATTGGAAATCACATTATATACTATATACAGATATATGTCCATATATTATATAAGTATAATAATGTAAAACTATAGCCCTTTGTGTGACAAGGAGTATTCGCAAGCAAAAATTGAGCATTCTGGAAAAAAATCAAAATTTCATTTAGGATCCAGCAGCATGAAGATAATTAAGGTAGTACATACGAGGCAGTTCCATTCAGAAGCAACCATACATTCGGATTTTTAAATAACCACTAATTTCGGAAAAGTCATGAATTTACCAAAGAAATGACATAGTAAATTAATTGGCAATAAGTTTTAGGGAGGTCTTCTTGTCTGTGGTAGCAAACTTCTAGCAGGGCTTGCCCAGGGCATACCTATGTCAACACTTATAAAGTTTGTGCATACGCATGCTCGCATACTAACAACGTCATTGGCGAGCACAAAACTTCTCAATGCAAAAACTTCTCAATGAAAAAGTGCTCAATGCCCAGGATTCAACGTTCAAACTAATTTCAGCTGAAATCTTTGATTGACTGCGAATCAAATATACATATATCCAACGATAAACCGGCCAATGAAAATGCTTCTCTTTCAAAATGTCAATTAAATTTCGATACATAACCACGGTAGAGGCCTCAATGAAAAAAGTCGCACAGGACGCGCTGACGAGTAAGCGAAGTAAAAAAAAAGTTTGCATTAATCCCGGGAGCTATCGTTTAATTTGCTATAAAATAATTACATAGCAGAACCAACATCGTTCTCATATGTACACGTAATCGACCTATACGCTGATTGCTCGAATCGTCGCGGCGATTAAGAGAAGGAAAATATATCCATTGAGGTATGTTTAGGAATTTTTTAAAATAAATTTGTTGACTGGAAGCGATTCAAACGCGATTATCTCGAAACATAGTTTTCAAAGTCGGTGCCAGATGTATCTCGAAAACGGCTTGTCCGATTTTGTCCAAATTTAGATACAATATTCTTCGATACTTTTTCTCGTTCGCCACGTAGGGGTTTTTCATTTGATTGAACCATTGTTTTTTCATGCAATGTGTATGCAATCCAAAATCGTCGGAAATTGCGAACGAAAAACGAATGTTAAATTAAAACGGTCGCAATTCCGTCGAAAAAGAAAATTTCAAAAAAATCCTACGTGGCGAACGAGAAAAACTATCGAAGAATATTGTATCCAAATTTGGACAAATTCGGACGAGCCGTTTTCAAGATACATCTGGCACCGTCTTTGAAAACTATGTTTCCAGATAATCGCGTTTGAATCGCTTCCAGTCAACGAATTTATTTAAAAAATTCCTTCAATGTACATATTATCCAATAAAAAAACCCAGATCCAATCGAAACATTAGTTATTGAGATAAAAATTCCCGAAGTTTACCTGTTTTTCTCGCCGTTTACTCAGGTACCTTTTCTCAAATCTGCGCAGCGCGCACGTTGCGCGACGTAACGGGGGCGCGGAAATTCGATGATCGTAATAGAGAATTTCCCGTTTACGTTTCCTCATCACGGGGCTTCGTAGGCGGAAAAAAAACACACCCAGACACAGTGCACGGATTGCGATAACGGAGGTACCAAAGAGAAGGATAGGGTGGGTACTCGGAGTGTGGATACGGAAAAAGGGATGAGAGGTGAAAAAAACAGATTGGGTTGAGCAGGAGCGGAAAAAAAAGAACAAAGTGCATCTTGCGGAAACACAGTCGACGTTGCACCGTACGTGATGTTACAATGAAGCCGCGTATCTCTCGTCGTTTGGAATACCGCTTTTCTGCAAACTGTGTTCTTGCTGGCGTTGTGGCAACTCCAGTCGCCAGCTCGGACGCTCCGTAGAACTACACTCGAGAAAAACCAGCTTATAGGGAGCGAGAGAGAGAGAGAGAGAGAGAGAGAGAGAGAGAGAGAGAGAGAGAGAGAGAGAGAGAGAGAGAGAGAGAGAGAGAGAGAGAGAGAGAGAGAGAGAGAGAGCGAGAGAGAGAGAGAAAGGGGCACGAAGATAGGGGTTGAAAAACGTCGTGTAAGCGAGAAATTCGCGAGTCTTGCCTAAGCCACCCTCATCGACTGTGGCTCAGCAACTAAAACCTCAATAAACGATTAATTGTATACTATCGAGGCTCATGAATAATTATTAGCCCACTGTTTGCCACGAGCTATCCACAAAGGCAATTCCCACACAACATGCCCGATCGATCAAACACGCGGACAAATTAGTCGCCTTCATTTTGTTTCGTCTTCCAGTCATCATATTGTCTTCGCTCATATTAAAGCGGAGCAGAAGATGTACCACGTGACATATGAGTGCGAGAGAGATAGCTGAAATTTTCGAACAGAGATTCTTCAGAGATGAATAATATTTAGAGCAAAAGGAAATCATCAAGCTTTGGGTCAGGGAATTCTCCAGAGCGTAATGCTTTGTTATTCCTAAAAAATTTAACCATCTATGAGAAAATTGGGTTGGAAAATTTGTGAGGTTATGTTGACCTTCTACATGCCCTTAAGATTGTTATAGGGTTACGTCAACATGTTACCACCGAGCTGAATTTTTTTCTGGACCTTCATAACCTCTTTGCTGATCATCCTGTGCAGTTTGAATACGATCCACACCCATGTAGAGATTGACCGTTGAGCCTGGGACGGGCCTTCACAGTTAGCCTTTCTAGAATATTGGGCCGTGAGTATTTACCAATGAGGTGCCTTTGTAGAAATGATAAGAACGGCCCGATATCGGCCAACAGAGCCAACAATTATTGGGCCAATGATTTAATTCATTGATGGGCCTTTACAGTTGGTCTGTAAATTTACATTAGGAATATTCGACCGTGAGTTTGTTTGGGTTTGTTTGAGTGCGTGATAAATATTCAACCTATATCGGGCCAAGATTGGCCCGAGATTGGTCCTTATGGATACATATTTCATGGAATAACCTTAAAATAAATTGTGATTTGCGTATATGACAGGTTTCAAAATTGGCATATTTTACTTACTTATGTTGGTTATTTAAAAATGCCAATATTAGGCCAAGACTTGATTACAAAAACTGAACTACAAAATATAGACGATTAATATATGACGTGCCAGTTATTTGCCTATTCTGGCACAATATACAGATAATGAATAACCCAAGGCTTAAATAAAATAAAAGCAGATATGGTCTGACCCACTTAGCCAATAAAGGGCTTAGATTAATTAAATGTAATTTCCAGTATTTTAGCATTGCCAGTTTTAAAATTGGCAAATTTCGATGAACTATCACGGCTGTTTATTGGTTTTAACAGATGGGCCCGGATAGGTTTTAGTAATGGGCTGATATTGTGCCAATTCTCAATTTATAACGGAACAATAATGGGCCAATGTAATTGGCAGTACTTCAGCATCACCAGTTTAAAAATTGGCAAATATTGTTTATCTATCAAGACTGTTTAATGAATTTAAAAGATGGGCCATGATAGGTTTTAACTATGGGCCGATATTGTGTCGGTTTTCAATTTAGAACGAGACAATAATGAGCCAATGTAATAGCCAGTATTTTAGGATTGCCAGCTTTAGGATTGGCAAATTTAGTTTAACTATCACTGCTGTTTATTGGTTTTGAAAGATGGGCCAGGATAATCTTTAGTAATAAGCCGATATTGTGCCGGTTCTCAATTTATAACGGAACAATATTGGGCCAATGGAATTGTCAGTATTTTAGTATCCCCAGTTTTTTAATTGGCAAATTTAGTTTAACTATCACGGCTGTTTATTAGTTTTCAAAGATGGGCCAGGACAGGCTTTAGGGATGGGCCGATATTGAGCCAGTTTTCAGTTTAGAGCGGAACAGTAATGGGCCAATTTTATTTCTCTTTTGTTGGCTTATACGATGGTCCCAATATTGGCCTGATCGTAACATTGGGCAACTCATGGCAACCTCTACGTGGGCAGTACCGTTTTTTAGAGAAAAAGAAATCGGAAACTCGACATATTTCGTGGGCTAATAATTACTTTACGCTTATGGAAAACTCCCGATCATTTTTCAGTACATTATTAATATCTGCTAACAAGGAACATCTCTCAGGCGACACCCTTCGATTTTGTTGAAATTTGGATATGTTATAAAGCACCGAAAAGTAAGCGATACGTATTTTTCTTATCGGCGGAAAAACGGTTTTAAGGGCTGAAACGCACCCTCAAAAACGGGGATGGTTTTCGTTTTTCGTCGATAACGTTTTAACGGCACGAGATATTAAAAAATTTCAAATTGCAACAATGCTTATTTTTTTGTGCACTATACATTGGAGATGAGAACGATAACGTTATCGACGAAAAACGAAAAACACCCCTATTTTCGAGGGTTCGTTTCACCTCTTAAAACCGTTTTTCCGCCGATAAAAAAAATACGTATCGCTTACTTTTCGGTGCTTTACAACAAATCCAAATTTCAACAAAATCGAAGGGTGTTACCTCAGGGATGTTCCTTGTAAGTGAATGTCACCACAGAGCTGAAAAAATAGGTACGGTTCGACTAATTATCGGACTAACCTTTGGTACCGTGAAAATGAGTATTCAGAGTACCGTTATAAAATTATTAATGTTTTTGATAGCGAATTTGTCCGAAAATCCAGCACACAAAATTTTAGACTGCGCAATGGCAACTTTAGACTGCGCATGGCAACTTCGTAGACGGCACAAATGCTACCTATCTAATCGGTATTTGGCAATTATGCCCGGGATGCTCAAACTACTCGGTCAGGATAATTAACAACGAATATTATTGGCACCTATTTTCTTAATTAGTAATAATTACTTAATATTAATTTCATAACTATGCTCAGAAATTATACATTTCTAGACATTTATAGGCAACGACAAAGTAACGCGGATTTTTTTTCATACATACTTTTTTTAGAATATCGGATAATTATTAGAATTTTTATTTCTTCGAGATTATAGACAGCTTTAGTACACACTTTTTCTTTCCAGCGGATTTTTTTTTACGCGGTCCGACATTCATTTTTGACAGCTCCTTGGACCGATATTGAGGTTACGAACGGGGCGCATATGTCTCTAACTTCGCGACTCTCCTGCCAACCTGGGCATTACGATATACCACAATTAACGACGTTGCCAATTCGTTTCGCGTTAATTGAGCGAGAAAAAGTTATACAAAATAATTATGCAACGTAATGAAACACTTAATGTAATCACCGAATGTTCAAAAATGCATATTTTTACAAATAGATGTTGAAAAATAGTTCGAAAACGCACGTTCAATATGACGATTATTTGCAAGCTAAGAGTTGGTAACAGTCAATCGGCTCCGTCCATAAGCATACGGCGCTCCCCTCGGACTATGCCCCCGACGGCTAAACCCCATAACAACCTCAAGTGTACAAATAAGTTCACGATAAAAAATGTGCCCTCCAGATCTGGTGTGCAATACCAACCTAGTAGACTATTTTTCGGGACCAACAGCTTAAGAACTTTCGGGAAAATTGACGAAATGTTACCATTTGATTCAAATTTATACAGTACTTTTCTACACCATTTCTATAAAATTTACAATTAAAGAAACACTTTTTTAAATAGGACAACCAACAGTATGACGCTGATGACGAAATTGTCGTAACGTACTGAGCGATCTGACAGTTTTTCATAACATTTAAAACGATTTTTTAAACACAATTTCATGCGTAAACTGCCATTCAGCGATAAGCGTAGGCACCTCCCTATGTTAACAAGTCTTTCTTCAATTGTACATTTTATAGAAACGGTGTAGACGATGTATTCAAAATTTGGAGGGCAGATTCAGTACATGACAAAGAATTTACTGTACACCAATTGTCCCGAACCTTAACGTAAACTCAAAATATAAGGTAGATGCGGGTAATAAGACCTGTTGGCTGTTGGCACTAGTGTTCCATCATCCATAATAAGTAGCGGCCCCGCAGCACCAATAATAAAAATCGGTCCGAATAAATCGTATTTTTTGTAATATTACACTTATCTATCTAAAATCACAGTCTTTATCTTTATTAATTCAAGCTTCGATTATCATAAATATTTGAATAACGTATCGTGGTCCAAATGTTTTTTATTTTATTTTCCTTACATACGTGGTCGACGGTCATTAAGGCCTACTAAATTTAACCATAGGCCTTATTATCCTCCTATTTCATGTAGCAAAGTTTGTTTGTTTTATAATGTATTTTACATTACTTTCAAGATGTTACGAATGTATATAAGTAGTACGCATAATTATTACTAATTAATTGATCGTTATTTTTAGTGCCTCGATCCCGATGCCTCCAAAACGAGTGTTGTGGTCAGAAAACGACCTGGTGTCAGCTGTCCGAGCAGTGCAAAGAGGAACTTTGAGTTCATACAAGACGGCAGAGGATTATTGACCTCAAATAACAAATATATTACGTATAGTTTGATTGTTTAAGGGGAGGGTAGGGATTTCAGCGTGAAAAAAAACACTTTTTTGAGATTTTTTTTCATCTATATGTATAGAATAAATTTATTGAAACCTTTTGTACATTGTTAAGTGTCATTTCAAGAACATTCCGTGAAATTTGTACGCGAAAATATTCACAAACAAGCCGGTGCCGCGTTTTTCTCGAAACCACTTTTTCAAAGTCCGTGCTCACTGCCATTTGAAAACTACATGACCGATTTATTTCAAACTTGGTACACACTTTCTACATGTAAAATACCTCCCCCCAACGGTTAGTTTGAGATTTTTTTTACATTGAGGGGGTTTTCCACCCGCAAAATGGCGGTATTTTTCGTGAAAAATAGCACTCTTCACTTTACATGACCGCCAAAAATTTTGAAATGAAAAAAAAATTATCAAAGACCGCTGGGGGGAGAATTTGATGATACTTTGACTAAATTTTAATGGTACTTGATTTCAGATAATTTCTAGCTGAGATACAATGAACACCGAAAATCGTGTTTTTCCAAAAGCGTTCTTGGAAAAGCTTTGTCACCGGCTTGTTTGTAGATATTTTCGCGTACAAATTTCACGGAATGTTCTTGAAATGATACTTAACAATGTACAAAAGGTTTCAATAAATTTACTCTATCCATATAGATGAAAAAAATTCGCAAAAAAGTGTTTTTTCCCACGATGAAACCCCTAACCTCCCCTTAAGTATATTAAAGCCGTAGGCCTCATTATCCTACCGTAATAAAATAAGGCCTACTATCAAGGTTTTCAAAAATGTTTAATTTTGTTTTTGTTTATGGTCCAAGTTACCATTTTTCGTTTATATTTTATAGAAACTGAACTTGAATAATGATTATAATTAAAATATGTCAATTAAATGGGATATATTTCATTTCATTTCAAATATCCCTTAGCTAGGCCTTGTTCCCCGCAGGTACCTTACATCGCGAACACAGTTAGCAAAATAACTTACACTGACGCACATATTAGGCACTGTATGCTTTTCGCCGTTCGAATTTAAAAAATATATATTTCCAGGCTGAAGAGATGATTTGTCAGGCATTGGGGGAAGATAGCGTACCTATCAGTACGGTGGAAAGGTCGTTTCAAAGATTCCGGAGTGGAAATTTCGACCTCGAGGATGGAGAGCGAGCAGGACGACCAAACAAATTTCAAGACGAGAGTTTGGAGCAGTTGCTGGACGAAGATCGTTGCCAAACACAATCGGAGCTTGATATTCCATTAGAAGTTACCCAACAAGACATCTCCGGCCATCTAAAAAAGCTGGGCAAGATTCAAAACGGCCTTGGACAGGCAAAGGACCTAGGCCGGTCATAACGCAGCATGACAATGCCAGACATCACACAGCAAAAAGGACCAGAGACGTTTTAGATTCGTTGGGCTGAGCAGTTTTACCACACCCGGCGTATTCGCCAGACTTGGCTCCATCGGACTTTCACTTGTTCCAATCGCTCGAACATCATTTGGCTGATAGCCACTTCAAAACGTTCGATGAACTACAAAATTCCATTGCCGACTCTACAAACTCAAAATCATCATATAATTTTTACCGCCAAGGAATTCGCAATCCGCCTGACGGGGGGGGGGGGGAATGTGTGGACGCAAACAAAGATTATCTTCCCGATTAAAATGTGCCTTCATTTTAGTGGGACTTCGCACTTTAAACGCTAAAAAAGGCTGTTTTCATGAATTTTTTGGATAGGTTTATATTATAGATATTGATATAAAAGTTGTTACACTTAATAAATACACTTTCGAAATACGTTCAACAAAAATTATAAATTTAAGTCACTATTGATAGACAAAAACGGTAGTTAAAAAATGTCCAAAAAGAATTGTAGGTCTGCACTGTTAATGAAATCTCGGAAATAGATCATCCGAATAAAAAAAAATCAAACGGTCTTAGATTCAGTATGTTAATGGCTATAGCGCACATCATACGATTTTTCATTATACAAAAATAACAAAACGGCCGACAATTTTCGAAAAAACAAAAAAAACGTTTTTTTCACCGTTCTTGGCCGAAAAAATAGTAAATATCAAAAAAAATGTTAATCCTTGACACGCGCTGTAGCTATAGTTCTGAAGAATATGTGGTTAAAATTTCATAAGGATCGGTTCAGTAGTTTCGAAGATTTTGTCAACAAGCCGTGGAAAAACGTTGTTTCAAGAAAAACGCGTTTAAAGTTTGTTTGGGTTACATAAATACATTTAAAAGCTTTTTAATATATTTCGATAGTGTATTGATTAAGGGGTGAGGCCACTGTAGCGGGGAAAAAAATAAGTATATTTTGGGGGTTTTTTTCTAGCGGGACAATGGAATAAATCAAAATTCTGGAAAAAAAAGCCCTTCATCGTACATATCATAAACTGTATGAACTATTTTTTTCAAAGTAATATAAAACAAAATGGCGGCTGCACAGCTTTTCTTCGACGAAACCTTTTTTCATAGGCGCGCGGCCGAACCAAGGGCACCTGCAATTTTTAATTTACAGTGAATGAAATTTTTTTTTTCGATTATACATGTGAATAGCTACAGAAGTACGTAGGATTTGTTTGATACATCGATTTTTGCAAAAACAGCGCGTTTTTTAAATAAAAGTTCAAAATTCTCGAAAAAACATCGTCCGAAAATTGTTTATAAAAAAAAACTATGTAATATATCGAGAAAATCCTACGTACTTCGATGCAGAATGTATTTATCAATATACAGTGAAAATTTCAAGTCAATCGGTCAAGATTTGTTCGAGTTACGGATCCGGCCGACTTAAGAAATGTAGTTTCGAAAAAAACATATTTAAAGTTTTCGGTACGGATTGCATCGGACTGAGAGGGGCTGCGCCAAAATTCAAAATAGAAGTATTTAGACATTTTTCCCACCTTAATCCTTTGGGTATGTCATTTTTACGATATTAAGGCATCTTTAAAAAAAATAGATTTTTTGAAATTTCTACAGTGGCCTTACCCCTTAAGTGTAACAGCTTTTATATGAATATCTATAATTTAAAACTATCAAAAAAAATCATGAAAATAGCCTTTTTTAGCGTCTAACGTGAGAAGACCCCTTAAGTAAATAAATCATTATTTCCATTCAAAAAGACCGCTAACTTATTTGTACACCTAATAATATCGGAGCCATCGTGTAGATACGTTTTAGAAATTGAAAACTGTGGTTTTGGTTGTTTTTTCCCTCGCGAAAAAGAAATCACCATCACGTGAAATATACTTGTGCGTAGCAACATCGTATTACAGTACATCGTGAGTATTTCTCATTTCATCTGCGGGGAAAAAAGCCGTACGGTCTTGATATCCCACAATCTCTGCGGTGGCGTAACAGCACTTTTTTTCCGGCCAATTCGCCGCGTTCATCCTCGGAAATCCTCCGTGAAAATCCCTCGGCAATCGACACACCGCTGTCTTCTTTCCTTCTCCCTCAAATCGCTTCTCGCTGCGTCCTTCGGCACACGAGATTTCGCCTGTAACATTTTTCGCGCGTTACATCCGATCCCAATCAAACCCTTATCAAGACCTGACCCGGATTTCCAAAGCTGCAAAATACGGGGGCTGAACCAACATTTCGGAACTCTTGTGATCCTCGAAGAAGACGTTGAGTACAAATTGCCAACGGGAATTTGTTTTCGCTATCTGTTGTTGGATCCCAATGCCCTTTCCGTCATTGATATCATCCCAAACCGCAGGCGGCTTCCCACAACGAGACCTATTAGTAGGGGACCAAACGTCAGTATACGTCAAGACGTCTTGACGACGCAAGTCTAGTATGCGCGGCCAACTTCTCAAGTGACATCCGTGACGTTTTCGATCGAAGGACACGTGACATCGGGGATGTCAAACACGTGTGCACAATCCTAGATGTGTAGAACCGTATGAGGGAAGGTCACTTTGGAACCCTCATATCCATGTAACGTTGACTATCAACACATCTGGATGGTGCGACGACACTCGGAATGGTTTCCAAACAAAACGTTGATTTGGGGACAGAACGAGAATGTCTGAAAAATCACCTTCCCCTATACGGATGACATCAAATATATGGACAGATGAGAGGCAAGGGACGGTATCGATGGAGGACGCAAGCTCTTGATATCCAGGGAAGACTACGCGAAATTAAATTGAACGGCACCGTCGAGGCCATCGAGAGGTCTTTTCCAGCATCTGAGATGGGTCCAGAGAGTGGTTCAGGCCTCGGTCTCCATTAGCAACGTCTGTGAGGAGTACCTTCTTGCCTTACTTAGCTATGCACTCTCCGGCAGTCCCTCTTCCATGTGTATGCGTATATACCTCGTACAGATGGAAACGTAGGAGGCTAGATACGCATCTACACCCATATATATATATGTGTGTGTGTATATATATATATATATATATATATATATATATATATATCTTTTCGATCATCGCACTTTGTTGCACCTAAGTCTCCGTTCGTCGCTACGTCCTTATTCACCTTTGGCACTCAGTTGCCTTCAATAATTTGGGAGTCAAATGTCACACGACCTGGAATATCGATGCTAAATGTCTTAGTCTTTCTCCCTGCTCTCTTCTTGCCATTCCTTGTATTCCCTCTTTGTTGCTCCAACTCTTCGTCTTCATCGCTCATGTCGACCGGAGTTGCACGAGAAATAATTCTGCACCTGGCGAGAATCTTTTAGACGGAAGATCGAATAAGACACAACTAGAAATAAAGCGCGGGAGGGGGGGGGGGGGCGAGATAAAAAATGTATTGTCAAGAGGCTGAATTTCGCAAAAATGCGAAGTGTCTTATTTTTTAGACAATTAAGGGATACCACCACTCTAGCGGCAGAAAACAAGGCTTAACTTTGACAATTTATTTTGAGAGTATGAAAAAAAGGATAGGATTTCTTGTAAGAGGGTATATTTAACACATATTAAAGTATTAAAAAAATATTTTATTATATTTTTCATACTAAATGGCGGTGCCAAAGCCCATCTTGGGAAACGTGTTTTTAAGAAAAGCTTCACGGGAGGACGGTTTTCTCGTAAAGTATAAGACCTGGAACAAAAATCAAAGAAAAACATAATCTATATATTATTAGCTATGGGACTACGTATGGATTTGATTTTTAATCAAATTTTAAAAAAATGGCGCACTTTGAAAAAATTAATCGATTATTTTCCCAAAAAATAAGCAGTAAATTGCTTGTAGGGAAAAAAAAGTTTACATTTAATCATAAACCGGCTACGTACTCCCATAGAGAATGTAATTGTGAAGCTACTATCCAAATTTCAAATCGATCCGTGCAAAGGTGATCGAGTAATCCGACCTCCCAGTTTGAAAAAAGTGGTTTCGAGAAAAACGCGTTTAAAGTTGTACGAGCACTTATATCCTTGAAATTTCCATTTACCTTTAATCTGCGATGCCTGCACCATACGAGAGAAATTTTTGTTTACCTTTAATCTGTGATGCCTGCACTATAAGGGATAACACCATCCCAGAGTGGTGTTATCCCTGAAGTATATCAGCAGCATCCCGTGCAGAAATTGTCGTAGGTATCCAATGAGGTTCTCAAACTTGTTCCTACTTTCTGGTAAGAATCCGATGAGTCCCCACATTGGATCCCTGTAGTACAACGTCACGCTCAAACATTGAATTCCAATCGGCATTCCCCATTGAAATCCAATGTACGAATCCAATTTGAATCCTCAAGGATTGCAACACTAACGAACAGAATCTGTTACCATTCTTGATGAATCCCATTGCATTTTGCACGTTGAAATTTCTAAACAAAATACATAAATGTACAAAATAAGTGGATCTTATAAAAGTATAAATTGGTTAAGGAGGTTGGAGCGTTACCCACAATCCACGAGTGAGATATATATATATATATTTTTTTGTTGTGTAGACTGTACTAAAAATTTACAACTTTTTTTTACCTTGTTCACCACCAAATACCAGAGATAGTTTAACCCTTATTCGGCACACTGGGGTGGTTTACACCCCACTACCATATTTCATAGATTTTAAGTACCTAAACTTTTTTCGTCATTTAAATTTGTATCATACTCAAGTCAAATTTTCGGCTATATAACCTACACTACTTTGAAAACGAAGCTTTCAAGAAAGCACAAAAAAAATTCAAGTGAAAATATTAAATAGTTTATTTATAATAACGGCTTTTGTCGCTGGAGAGCAACCAACCCCAGTGTGCCGAGTACGTCTCTCCACTGAAGTGTGCCGAATAAGAGCTACTTCATGTACGTGTGGTTGGATGGGCAAGCTTTCACAGGTGCTGTAACTTTTTGGCTATTTAGCACTAAGATAAACGATTTCTAACAACGCATTAACGTAAAACTACACGGAAAAAAAGAAACAGCGAAAATCACAGTATAAACCGCATGAAAAACAGGGTGCCATATTTCATTTTACAGTAAAACAAAGTAATGTAAATCCTGTCCTACAAAAATGACGAATTTTCCTGTACACACTGAGATTTTTACAGTTACACTGGATTATTTACAGTTCGGTATTGTGAATACATCAGTGTCTTCAGTAAAAATATTCAACTGTAAAATTTACATGAGATCACTGATTTTTATACTGTACGCAAAATGCAAGGGTTACAGTGTACACTGTATTGAGTACAGAGTGATTCATTAAATTGTACAGTGTGGCACGGTAGTTTTACTCTTCTTTCGACAGTTCGTCACGTAATCTGTGCACTCTGAGATTTTTACAGTTACACAGATTTATTTACAGTTTGGTATTGTGAATAAATCAGTGATTTCAGTAAAAATATTTAACTGCAAAATTTACATGAGATCACTGCTTTTTATACTGTACGCAAACTGCAAGGGTTGCAGTGTACACTGTATTGAGTACAGAGTGATTCATTAAATTTCACAGTGTGGCACGGTAGTTTTACTCTTCTTTCGACAGTTCATGACGTTATCTGTGCACTCTGAGATTTCTACAGTTAGACTGGTTTATTTACAGTTTGATATTGTGAATACATCAGTGATCTCAGTAAAAATATTCAACTGTAAAATTTAAATGCGATCACTGTTTTTTATGCTGTATGCACATGAGGCACGAGGCCAGGACACAAAGGATTGCCAGTTAGTAGTGCGTGGTTGATGGGACGCGGACATCGAAATTTGTGCGACAGAATTCAAGAAATTATAAAGAAAGAGAGAATTTAAAAAAATGTACGTTCTTGTGTAATTAGGACTTGTCTCGCGCGTGGGGTGAAGCACGTGGCCAGGACACAAAGGATTGCCAGTTAGTAGTGCGTGGTCGATAGGATGCGAATGTTGAAATTTGTGCGACATAATTCAAGAAATTATAAAAAAGAGAGAATTATTTACAAAAAGGTACGTTCCTGTGACTGATTTTTTAATATTTTCTACACAGTTTTCTCAAACTTCTTTTATGGATAAACGTTTTTTTGTGTGTCTCACTCAGTTCAGTATATTCTTGATATATATATATATGTGTGTGTGTATGTGTGTGTGTGCGCGTGCGTGCGTGCGTGCGTGCGTGCGTGTGTGTGTGTGTGTGTGTGTGTGTGTGTGTGTGTGTGTGTGTGTGTGTGTGTGTGTGTGTGTGTGTGTGTGTGCGTGTGTGTGCGCGCGCGTGCGTGTGTGTGTGTATATATTACATTGCTTACAATATACATTGTAAGCGAAGGTTTTGCCGAACTTTTTTAATTTTATGTTTATAATCAAATTTACAGTGTGACGTTGTAAACGGTATTCACTGGTTAGGACCTGTCTCGAGCGTGGCGCGACCAGGACACAAAGGACTGGCAGTTCTTTCAGCGCTTCAATTGTTCTTTCAGCGCTATCTAATGTTATTTTTACCCCTAATTTTCTATAATATACGATTTGTGGCCTTATTAAATTACGGGGTTCATCAAGTTTGAATTACAGTATTAAAACAAGAACGTTTCCCGTGTTCACGCTGTAAAAAGCAACGGTTCAAAACTGAAACTATATCTGTTGCTAACCAGTTTCTAGAACAGAGGACTTCACTGTTAAAACACCTACATAAACTCTGTCGATATAACTGGCGCATTCATTGTACATAATACAGATTAACCAACTGTCAAATTACAAGTTTTGTTAAATTTATATTACAGTGTTGAACTGTCAAAATTTACTTTTGACTACACTGTATTTTGGACTGTGTGTTCCAGTAAAAGATACAGTAGAGCGGTTCGAGTCCAAAGAGGACAGTATAGGAACTGTAATAATTTACTTTGAGCACACTGTATTTTGAGCACTGTGTACCAATGCGAACTGTGTAGCCCCTGTATTTTGTACTATTTCTTTTTTTCCGTGTAAACCTTCGTAAGCATTTAGGAGAAAACCCGATCTTGCCCGTCGAAAACCACATATACTCAATATTGAACCATCAAGGCTTGATAAAAGATGACGAATCTTCGCTGGCGAATAAAGAGCATTGCTGTCAACCTCAATGTCCGTGACGTTGCCGTGAATCGGTAACACTTGCTATTAATGAATGGTAGTAATAAATAATCTCGTGACATAAATATGAATAAGCATGATTATTAATTCAAAACTTCATTCTGGGTTGTATGAGACATTCACTGACGCACGTTTTTCATAATAATTATCGATACTGTTTATTTTCTTTCTGTCTTGTTTCGAGTTTCTTTTTCACGTAATGAAAATATTAGAATGCATAATTTTGCCCTTTAATTGTATATTTTGTGAAAATTGGCATCTACAGAATACATCTATACGCGTATGTATTTTTTGAGGTTTGTTGAAAAAAAATTATCAACCGTCATTTGACTCAACTGGATTGCTTCAACCTCCGTAAAAATGTAAATCTTTAAAATAGATTTTGAATCACATCACTGAAAATCCACTGCAATTGTCATTTGTTATTATTTTACTGCACTTTTACATGATATCACCACACACGTACACGCTCACGAAGCGTGCAGGTTATGTTTCAACACGCTGAGTTTTTACTCGTGACTTTTCACATATTTTCGATTCGAACGCGATGAGAATTCTCGAACGACGATCATCGGGGAACAGTGCAGAATCCAATTGGATCCCAATGAGGACTCCCTATGTGCGGTGTCCCTAACGAATCCCTAGAGAGGTATGGATGATGATCTTGGGACCACTCCTGGATTTGCCGATAGGCCGTATAAGCAGTTGCCTAGGGGCGGCAGACTTTAAGGGGCGACGGATTTTAGAAGCACCTAAAACGGCCTAGGCCTAAGTCAAGTGGCCTGTACCTAAGAAAAGTATAAATCCAGCACTGCTTGGGACTCACCAACAAATTTGTGCACGGAACCAGCAAAGGACATTTTTTTCGAGATCCAACAAAGTCCGATTGAGAATTAAAAAAAAAATTCTCAAACGACGTCAAGCGGGAAAAAGTGCGGAATCCACTTGGATTCCAATGTGGACTGCCTAGGTGCGGCGTCCTTATTAAATCCCTATAAGGATGTGGTGGATCTGGGCACTCGCCAACAAATTTCTGCACAGGACTGGGTCAAGCCGAGATCACTAGAAATTCTTGTTTCTTCTGATCTTCGCGCGAAGACGCCCCTAAACGAACAATGATCCCTTATGCAGATCCCCCCGCTACCGAGCGCATTTCTTTAATTCTCGTCATGACACACGCCTGCCTTGAATTCGTAATCACGTCAGGCTTTTTCACCAACCCGCAGCAATGAAAAATAAATTCTACGAATCCCTCGAACACGCCCCGAAAAGAAATAATGACGCCGCGAATGCCTGGAGGAATGGATGGCTAAGCATATCTCGGGCGAAAAAAGGTGACAAACGAGGTGACAAAAAAAACGTAGATAAAGAAAAGGAACAAAAAGCGAGAGTCAAAGGGCGCAGGGAAAAGGCTATCTGCGTGTATGCGTATGAAGACGTTAGAGGGTGAATCGCGAGAGGGGTGTGGTCCAGAGACAAATTGACATCTACAATGGCAAGAGCACCAGCGATAAAAATAATGACAAAGAGACAGCCAAAGCGAGAAGGAGCTGGAGAATCCTGGTGACGCCGAATCGCTAGTGCCATGCAGAAGGAAAGCATCGGCAAGGGGTAGCAAGTGGCAAAAGGATCGGCGGAGGGCTGGACGGTGAAAGCACCGATGTTGCGGTAGCACTGAATAATGCAGTATCGTCGGGAGTATCTCCCAACCCAAAAGGGTTTCAACACTTCTTTCTCATTCTCTCTTCGAGCTACTTTCATCATCCGATCATCCCGCATTTATCAACGTTCACTCCCCTGCCTCTTTCTCCCTATCCCTATCTCGGCAGACGTCTCCGCTTTTCAAGCAAGACTGAGGGCTTGTTGTGTCAAAGCTCCGCCAAATTCTTAATACCCATTTGATCCGGAAAAAGCTCGCGAGGCTCTGAGCCTCGGAAATTTCATCCCTCGGGGAAAATTTGGCCCATCAGACAGTGCGGAAAGCGGCGCAGAGAGCTTTGGACGCGAGAGTCTGGAGTTTCGATTCTCAAGAAGAGGCAATCGGCGAAAGGATAGAGAAAAAAAGGAATGGAAGAGGGTAAAAGTATCACAGAGAACAGAGGGCGAAAAGAGCAAGATTTATTTATACACATAGACCTCTCTCTCTATCTGGACCCAACCAGGACGTCGCTTGAATAATGCAGACCGGTGAGGCCCGCTTAAAAGTGATCGGTACTCTCCCACTCTCCCACTTCCGACTTTCCACCTCTCTCTCTCTCTCTCTCTCTCTCTCTCTCTCTCTCTCTCTCTCTCTCTCTCTCTCTCTCTCTCTCTCTCTCTCTCTCTCTCTCTCTCTCTCTCTCTCTCTCTCTCTCCCCCGCTCTGTCCCCCTCCCCCCTCTTTCTCTCTTCGTCGAGTCTTCCGCCCCGTATCGTTCTCTTTTCACCTTCCACCTTCTCTTTCCACCTCCCGGTACAAGCCTTCGCGCTCGCGAGAGAACGGGCTAAGATTGATTTTAGATTGAGTGGGAATTGGGGAATACGTATTTCGTTCTGGCGCTGCCTGCCTCGCCGCCGTTATACACCGCGGGGAATGTGTCTGCCTGGCACAGCTGTACCTTAACGCGAGAATACAGTGCCCTGTGCGAGCTCTACTGCCACTTAGAATCCTTCCGTTACAAGAATACTATTGGATCGACTGAACAAGTATAGTTAATTAATTATCGACGATTTCGACGAAATTCAACGCTCTCAGATCGAGTGTGTAATGGGTCTTAAGAGCAAAAGTCTTAAGAGGTTTATGCCTATTTGTAAAAGGCGAAAAATAATTTTTTTCAAAACCAATTTATTTTGACAGTATATCATGTTATGAATATTCCCCGAAAATTACAACGTGATCGGATCAAAATTGAAAGAATTATAGGCTATTATGATGACGCCGCTTGGAACGCGCGGAGCGTCGTTCGAAACTTTAAACGCTTTTTTCTCGAAAGTACGTTTTTCGTCGATGCATCGATCTTCGGAAATCTTTAGAGCTTTTTCTATATCTATTTTATCCACCTATTTTTATATATCTATTTTATATCGATTCTTATATCGAGGTGCCATTATTTCGAGATCATGTTCTTTAAAATGTTCTTTAAAAAATATATTAGTGCTATGGGAATATTTTTTAAAGAAAGAAAGGTTTAAATAAGTGCATATTTTACAATTAATTAGCTATTAGAGCACAATGTATGTTATTATGTTGTTGTTTGACTTTTTAAATTTTTGTCGCTATTTTTCTTTAATATTTCGGAAATTCCTTCGATTAATCATAGGATAAACGAATATACTAAACAAATCTGTTAAATTTTTTGCATGTTAGATAAACTAGTTGAGAAGGGTAATGCTTACCGCAAAAGACGTTTTCGGGAGGTGCTCTAAATCTATTAACATTAAATATTTTTACACTAAAAAATTACGGAATGTTCCCCAGATAATACTTTTTCAAATACCTAATTGTTGTAGAAATTTATCGTATAATCACGATTTTCTAAAAAAAAAAATTCCGAAAATAAGGCGTTCGCGACCATAACAACTAGGCACAACCCGTTAATTAAACAAGATATCTGCCCTTTTTGATGGCACTGAAGCTTGCATCGTCGCAACGCAACGAAAACATTTTTTCCGTATTGCCGTATTTTCTTGTCCTATTGAAGCTACCGAAATCACTGAAACATTTTGAAAGATCCTTATTAAAAATTATAACGAAAACCTGCGAAACGAAGATTGCAAACGATAATAAAAATAAAGAAATGAAAAGATCAGGAAGAATTTTCGTTGCGTTCCAACGATGCGAACATCAGCACCATCCTTTTCGCTAAACACTAAAATTCTAAGTGCAAATGTTCGTCAACATAGCACTAGATGGAGAATCGTACGAGAAGCTTATTTCGTACCGCTGAGGAGACTGCAGTGATCGGAGTAACGTCAAAAACGGACAAACACCTCACGAGACGAGAGTACGAAAAAATGACTTTCCGAGCGTTCAGGACAATGGCCGTCTCACGAGCTTATTGATATCGTCAAACTTCCGACTCTTGAAAACACGTATTCTTCGCTCCACGATTTTTCCCAGTCAAGAAATGATGAATTGAAGTGAAAAGAAAAGTGCTCGAGGGTGGTCGAGATAAAGAGTCTAAATATATTGGCGCCGCGAGGACAACTGACGAAAAAACAATGGCTCGATTCAAAGGGACCGCACGGCCTGCGATTGACAAAGCACCAGACAGGGGGTGAAGAATAGGAAGCGTATATGGAACGTTTGAAAGTTTTGCTGCGTGTGACGCACCGACGTTGAGTGTCTTTCGAGAATCGTCTGAAGTGTGGATCAAAGATCTATGCGTAGATCTCCAAAGGGGTGCCCAGTCGTTGAATATTCTGCAATGTGACTAATGGACGCAATGCGATGGAACGTTTTTGCATGAATTATTTCCCAATGGAAAAATACTTCAAAATAACTGCGTTTAATTATTATCAATTTTACCATGAAGGCTGAATCCTTTTCGTGATTATTATTTCACGCTAACTAACACCGCGGAAAAATTCCAATAATCTATTCCAATCAACGAGTCAATTCATTCCAATTATGTCCCTATCAAGTCATGCATAAACAAACGGAAAAATTACTGCCTCTCGCAGTCCTACCATCACACGAGCCGAGCCTCGTTTAAACTATGGCTTTTAATTCCTTCATCCTTATTCATGCTCCGCCGATTAGCATATCTTGGCACGAGAAAAAAAAATGCACGAAAACGAGCAAATATCTCGGGAACTAATATCTACACGAGGGGGAAAAAAACATCGTGAGTGTATATTTTCTTTCTCAAATTTGGAATTTTTTGTCGTGTCGACGGTGTGAGTAAAAAAAGAAGAAAATAACCGTGAGGATAAGAGCCAGATTGGGGTGATGAAGTGGGATGTCTCTTATGTTTGGGCTATCGACAGTTGTATTATCGCGGACGAATTGACGGGACGTTCGGACACTCGAGAAGGGAAAAAACAACCCCTGGAGTAGTTTCGAGGGCCCACGTAATCGCCGCTTGAGTCCGGACAATCACGCTTCATACGAAAAAAAAAAACACAGATGTGCGGAGGAACAGAAAGCACAAAGAAGACTCTTCACGTGCGATAGCAGAGATCCTTGAAGCTTCTGTATAATTTCTCTCACCCACACGCCGATCCCTTTCTCGTTTCTACCCCTCGGCTGCCGTTGATATACTCGAGCTTTTCTTTTTTTGCACCCTCATCCGTTCTCGATTTCTTTCCGCGTTCATTCATCACCGCGCAATGATATTTAGCTTTGAATGGATGCCATGGGCGAAGATGTGTTCGGACAGTTTGTCCATTTCGCTGATGCGTCGAGACCGCGGATGCGGGACATTTGTCATGAAAAGTAGTCTCGAAGGGAACGAATCGCCAATAATGGAACAGCTTACATTTTCAGGGGTAAGAAAATGCAAATAAAATACAAAAATACCATACAGTGGGGCATCAGAAAAGGTTGGCTGCCGAGGATTTTTGGAGGGTCTCTGAAGAACTGGAAGCAACGACAAGTGTGGGGTGAAAGTAAAATGGATCGCACATGCCCGCAAACACGTATGAAGGAACCGCGAAAAGAATAATTTTGAAAAAGACATTCAACGAGTTTCCCTAGTTGTAACAGCCGAAAAGAGATCTTTTTGGGATTCTTTTTTAGAAAATCGTGATGATAAATATCTAGAAGAACTAGGCATTCGAAGAAGTATCATCTTAAGGCGGGAGCCTGAATTAGAAGGTCCAAAAAAAGCGTTTTTTCTGCAATTTTTTTAGACAGGAAAAAAACAAGTGCGCCCAATAAACATTGAGATATCTTTTCATGTATATTTGAAATGTAAAAAAAAAAAGTTTCAACATGAAATAATAAATAACTGCAGATTTATCAGCCATTCCATGTGCGTCTTGCCACTGCAGTCCCCAATCGGCGGGAAAGATACAGCTCGTAATTCTTGGGTGAAACGAAAAACCGATTAAATTTTAAATTGTCATTTATTTTTCTTCTCGGTGAATTAAGAAAAAGTTGGAAAAATCGTGAAATTTTAACTTTTCTCGGGTTTGAAAAAAAAAATTGTTAAAAAAACACTTTAACGTGCTATAAAAATTATTTAAAAGACGTTTTCAACGATTTCTTTAATTCACGCAGAAGAGATGTTCATACTGAAGAAAATAAACTTTGGTTTGATTCAATAGGTCGTTTAGTTCTTTTGCTATCACGCCCGCCAATTTGGAAAAATCATGAAAATGACAACTGGAGAAAACGCGCTTCAAAGTTTTCAATAGGAGGAAATATCAATATTGAATATCATTCGCTTCTCTGCTTTTGGCCGCGTATCTTCGAAAATATTTACAATTGGCTTCTGCAACTTTGTAAATATATTCTTGGATATTTTATCTATGAATTTAAGCAATAAAAAAATCGATTTTTCGGACCGTCTAATTCAGGCTCCGTTCACAACGATCAAAAAATCGATTTCTTTTTTTTTTTCATAAAACGATAGATCTATATATGTAGAATATTTTCCTAAAGTTTCAAAGCGAAATTCGAAAAACTTCAAACGTTACAGCCCGTCAACGGTGTGACTCACTGCTCGGACTCGGAGCGGACGTGAACTTCAAACGCGTTTTTCTCAAAAAGGCATTATCGAAATTGGCGTGCAGAATTACTCAAAAACTATTAAGCCGATTGAGTTGAAACATGGTAGAAATATTGGTATCTTCTACTTGACGAGAATTGTTTTTGAAAAGTTGGAAAAAAAAACTACTTTATTAATCCGCATTTTACAGAAATGTTGCATGAAATGTTGATCTTTTTTTGTAAATGCGTGCTATTTTCCTAAATTTGCGTTTTCATCATTTTAATTACCGTCACATAGAAACTATAGATGTTCTAACTGAAAAAACGTTTGAACTTTTTTGCAAATCAAAGTGTACGGGAAGCTAGACTGCACGCCGATTCGCAATTCCCGCGGCGACCTGGCTGTAACATTCTGCCACAGCTCCGTCATTTTGATGATGAATTAATTTAAAAAAAAATGTTTTGTATACTTAAATATACTAGTAAAGTATACCTAAAGTTTGATAATTGTAGAATAATTATTTCTTAGTTTCAAAAGTCCCTGAATATTGCTTATTTTTTCCTGTCTAAATGTATATTCCGCCTTAAAAGCACGGTAATTTTTTTTTGTGTAAAAATATATTATTATAATCGATTTATTAAGAAATCGGATATTAAGAAATCAGATAGATTTCGTTAGTATATTAGTTTATCCTATGATTGATCGAAGGAATTTCCGAAATATAAAATTAAAAAAAAATTGCACGTCTTCAAAGTGAGTCTTGATTTTTGCGAAAAAAATGAGCATTTTTCGTTTAACAAATCAGAATAATACGTCATGTCAGAAAAAAACCTTCGATCAAATACTAAATTTTTACATCTACAAAAAGCTCTAAAAAATTCAAAAAGATCGATGCAGTAGTTTTCGAAACATCTTGCTCACCGACTTTGAAAACGGACTTTCGAGAGAAAAAAAGCGTTGGCGTTATACGCAGTTGCAAGGCCCAAAAAAGTCGTTTTTTTTCACGAATTTTTTCTGGAAAAGTATTTCATTTGGGCAAAACGAAAAGTATTAGGCAGCGTAGTGGCACCTTTTAGCTTTACATTGGCATTTTTTTATTTAAAAAATCCCCGAAGTCCCCGAAAAAAAAAGTGTCCGGCGGTGAGCAAAGTATCTCCGGTTTGGATTATCTAAAATGAAAAAACCAAAAAGGTTCTTTTAGGGGATAGATGAATCCAGGTATTGATCGAAGGAATAGTCGAAATTTTAATTTTTAACAAAATGGTGGCTCCGGAAAGAAACAATTTCGATTTTCGACCAAATTTTTTTCGTTAAGTCGTTGAAAAAAAAATAGAAATAATTATCGGAAATCTTATTCCTTCGATAAATACCTAAAGAATATATCTGACAAGGTTGTGTTAAAATTGCAGACCGATCGGTTGCAACGGTTCTCGGACGCTCGGAGACGCGCTCCGAGCGTCCTTACAAATATGGCTGTATTTCCGAGAATATTCGCTGGATCGATTTGAAATTTTCAGGGAATATACTCACATATTTGTACATTCCGACAAGGCAATTAAAAAAATCGATTTTTGGAAATTTCTAACTGCGTATAACCCGTTAAAGTTTCGAACGACGCTCCGAGCGTTCCGACGGGCGTCAACATGACACCCTATAATGCTGTCAATTTTAATCCGATCACCTTCAAATTTTCCGCGAAAATAAGATGATATACTATCAAAATATATCACCTTTGAAAAAAGTGCTTTTTCGACTTTTACATCTAGGAATAACCCCTTGAAATATTGATTCGATGGTATTTCGGTTGACAAAACATTGCGAGCAACCAACTCCATTTTCAGATAACTGCGTTTTGTTCACTCGTAACTAACTCCATGAGACGCATAAGTGGATTGTACCGACTTAAATCATACGCTTGCATTTCTCGCTCGGCAAGTCTCCGGGCTTGCAAACAAAAGCTTCGACATCGTGTTCAAAGCGTCGAAACGACGAGCTTCACTCGGTTTAATTCGCCACATGCAAGCGTTATTCGCCAAACTTTACCACGATGCTATTTATCGCGTGCACTCTCGAAAGCTCATTTCAAAGGACTCGTCTTGACGTTCTTCATTCGTCTTAGCCTCGGCACGATTTCTCAAACCGATCCTCGTTCCAGGCTCCCTTACATCGCTCTCGTTCTTCGCGGAACTAATTAACGAGGGCTTTTCCCAGCGATGTAAAAATTGATTTATACCTTCCGTGTGATACTCAGAGATACCGGAGGCTCATGAACAATGATGAATGGCAGCGCGATCCATATGCGAATTGCGAAATCGGTTGGTTTCCCACTCGATTTAGATGGCGTCACGAATGAGAGGTCAAAAGTTCCTTGACCTAAAAACCCAACGGTCAACGTGTAATTATTATTTGTACCGTTTAATATTTCACCAGGGACGAAATAATTGCGGATAGTTGTGGAGGCACTCAACGTCGACGAGAAAGGAATCGATCACCGATGAATTTCCACATGGCCAGTTCGCCAACTCTTTGCAACCCCTAAACCCGGTCAATTTGTCCATGACACGTCCGAAACGTAATGGGATATTTTATGAGATCGCGTGACGAACTTTCCCTCTGCACAGGCACATTCTAGGGTCAGTTTCACTTAGCTGTAGTCCAGGACATCTAACTCTCTCGCTAAAACATATTGGAGGTCGCCAATGGGCCTCCGGTCTGCTTCTTCTTTGGTGCTTTTCTCCTACTCTTCAAACGTACAAGCGACCCTTCGGAGAACGTCCCTTCAGCTAGAGACACGACACAATAACAGACGCGAGTGTAGCTACGATTGGACGTCGTTCTAGTCACCAATCAAATGTGTCCTCCAAACTTAGTCTGATCTGTGTCCTCGAAGGGATAAACTTTTCTGCCATCCTCCTACTTATCTCTGAAATCCCCGAATTAAGGCATATTCTCACTTTAGACGCTAAAAAAGGCGATTTCCATGAATTTTTTTATAGGTTTATCTTTTAGATATTTATATAAAATGTTGTTACACTTAAGGGGTTAGGCCACAACAATGGGTATAAAATCATGTGCGAATTTAACCATTTTTTCGTATGAAATAGTGATTCAATCATAAAATTAATTACACAACTATTTAATATGAATATCAAGCTGTTAGAAAATATATAATTTTTTTTTTCCATGTACAAAATGGCCGACTACTAATATTTTCTTTTGTTATCTTTTTTTAGGCGCTCCGCGACGTGTCATTTAGCATCCACAATTTTTTACCTAAAACAAAAAACAAAAATTCTCGTCAACCTACATTAGAATACTTAGAGAAGTACGGATGGAATTAGAAAAATATTGTTTTATTCAAAAGTTGTAGGTATTTGAACTTAAGAAATGAATTTTCAGTGAAAAATTTCATTATAACTGCTCATAAACTGCTCATAAAATGAAAAGTTTTCGATTAATCAGAAATTCCGCGCGTACTTTATTTATTTCACTTTACACGTAGTTATTTGTCACGACAATTGGAAAAAAGCTGTTTCGAAAAGTTTCGAGTGGTTGGTCATTGTGTACATCGAAAAAAAAATACGTATGATATTCATACTTAGTATGAATATCAAGCTGTTAGAAAATAACAAATAAAATTAATTACACATCTATCACTTTTACACTTTTTCAGAATCACTTTTTCATGCGAAAAAAAAATTTGTTAAATTCGCACATGATTTTATACCCCTTACTGTGGCCTAACCCCTCTATACATACACTTTCGAAATACATTTAACATTTTTTATTTATTTATTTAAGTCGCTATTCATAGACGAAAATGGTAGTTAAAATAATGTCCTAAAAAATTGTAGGTCTGCGCTGTTGATGAAATCTCGGAGACGGATCATCCGAAACAAAAAAATCAAACGATTTTAGATTCAGTATGTTAATGGCTATAGCGCATATCAGACAATTTTTTATATATGCAAAAATAACAAAATGGCGGACATATTTCGAAAAAACAAAAAAACGTGTTTTTTCACCGTTTTCGGCGAAAAAAAGTAAATATCAAATTTTTTAAAATCCTTGATATGCGCTATAGCTATAGTTGTAAAGAACACGTGGTTAAAATTTCATAAGGATCGGTTCAGTAGGTTCAAAGATTTTGGCAACAAGCCGTCGAAAAACGTTGTTTCGAGAAAAACGCGTTTAATGTTTGTTTGGGTTACATAAATACATTAAAACAAAATTTAATGTATCATCCAAAGTATATTTATTAAGTGTAACAACTTTGATATCAATATCTATAATATAAACCTATAAAAAAAATCATGCAAATAGCCTTTTTTAGTGTCTAAAGTGAGAAGACCTTAACTCTTCGTTGACGCACTTACATTTGGCCAAGATTTTCACACACTAGGTCAATTTGACCCGGACAGTAGGGGAAGGTGGGGTATGGTGTGTCACTTTTTTCCAGCGAATTTTTACTGTAATCAAGGTAGTCTGATTAGAAAAAAAATCATAACCGATTTTATAGACTTTTGGGCGTACAATGAAGCTCCCATATTTTTTGCAAAAATATTTGAAACACCAAAATAATGGGATCGAAAAAAAATTGCAGCTTGGCTCATTGTACCCCACGGGTGGGGTACCATGTATCATATAGCTAGGTACAGTGTGTCAACTATTTCGAAACTTAGGGTACAATGAGGCGGTTGAAACTCTTATATTTTTCTAACATAGATAACAGATTTTTACACATAACAGTACAAAACCAAACAAAATCAGTATATCAGTATCAGTATAAAATCAGCAATATCACAGGAACGTCTTATTTTTACAAATCACACGTCGTTGACAGCGGCCCGTGACACATTGCATTTCTTCGGAGCGTCGTCACTTCTTTGTTTCCTCATTGGGAGTCGGGGCATTATGCCCCACAGCTCGGTGATACATTGTACCCCACTAGTTAAATATTTGATTATTGATGAAAATAAGTATTAATTAAACTACGAATAGAAAAACACAAGTCACTGAGCTCATCATGAATAAAAAAAACTATCGATTAGGACCGAAAAACCCGAGCCGCTACAGAAAGTTACGTTACATTTTACGTTTTTCCGGCGAGCGAAATGGTTTTTTTTCAAGCCTCAAATCGATTTTTAAATTTCATTGGTTCTTTGTGAGCTGCTATCGACTTTGTTTTGGGCCTGACGAAACAAAATATAAATCGCGGTCCAACACAGAAAATATCGAAATTCACGAGCTACAAACCTCTGAGAAATGGCATCTAGCTCACAGTGCCCCGTGATGCATTGTACCCCGCTCGCCCCTACTTCGTCCACCCGCCATTAACAACCCCTCGGTAGGTTTTTATTGAAAAATATCAGAGATACACTTTAAACAGTTCCCAATATATCCGCATAATCAAAATTTGACGAGTATCAAATTAAATCGTTTAAGGGGAGATATACACCTAGGAGCCGGAAAAACGGTCATTTTTGCGAATTTTTTCAAGGAAAACTATTTGAAATTTCGGATTGGGGTTTTAATTATCTAAAAGTATATACATTCAAAAATATGTTTAATTTTCTTTATTTAAAAATATCAAAAATATACAAGGATATTGTATGATCCTTGGAGCCTCGTAAAAAAATCTGCGTATACGGTACCCACTGGCGTTTCTTCAAAAATCATCTGAAAAAAAAAACCAAAAAGATTATTAAATTAGATACTACAATCTAGTTCTTGTCATAGCCGATTTTGAAAATATCGATTTATGACAAAATGGCGGACGTTTGAACACAAATAGTGATGTTTGGGCCAAAAATTAGTTATTATTTTGCCTATAAAACAAAAACTAAGTAGCGGAAAAAAATCCTATGACAAGTACTAGATAATCGTGTATAGAATAACCACGAAAAACCTCAAGGCAATCGGTTCATTGGTTCTCGAGAAATTTTGGGTACCGATTTGAAAAACGTGGTTTTGGGAAAAACGCGTTTGAAAATTTAGGAATGAATAAATCGTTAAATTTGTCAACTTACATGGAATCATCGATACCAGGCCCATAGTGTAGGTCTTCTACGGTCGACGGAATGTTCATAGCTTCTAAATCCTCAACCTCGAACATCTAGGTGTATATCTCCCCTTAAATGAATTATTGAAATTTTTCAATTTTGGAAAAATGAGCATTTGACTAAAAATTCATCCGGGTCAAAATGACCCAGTGTGTCAACGTAGAATTAACATACACGCCCAATGTCCGGAACGATAATGACAAAAAACTTTCGTCCTCGTGTGTTTCAGAACATCATATGGGGAGAATGGTCACCATGGACCAAATGGTCTCCGTGCACGAGGTATGTAACCAAATTTGTCTGATCTAGATAACGAAAATGGAATTTTCAATCAACGAACAAACAGCAACGGTGACACCCGCGACCGATTGCACCGAATGTTTCTAAAACATTTCAGCAACAAAATGCACATGGTCATTCTCCGCTGCATGATAACTTTGATAATTGCAGTACAATTAAATTAGCCAAACTCACTTCGCACCTACTCAATTCCCTCAGCGTCGAATCAATTTCCCTCATGAACTCATTCGTTTGAACGATTCGTTGATTGATGAATTACATTTGCCACTATCATGCATTCAACAGAGAAAAATATGACGACAATACGATGCAACTAGGTTAACGATATGTCGATACAGGTTTTTGACAGTTTACCTGTGCCCTCGTGCAAACGCTATGCGGTAGGGCATCACGAAAGAATGCGAACAACACTCCGGAGAGGGGGGGGCTGTTTAGCACAGTGCATACTTGAAGTTAGGTGGGTTACGCCTCTCTGCTAGTCAATCGCCCGAGTTTATCTGTGTACGCGAACACGTGAAATTATTTCTCGGAGAACGGCCACATACTTGATGATTCCATAATACGTAATATTCTATATAAAGGAAGTAGGGGCAAGATGAGAATGCCAAGGTCATGTTCACATAAAACAATACATATGGATGAGGCAACTTTATCTATTTTTTCAAACTAATCATCATTAATTAATCTTTTAATTTTGGAAACGAAGGAATGAATCTTTTTGATTGTTGGCATACAATATATATTTTTAATTGAGCCATTATTTTTCCCATCTTACCCCATATGCGGGACAAGATGAAACAGCGCTGGGAGCATAATAGGACAAGAATAATTGGCATATAAAAATGATTTCATTCATATGGTTTATAAAAATGATTTCATATAAAAATGATGTCATTCTCAACACCAGCGATTTGATAAGCCTAAGCCTAAGTTCTGGAGTATTTACTCCGAATAATCTTGCTTCCATATCTTTTGAATCATTTGTTAGTACTTTTTCTTCCTCTGGTGGAAACATTGGTTGAAGAGAAACCAAAGGCCCTCCTAGTTTCATTGCGCCCTTTCTTATAGCTTTGAGGGGTATGCATAACCTTGAAGTAAAAAAGAACAGATCGATTTTCAATTTTTTTTCGTCACAGGTATTGGGATGATAAGGTCGATCTTTCGCACACAGATAGTACATAGTCTTAACGTGTCACCGTTTTTTTAATTGCAATATATATATAAACGACGTAATCATTGTCATTTAATCTCAGGACTGTAGCGTCCGCGGGACTCGGTCGCGTACATGATTCCGGCAACTAATTTCATCTGAAGTAAAAAATGGAAAAATATACTTTTAGTACAATGGCAAAGCTACAAACCCACCGGATACTTTGTCGAAATTTTAAAATTTGCATAAATTGCACTGTTTTGAAAAAAAATGTCAATTTTCGACAAAAAGTAACGACTTTGAACGTTTGTTATTAACAAATGGAGGAACATGTGAAAAAATCATCCGGTCTGTCCATTGAATATATTATAAAATATGTTCAGTCCAAATTTGAAGTAAATCGGACCATTAGATTTTGAGATATGACGTACGCCAAATTGCAAAGTATACTTTCGAGATAAACGCAAGAGAAGAAAACGTACTAAATCCACTTTTTTCCGTATACAATTTTCGTATAAATGTTTGGGTCTGCTCAATATATTCGGTGGTTCTTTATGGTTTCGGGTACGGGCAATACGAATAGGACATTTACTTTGTTCTAGAACCGTTTTTTTTCGTTATAAACAATTTAATTGTTATAATGACGATTCTGACGAAAAAGTGCATTTTGTAGAAAAGAGTTTGAAATAAAAGATGTTTCTTTTTTAATTGACAATAAAAAATGTCTCTTTCATTTTTTTTGCTAGCTCCATTAGCAATGGAGATATGAACAAGGAACATTTTTATAAGAGAGACGGAACGGTGCGTGATAGGGACGAAACGATGAGTGAGAGATGATGCGATTAATTTTCGTCGCTTATACGAGGGTGGGGTGAAAAGTTTCCGGCCTGACCAAGAGATGGTGCCACTAGGTCTAGTTTTGGAGCGTCGTCCTACAGTACCATACCTACCGAGCTTGTATGTACAGTTTCAGCCCAATCGCTACGTTAGTTTGCGTTTGAGAGTACATTGCGCGAGACGCTTCCGTTGTTTTCGTAAAAATGGAAAAATTGGAAAAACGTGCTGTCATCAAATACTTCCATTTGAAAGGTTTTACACCAAAACAAATAAAAGAAGAGATGGATTCAGCACTAGGAGACTTCTCCCCATCATATTCAACTATTAATCAGTGGGTTTCTGGATTTAAAATTGGTCGTGTGAGCACCTCTGACGAGCTTCGCTCAGGACGGCCCGTTGAAGTCACAACTTCAGAGATGATTGAAAAAATCCATAAAATAGTGTTGGAAGACCGCAGGTTGAAAGTGCATGAGATAGCTGAGATCTGTAGGATGTCAGCTGAACGTGTGCGAAATATTTTGTACAACCATTTGAACATGGAAAAGCTGTGTGCAAGGTGGGTGCCGCGTTCGCTAACGCTCGACGCTACCGACAATTTGGCGCTGTATAGACGTAATCCAAACGAATTTTTGCGTCGGTTCATAACTGTTGATGAGACATGAGTCCACCACTACACTCCTGAAAGTAAAGAACAGTCAAAACAGTGGGTTGGAAAAGGGGAACCAACCCCAAAGAAGGCAAAAACAATTTTATCGGCAAACAAGGTTATGGCTACTGTTTGTTGGGATGCGAGAGTTATGAGAAATGTATCAGTGTTGATGGAGATTATGTTGAAAAATAAAGCAAACAAAATTTTTAAATATCACTTTTCTTGGTCAGGCCGGAAACTTTTCACCCCACCCTCGTATCTCCATTACTAATGGATCTGGTAAATAAATTCAACATCTTTTATTTCAAATTTCTTATCGATGAAATGCACTCTTTCGTCTCAATTGTAAGAAAGTGCCTTGGTGTATGGACCACATGCTTGAGATAAAATCACAATTACTTTTCTTACTTTCAACCTGCGATTCGTGCACCGTACAACAATCAAACTCCGTGCGGAAAACTGATAGGGCATCCCTAATAAAAATAAGGGCCTTTCAGGGCTTTCCTAGTGCTTTCCCTAGTAGGGATTTCCACAATGGGCCTAGACTTGGCGATTATCGGGATAAACTTGTAGGGATTTCCACAATAGGCCCCGACTTGGCCATTATGGGGATAAACCTGTAGGGATTTCCACAATAGGCCCAGACTTGGCCAGTATAGGGATAAACAAGTAAAGATCTCCACAATAGGCCCAGATCTGACTATTATAGCGATGAACCAGTATAAATAGCTTAGGCTACATGGTTGATGGTATTTCAATTATTCAAATCGATTATATACATCGATCGAATAATATTATCGAACGCAAATTGGGAAAAAGCGTAAGGGCATTAGCAAATAAAAAATCAACGATGAACACAAATATGCAGAGAAACATCAGACAGTATTCATTTATCAAATTAAAGAAACCTTTTACATAGATACAATTACTCATGGTTTCACTCAAACATGGAGTAATGCTAGCGCATAAGTGTGAACAGTCCCAACCGGTTTTCTCGACATTTTTATAGCAACTAATTTCCGCTCAATACTCATCATAGGGAAAATTATTTCTTCTGAAGACTTCGCTGATATTTCCCATTCATAAACTTTATCTGACTGTGTAGGATAAGTAAATAAATTGGTCTTTGTTTTCCAGATATTTCCCTCAATGGAAATAGATTCTAGTGATTCAGTAGACCCATATATTTTTTTATTTCTACTGCACATCCATTCCTTAGAATGGATTATTTTTTGTATAAATTTTGTCATGGCAGTTTGTCATAAAGGCTCGCATGCAAATACGCAATCACATTGCTAGGCGCGCACACATACATACACATGTACTCACGCCCACACCTATGCACATGAACAATTACATAAAAACAAATACAGATTTACCTTGAATCATTTAACATACACTTATATATCTACTGATATGGATATTTTATGGTGCTGAAATGGTTATGATGAGGCGCCGTTGAGGCATTTTCAGGGCGCTAAAATGGTTTTAATGAGGCGCCATTGAGGCAACTTATAAGGCCCCGGTCGTTGCGCCTTTAATGGCCCTTGTTGACAAAGTGTGACCGGCCGCTAACGGCCCTCATGTGGCTTCAAGATTAGGGCCCGAATAAACTTAGGGGAATGTTATTGGGGCCCGATCACAGCCCCAAATCATATCAATGCCCTTACAAAACATACAATGCATCGCGCAGCGCTAGAGCCGTAACGCAACGGGACTTTCTGACCTGCTCCACTAAAATCGTCATAACCCGGTCAATTTTTAATATTTTTCCAAAATCTTTTAACCAAATCAAAGTTAACTCTCAATCCGCGAATGTATTTGAGGCACCTTAATCCCGTGAACCCGGGTCGTTTTCGTTTTTGCACTACCAAATCAACAATTGTCAATGAAAAAAAAAACTGAAAAAATTCATGCTCAAACTTTACGCCGTACTTCTCAAGGGAAATAGGGTTTGTTTTTCTTTCTTATTTTTAATTTTTTTCATTAATTATTGAGCCACCCGCGAAGAAAATGATTGTGGGCAGGACGAAAACGACGCAGGTTCACAGATTGAGGGTTTCGACTCTACGCAATAAGAAAATGAAATAAACCAAAAATCGATTTGTTAAATTCCAAGGTTATGCATACCCATTAAGACGTCTCTCTAACGTAGATAGTGGTACGTTGTAAAATATTGAGGCTTTACGATAGCTTGTATTCACCTTGCCCCAGATGGTTAACGAATCAACAAAAAAATCACGCAACAACCTTGAACATTTCTGACAACCGTTCTTATTATATTAAGAATTAGTACTTTCATTGTGTGTACTTACCTGTCCCTCATCAATATCAGCAACCTAAATGAACTGAAAGGATGAACTTACCAAAAATTAGATCGTTTTGTCAATAAATCGATATTGTTTTCTCACCCGAGACGCGAGCTTCCGCCACAGTTGATACTTTCATACTCATTTACCTTCCCGCCACCCCTTCAAACGCCACTTCAAAGCCTAGCTGCTAAGCACTGTGCGCACACAGTGTTTAGTAGCTAGGCTTATGATTCATCTTATCCCGCACCTTTGCCTTGCCCCTAGCTCCCCTACATCAGCGACCTGGTAGTATTAGGTGGGCGTCAATCGTTGAGCACTTTCTCAAACGTATAAGTACACACACGGAGGTAGAGACCAACCACCGAAAGTTTGCAGGACTGGGGGAGTCCTCGAAAACGCCTGTGTTTGTATGTATGAGGATCAACCAACTGGAGTTTGCTTTACGAGGCCGCCGAGTTTCGAATAGCTTCGTTTGAGCTCTCTCTCTCTCTCTCTCTCTCTCACTCACTCACTCACCCCCCACCCCTCGTGAAGCTCTAACCTCATTTTTATTACCCACATTGGGAGCGAAGGAAACGAGGTGGGCGCGCAAACACTGCGAATTTATACAACTCCGGTCTCAATAATTTCACAATCCTCCGGGCATATTTATTGAGCTTTGAGCACACTTTGGTTTTGTGCGAAAACGAATAAGCCAAACTAAATTGCAAACATTCGAAGCGTTTCTTCGGAATGCCCTGTTCCCTTCGCGTGTTAAAATCTCACGGGTCGCAAATACGAATCACGATATCTCGAGAGAAAATTATTTACCGAAAACTTGAAAAACACTCGACAAACTTGCAGGTAATTGAGGAAAGAATTGTTATTGCCATTTTGGTGAGAAAAAAAAACTGAAAAATGGTCTGTAAATTACGGATAAATACGTGTTTTTCTACTTCGCAGGAGTTGCGGGGGTGGAATCTCGCGTCAGCAAAGACGCTGTCGAAAAAAACCGTGCAAGGGAAAATCTTGGAGCGTCAAGTATAAAGTATGCAACGTCATGGTAAGTTTCGATCCACGTGTTCTCTCCCGCTCACTGTGGCTCTCCAAACGGAAGTTCCACAGTGGGCGACCTGGGCATCCGGGAAGAAATGTTAAATTAGTTTACCTCGTCAAACTGCGATTTTTGCGAATATACATACAATTATCGGTTTTATCGAGTGAAGAGAAACTCTGAAGGAGTTGGGCCACTCTAGAGCAAGAAAAAAATATGCATATTTAGGCATTTTTTTAGCAAAATAATAAAATTAATCGAAATTTTGTTCACAGGTATTTATTCCATTGCTAATGGCAAAATTGCACAAAATAATTTTTTCGTAGTGATTAATTACAAATTTGCGGCTCCATAGCATTTCACCCTTAACGCCCTTATTGTGGAAGCGCCCACGGGCGGAAACACAACTCATGCAATTTTTAACCGGAAACAAATGACAGATTTTTTTGATAATTAATTAAGAATAGCTACACAAGAGCGTAGGATTTTTTCGACATATTGATTTTTCCCAAAATGGTGCATTTGGGAAAAAAGGTTAAAAATCTCAGGGAAAAATTATTAGATAATTGTTTCAAGCAAAAAAAAATATGCAACATAACAACAAAATCCTACGTACTTCTGTACAGAATGTAGTTTTTAATCCACCGTTGAATTTTCAAATCGACTGGTGGACATTTTTTGGAGTTATGTTTCCGCCAAATTAAAAAAAACTTCTTCCGAAAACAACGGTTTTCAGTAAAATGCGTAAAAAGTTTTCGGTATTATAAAATCATAGAAAATTCCTATTTAGCTCCTTGGAGCTATATAGAAATTTTCCATCATTTTATTTAGATTATTGCGATGTCTGCACCATACAATTGGCCTCATATTGATGTCCTTCTCCTCTGTTTCGCTGTTCAATACGCTGCAAGTGTCTGCCTCTAGGCACAGATGGTAGATATTTGGGGTACTTGAAGATGTCGACCACCCATAATATTTTGGCATGTCATTTTTAAGACCCTTAGCCATCCTTTAAGCCATTTTCTTCGATTTTTCGAAATTCTAGGGTAGACAAACCCCTTAAGGAATAACTCCACCATGTGAAGTCGAAGACTGGTATGCGAATCAAGGTTATTGTAAAACAAATTATGATTCGTAATTGACAATTGGTTTCTTAAAACATAGGAAAAAGGGTGCAATACTTTTTGGAATATTTCCTTAAAAACGAAATAGCAGCACACTGACAATATTCTAGAACTGGAATCGCTGTGAAGTTGTTCGAATTTTGGAAACCCGTAGCGAAATGCCATTTTTTGATTTGTAACATAAAACACCAAAGAAGTACCAAATATTGTTGATAAATATCGAAATATCTTGTTGCAATTATTGTTTTTATGAAAAAAAGAATTTAAAAAATGCAAATGTGCGTGATGTCTTCAAAAATTAATATTTTGTCAAAATCCTTGGTAGTTTTCTAGCGTCTTTTGTCTAAATTAGGAAATATCTGGTATTTTGCTTTAGATTCGATTCTACAAGTTGGAAAAATTCCACCCCGGCGACTGTCAGTGAAAAATATTATTTCGGAAGATCGTTAGTGGGCCACGAGGATATCTAGAGAAAAACTTTGAACATTCTTTCTACTCTCTTTGTGTCTTATCTCAGCATGCAATTGTGCATTTTTCATAGTTTATTACTTTATTGAGACTCATCGTCGAAGTCTCGATATCAGTTTTCAACGTAACATAGTCGTATTATCCTTCAGAAAAGTTCTGTACACTAGAAGTTAAAAAAAAATTAATTCGCATCATTTCCTGTTTTTTTTCAATTAATTTTTTTTATTTGATTAATTAATTGCCACCTGCAATTTTATTTCTTTTAACATCGACTCAATTATTTTTCTTCGACATGAAATTCATTGATTTCCTTGAACATGGTTTCATCAATTCCTTCCAAACGTAACTGTAATCTGACACATGGGGTTGAAGTTTGCCTCCTTTGAATGCAACGAAAATTCCTCTCAATTGGTTACTTCCATTATTATCTAAAATCATAATTTGCAAATTAACGCTGTAGATCGCTAAACAAGAATTCCAAAAAAGTTCTCGTGATTTTCGTAATCTGTCCTTTTTTCTAAAATTTCCTACAATCTGTCAACGAAAATTGGAGAAATAAAAGAAAATCATTTTTGTTGCATTCCAACGATGCAAACTTCAACGTCATTCTAGCACTATATTGAATAAAAAGAAACTAGACGAGAGAAGTACCTTCGTCGCTCGAGATCAGGTGAATAAATGGTAAGATGAAAGATTGCGATATTAAAAGTGCCACTGATAGCTGTACTCTCTCACATCAGTATAAATTTCCATAACATTGCCCCTTGCTTTTCCTATCCCATTAGCGACAATATTTTTTCACTCTCATCCCCGAAACTTCTGTCATTCGGTTTCCATATATATGCATATATGCATACGGAAATGTATGCATATACATGGTACGGCGAACCGTAGATGGGTAGTTTATACAACAAGCGAACCCGCCGCCTGCTGCGCTTTTGCTTTTACCTGCACATTTATACATATATACGTATAACTGGACTCCAAAAGCTCTAATGTTGTTAACATCTACATACATATTCCGGAAACGCGTTCGTATTCGGTATCCACCCTCTCTTCGACTTCCCTGTCCTTCTCCCTCTCTCCCTCTTTCTGTCTTTGCTCTCCTGTTCGCCGCACACGCGCCGTTCTCTGGCACAGACACTCTGCAGATACCAGGCCCCCGCAAGGCCGTTACGATGCAGGTGACCCGACCTACATTTCGGCATCTGGCACGAATTTCGGCAACGAGACCACGCCGAATCCCGGGATCCCTGATTTATGCGTGTACACATATATATGGGTGGAAAACGGTGATTTTGAAGACATTCGACTTCGAAAATCCCCTAAACAGCCGGATGTCCTGATAGCCAACATTGCCCAGATATGTCGGGTTCAAAACGTTTTTTCCCCATGTGTCTAAGAAATTATGTTGAAATTTGCATCGTTGGAATGCAGTGAAAGAAATGTTAAGGGGTCTCACTTTTGACGCAAAAAAGGCTATTTTCATGAAGCTTTTTGATAGGTTTATATTATAGATATTGAAATAAAAGTTTTGATACTTAATAAATACACTTTCGAAATACATTTAAAAAAAACTTTTTTATGTATTTATGTAACCCAAACGAACTTTAAACGCGTTTTTCTCGAAACAACGTTTATCGACGGCTTGTTGATACAATCTTCGAAACTACTGAACCGATCCTTATGAAATTTTAACCATATATCTTTACAACTATAGCTATAGCGCTTATCAAGGATTTTTTTCCATTTTGATATTTACAATTTTTTTCGCCAATCACGGTAAAAAACACGCTTTTTTGTTTTTTTTTCGAAAAATGTCCGCCATTTTGTTATTTTTGCACATATAAAAAATCGTATGATATGTGTTATAGCCATTAACACACTGAATCTAAAACCGTTTGATTTTTTTGTTTCGGATTATCCATCTCCGAGATTTCATCAACAGCGCAGACCTACAATTTTTTAGGGCATTTCTTTAACTACCATTTTCATCTATAAATAGTGACTTATGTGAATTTTTTAAAATGTATTTCGAAAGTGTATTCATTAAGTGTAACAACTTTTACATCAATATCTATAATTTAAAGCTATAAAAAAAATTGATCAAAATAGCCTTTATTTAGCGTCTAAAGTGAGAAAACCCCTTAACTTACAGCGAATCTTTTTCCTGGCTGATAATTGTTATTGATGTTATTTTACGGTTCGGAGATTATTGATCACTTTCAAAAATCGATATCTTGAAAACTATGGCGCGTCGCCAAAAATCCTTTTAGGCGATCTCTTAAGACTTTAAAAGGAAGGTCGTGCAAAATTTCAGCCCGATCGGACTTCCACCCACAAATTAAAAAAAAATACAGACCCTTTTCGGAATTCCACCCACAAATTAAAATAAAATACATGCTGAACTCCTGTTCCATCCGCACGATGCAAACTTCAACGCCATTAGGAAAATGAACAAGTGGTCCATAACCTCAGAACCGAAAAATAACAATCATCAACCAGGAAAACAATTCACTGCAGTAAATAATTTACGCTAGAGAGGGATAACTAATAAGCTTTTTTATGGTGTTGAAGTTTGCATCATTGGAATGTAACTAAAATTCTTTTTTTTTTCAAATTTATTTCTTCAGTTCTTTCATCATCTGACTTCTTATCCTGCAAACTTAGGCTTTTTACAAAGATCCTAAAAAACAGTTGAGCGATTTTTGTACTCTGAATTTGCTCACCAAGTTCGGTCTACTAAACTTTCGTTGCCTTCCAACGCTGCAAACATCGATATCTTTTTTGTCCTTATCACCAATTCAATTCAGTAAATATTATCCAATCAGTTGTACTACGCTCGATAGAGAAGTGGTCTGCATCTTTGTCATTCACTATTTAGATGATCAACTCCACGCCGCTTTCAATCGCAAAGGCCATGAATTTCCAATGCCGATGCCATCTTGGAGAATCCGCAAATTATGAATCGGGCGAAATTCGATAAGCGGCTTTGGGAAAATGGTTTGTCAGAGAAAAATGAGTAGGAATATGAATATAAAATTGGAATAAAAATCTCGTCTCTCATATTTGGTTACGTTGGCATAGAATTTATTCCAAAAGGTAAATGGCTACCTGTTCTCTGGCTCATTTTTTCTCTCTTCCTCTGGTGCATTCATGGCTAATGTGGAATAAATTTCATTGGCTACGATTTGCGTCCCGGGCTGCACTACTTCATGAGAATAGTATATAGGTCACCCGTGCACTCCCCCTACACCCACACCCACACATGCATGCAACATGCTGTACAAGGATCAAAACCACCGCGAGAACGTAACTCACAATAATTACTGTACAATTATAGTATCGCCATTATTACGACAGTACAGAAGTAACTTGTCTGAGGAAAACGCGAGAAAACAGTCCATATGTGTGTCGGTGGGTGTGCGTGTGTGCATCTTGAACAAAGATGTAAGACTTTATAGGGGTGTATGGGAAGCGAAGGAAGTGCAACGGTGAGAAGAAGATACTGGAGTGAAACACTTTGCTAAATCCACATCTGGTTACGTGGCTGTACTGCCGGTTCTGATGTTCAGCACTTCCGAACAACTTCGCCGAAACCCGATTCGCACTTGCCTCGGAAGCCCTAAAGCAGTCGGTTACGTTACGATCTAGATATAGCTATGCATGTGCAACTTGAGGATCACATAGCAGCCGAAGCCAAGGTTGTTCCTTGAGACCAGGATGTCCTGTTGGGGGTGTGGAAACTATCGTTTCCTAGCTAGCGGGCTCCCAGGCTGGATCCACGTGCAATCCCACCAGGATAAACCATCCTCAATATGATTCGATGAACATTTTCGTAAACTATCAAAACCCGCGAGTCTTCGTGTGCCTGGGTGTGTATGCATCTATAGTACAGTCGTGCTGTATATTGGAATCGGAAAAAATTAGAAGAACGCTAGTTTTTTGACAGGTGATTTTGTAGGTGCCGCGGGTGCTAAACCCAAGTTTGCCTAAAAATCGGGGTCAAGGATTTTTTTTAGGGGATGAAGGGGGATGGGGGTGTATTAATGCCAAACTACAACCCTCACGAGGTCGGCGCCGGGAGACAAAATGTTCAGAAAAATCCGGGCTTTATTTTTGTCCACAGCGCCGAAGTTGTGGAAGTTCATTTTGGGGGTTAAAAAGTGGGGTGAAATTTTGAAAAATCGGTTTTTATTCGATAACTCTTTAGGAAAAATTCATACAATTTTTGTTTAAATGGGAACATTGCAGCCCTTGAAAAGACGCGTCGATCGAGTATTTGATCATCCGTCTCCAATAATATATTTACCCCTAAAACAATTGTTGAAGTATAAAAAAAATGGTTTATTGAATAACGCAAAAACAATCGATTTTTCGGGGATGGTTTGATGTACGAAATGTAGAGAATAATTTTCTCTATATTTTCGTTCCTATGGACCATCCTGGAATTTTGCTTTTTCGAACCTCTCTCAGGGGTTGAAAATTCAAAATGAAATTCCGGGAAAACTATTGACCGAAAATAAAGAGATACGAGTTTGGCGCTGTGGACAAAAAATGTAGCTGAGGGATCAAGCTGCAAATTCTTCCACGGCGGCGAATTCCTGCGGTCAATAGTTTTCCCAGAATTTCATTTTGAATTTTCAACCCCCGAGAGGGGTTGGAAAATCAAAATTCAAAAGTGGTCCATACAAAGGAAGATATAGAGAAAATTATTCTCTACATTTCGTACGAACTAGTAGAGGACCATACCCGAAAAATCGATTGTTTTTTAGTTATTCAATAAACAATTATTTTTTTGGTATTTCAACCATTTTTTGGGGGTGAAGATATTATCGGAGAGTGATGATCAAATACTTGATCGACGCGTCCTTTTAAGGGCTACAACGTTCCCATTTGAACAAAAAGTGTACGAATTTTTCCTAAAGAGTTAATGAATTAAAACTGATTTGTCAAAATTTCACCCCCAAAATAAACTTCCACGACTTCGTCGCTGTGGACAAATCTAAAGCCTGGATTTTTCTGCACATTTTTTCTCACGGCGCCGACCTTGTAGGGGTTGTAGTTTGGCATTAATACACCCCCATCCGCTTTCATCCCCTAAAAAAACCGTACACCCCAATTTTTAGGCAAACTTGGATTTATCACCTGCGGCACTTACAAAATCACCTGTCGAAAAACTAGCCTGCTTCTAATGTTTTCCGATTACGGGGTTTTTCAGCGAGAGCACGACTTTCTTACCAGTAGTACTGTCGAACGTAAATTCCCATATTTTCTCCAAATACCAAGAAAGTTTGTGCCTTGGACACTGGAATATACAATTGCGTATCTTGCAAAGCAAACTAATGTCACGGAGAAGTATGAGAAACGCCAAATTTCCACAAATGGGAAATGAGTGTCTAGGACTGCCTGTTCTCCAAAGCGAAAAGGAGTGGAGCGGAGGGGAACTAACAAGGAACATCCCTGAGGTGACACCCTGCGATTTTGTTGAAATTTGGATATGTTATAAAGCGCCGAAAAATAAGCGATACGTATTTTTTTTTTATCGGCGGAAAAACGGTTTTAAGGGCCGAATCGCACCCTCAAAAATGGGGATGTTTTTCGTTTATCGTCGATAACGTTTTAACGGTACGAGATATTTAAAAATTTCAAATTGCAACAATGTTTTTTTGTGCACTATACATTGGAGATGAGAACGATAACGTTATCGACGAAAAACGGAAAAACACCCCTATTTTCGCGGGTTCGTTTCACCCTTTAAAACCGTTTTTCCGCCGATAAAAAAAATACGTATCGCTTACTTTTCGGTGCTTTATAACATATCCAAATTTCAACAAAATCGAAGGGAACCTGAGGGATGTTCCTTGTAAGAAGAAATCAACCAATCAACCGCTGAATCTATTAGTTTCTCCTACTGATCTTCTGATTCCATCGGTTGATTTGTTTCTAGGTCCACTGCGTTTCTCTCCTCTTCGCTTCAGTGGACAACCCTGCTTTCATTATAAAGCAGAGTCTTGAGGTCGTGCCAATTACCTAAGGCAGCCTTGTCCGCTGACTTCTCGACGTCCCGTGTCGTTGAAATCAAAACACGTGCAGCTCTCACCCAATCACTTTTTACCTACATCATAGTATCTCCAATTTCGTGGGCGTGTGCCATCATAAAAAGTATTTATTCTTGGAAAAGCGTTGCGGTGTCGAGGAAAAATGAGGACGCAAAGGTGCCTCGTGTAATCATTTTTCTCGGAAATTTTCTTTTTCATCGATCTTATACAGGTACGTGCACAGGCGTGTGTACGTACGCGCACATACATCTGAGCAGCTTCTTCGACGAAGATTGAACGAGACACCGATAGAAAGAACACTTTCTAGTGACCTTTCTCTCTAGGGTACGAGTTGTCCATCCAGGAAAGTGTTTCACGTAGATATATGTATGTATAAGTGTACATATTGGATGCTCGTTCTCGTCTCTTATCCTCGAAGTAAGCTTTTACGATGTCTCGTCCAATCGACTTTTCCGACCGTCCGCAACGGTAATCGACGTTGGCGAAAGAGCGACGGAAAAGCTAAAGTGTCGCCAGAAGAGGGAGGGTGGGTTTTCGTACACTGAAGGGGGGGGGGGGGCAACCCGTGTGCCAGGCTGATTTTTCTTCATCGTTACATTCCGATATCTCTGCTGGCGTGGAAATTCATCCCATCCTTGAGCGCCTCCATCCCCCTCTCTCCCTCTTTATTGGCGCATGTTTTGCAATAAAATCCCTTCGCGAAAGCCGGAGACTCCTCCAATCGTAAAATTCGATTTTCAGCTCATTACGTACTCTTACAAGGGACACAAAATAAACCCGAGAAATGTGGAGAAAGTAGAACTGGATAGCATGCGACAGCTAGGGAGTGCAGGTTTTTTTTCCCCAATCATGATATACGGTAATGTTCTGAAATCAGTATTATCAAGTTCGTTAATTATCGGCGATTATGATTGAACACTAATAGAGCACACAAGGATAGCGGGCACCTTCGCCTCAGCCAATACTTGGATGGGTGACGGCTTAACCGAGGAAATTCATCGCAATGACTCTTCGTCCAAAGGCTGCAGAATTAAGGGACCCTTATACTGAAGAATTTATCCATTATTACAGACGGATAATCGGGAAAAGAAGGTAGCGAAGTGATAGTATACGAGAATAGTCAGACATGTCCTGAAATAGCGTTCATCCGAAGCTCCAACTAGGAAATACGTATTTCTAAATATATATCCGTGTATTTTTTTTTATAATCAAACTTGAAATTTCCTGTGATGTACAAGCGAGTGACGTCTATTCGACAGAAATATATTTCGCGATGAATTCGCGTCGTACTTCTATTTTATCCGTCCGATATAACGAGGGATATAATCATATCAGTATACGAGATACGTGAAAGGAACTTCGATAAAGTCGATCATCGTGGACGATATACGTATGCAGTTCTCTCTCTCTCCATGTGTATACTATCATATTTATATACATACATACATATATATATATATATATATATATATATATATATATATATATATATATATATATATATATATATATATATATATATATATATGTATGTATGTACACACGGTTATTGTAGAATTGTTCGCGAGATATCACGATAAAGTACTATTTTATATGCAACTATATTAGCATTGTTGAACTAAGAGCCTTGCCGGATATTCAGGTCGTCTCCCGTTTCATCGTGCAATACGGTGGAGCTATAGACACGACAAAATAGCTTGCGATGCAGTGGAAAATCACAATCTTCTGCCGCATTTTCTATTCTTCTTCAACGTCGGCCAAAAATGGTTTCAGCGATATTATCGTGCAGTAATGTACCGGGATATGGACATCGATAACGATACTGGTAACATTTAACTTCTCTCTCTCTCTCTCTCTCTCTCTCTCTCTCTCTCTCTCTCTCTCTCTCTCTCTCTCTCTCTCTCTCTCTCTCTCTCTCTCCTTCCTCACTCTCTGTCGTACAAAATCCACCGTCTCTTTCGGTTTCGTCAACCTCAAGTAACCCCACTGGCGGGGTGCAATTTCAACATTTCGTGAATACATTGCTATCGACCGATGCCCAATATTTCTTTCACCCTCTAGAAATCGCTCGAGTTGAAATTGATTCAACCAAATTTATAACTACTACAATTATCTTTAATCATTTCAAAATTTAATTGATCGAATCAATTAATAGTCACGAATAAATGAATGTCAATTAATATTAACCCACGAACTACAAACCCATGTTTTCTACTTTTAAACTACAAACCGGGGTAAATATTTACCCCACGCGTTTTTTGTTCGTAAAAGCAGGAAAAAATTACTATTTATTTTTACTAAAGAGTAAAAATTACTCTTTAGTCATTCATAAATTTGATTGAATGAATTAATGAACATTAATGAATAAATGAATATTAAGTAATAGTAAGGAATTAAAAAAATTCTTAATATTAAACAAATAATTAGCATAAAATTGTAAAAAATAATGTAAATTGTGTAAGAACCAAAATTGAAAATTTCTGTAAACCGATATAATAACGATGAGAAAACAATCATCGTTTTCGGAGAAATATCAATAATTTTGCGCGAACGTTTTGCCTTATCCATATGCAATTTGGACGTGGCCCTCGTATTCGGTGAGTTAGGTGATGCGTGCTGGCCCTTGCTCTGCTACTATTTTGCCCAGGGCTACGAAGGTAGCTATTTGCCAGGCGGCACGATCGGAGTTGTGTGTCCAGAGTGCGCTCGTGCACGTGACCAGGACAAATTGGCGTCCAAATTTTAGGCCCTCAACGAGTTTAACCCGCGTAGGTAGCATGCTATTCCGCATCAATCTAATTCGCGCTCTCGTCGTACATGGAGAAGCGACTCCTGCGCATCCTTGTGCCACAATTACCGGCCGGATTATCGAATTATTCTGTCGTTCGACATATACCGATTAGTAGCAGTAATTTTATTTCGACTTTCTTCCCTTGGCCCTTGGGGATTTTCGGGAACCCTTTTACACTCCAATTGTGCAGAGACTGGGACGCTTCTGAGACCTGAGACCCAACCGTACGATATCGCTTTTTTCCGGAGCGAAACGACATCTGGATACGCGTTCGTACCCACGTAGACGAATATCGGAAAACCGATTGTTTCTGTCAGAGAATCGTGAAAAAAAAAGCTGATCAGTAGTTTGTGATTCACAGGGCCATGGGCGTGTCAGCGATTGCCTTATACGCGAACAATCGATTGGTAAAAGCGACAAAAGTCTTTTGTCAACGAGCGCCAAGGGCTGTAATGTCTGCCGTTGCACGCAGCGAGACGCAAATATTAACTGGCAAGTTTTCGCATCGACGGAAACTCTGGATACCGCGCTACGAAAACACTCCACAGTAACGGGATCAAAGCGCGCATGGGTGGCTGCTAGTGAACAGCTTGTTAACGTATTTGCACAAGCCCAAACCCTAGAGACAGAGAGAAAGAGGGACTGGAGAGGAATGAAAATGAAGAGAACTCGAAAACGCAGAATTTGCCGGTACAAAATTGAGGGTTGGAAACACCCGGAATTGAAACGAAAATTTTCGCTCGTTTATGGTTATGCGCGGGACACACTTGGACAGCAATTGTCGTCGGGATTCAATTGCATTCTCGTATCTGTCTCTACACTAAAACGTCACGCGAGTGCATTGGATTCTAATCGGGAGTCGCCGTTGGAATCCAATTTACGAATCCAATTTGAATCCTGAACCAAAATATATAGATATTCAGGATGAGTAGTTCTTCAAAAATCTAAATTAAATATCTAAATAAATCTTATATTAAAAAAGTATAAATCTCTTAAGGCGGGAGTCTGAATTAGAAGGTCCGAAAAATCTTTTTTTATTGCTTAAATCGATGGATAAACTATCCAAGAATATATTTGCAAAATTGCAGAGGCCAATTGTAAATATTTTCGAAGACACAAGGCTAAACACAGAGAAGCGAGAGATATTTTATGTTGATATTTCCTCTTATTGAAAACTTTGAAGCACGATTTTTCCAAATTGGCGGGCGTGATAGCAAAAAACTCAACGACCTATTGAATCAAACCAAACTTCATTTTCTTCAGTATGAAAATCTCTTCTGAGTGAATTAAGGCCTTAGGCCACAGTAACGGGTATAAAATCATGTGCGAATATAACAATTTTTTCGTATGAAAAAGTGATTCACTCATAAAATTAATTACACATCTATTTAGTATGAATATCAAGCTGCTAGAAAAAAAATATTTTTTTTTCGATGTACAAAATGGCGAACTACTAATATTTTCTTTTGTTATCTTTATTTTAGGCGCTCCGCGGCGTGACCTTTGGCATCCACAATTTTTTACCTAGAACAAAAAACAAAAATTCTCGTCAATCTACATTAAAATACCTTGAGAAGTACGTACGGAATTTAGAAAATTTTGTTTTATTCAAAAGTTGTAGGTATTTGAACTTAAGAAATTAATTTTCAGTGAAAAATTTCGTTATAACTGCTCATAAAATGAAAAGTTTTCGATTAATCAGAAATTCCGTACGTAATTCTCTGCGAAATGCAATTAGGAATATAACTTTTAAGTTTGAAGTAAATCGAGTGAAAATTGTTGAAGTTATTTGTCACGCCAATTGGAAAAAAGCTGTTTCGAGAAGTTTCGAGTAGTCGGCCATTTTGTACATCGAAAAAAAACAGATATATTTTCTAACAGTTTGATATTCATACTAAATAGATGTGTAATTAATTTTATGAGTGAATCACTTTTTCATACGAAAAAAAATTGTTAAATTCGCACATGATTTTATACCCGTTACTGTGGCCTAAGGCCTTAAGAAAGTCATTGAAAAAGTCTTTTTAAGTAATTTTTATAGCACGTTAAAGTGTTTTTTTAAACACATGTTTTTTTCAAACCTGACAAAAGTTATAATTTCACGATTTTTCAGCTTCTTCTTAATTCACCCAGAAGAAAAATATATGATAATTGAAAATTTTATTGTTTATTTGGTTCAGTCAAGAATTACGAGCTGCATCTTTCCCGTCGATTGGGGACTGCAGTGGCAAGACGCACATGGAGTAGGCTGATAAATCTGCAGTCATTTATTGTTTCATGTTGAAATTTTTTGTATACATTTCAAATACACATGAAAAGATACCTCAGTGTTTACTGGGCTCACTTATTTTTTTCCTTTCGAAAAAAATTCCCGAAAAACACGATGTTTTTGGACCGTCTAATTCAGGCTCCCTTCTTAAGGGAGTACACCATGACGGGCCGAAAAGGGGTCGTTTCTTCCTAATTTTGGTGTCTACTAGATTGTTTCTTAGGCATTTGGAAAAAAAACTTTGTCATTAAGCATACATTGAACTTATTTCGTGTAAATTTTATGTATTTATTTTACGCGTGAAATTGTTTTTTTTTTTAATTAAAAAGTAAGATCGTTATTGAGGTATAATAGAGCTTCTGTAAAAAAAAGTGACCCAACGGCTGGATCGATTATTTGACAATGGTTGGTCTGAAAAATAAAAATAATATAGTTTTATAATCTACATAAATGTCATATGATATTTCGGCTAACTATAATGTTAGAAAAAGTGTAATTTTGACGAAATTTATCCTCATATTCGGAGGCTTAAAAATACTAAACGAAAAAACGGCTACGTACAAAATACCTACTGCAATTACGGAAATTTAGTTTTTTTTTTAGTATTGAAAATGGGACATTTATAGCTACGATTTCGGCGGGGTCGAGGGAAACGCGATTGAAAGTTTTAGTATACGTTAATCGGTGCGCTACCTGCCCTCACTAAATGTTACGTAACTTGGTCACCTTTTAACATTTTGAATTTTTTCATGTATTCTTGAATATGTATACTTTGAGAAAATTTAAAAAAAATCGATTTTTTTACCCGTTACAGTGGTACCAATTTACCAATTTTAGTGATTTTCCTACTAGGGTACTAAAATAACTCAAACAATTTTTCCCGGGATGGAGTAGAATTTTGGGATAACCAACAAATCCAAACAAATGTCTGCACTGACAGTTCCTCGCGTTTCGTCGTTGCCCACGTTTTACATCGTTAACGATCGTGTCATCATGTGGCTTTCAGAACGACCTCGAAAAAGCTTTCATTCCGGCACGTCATCATTCAACGGTATTGGAGTGTGCTCAATGACGGTAATGGCTCCCGTGTGCTTTTTTTCGCCGGCCCCAAAATGATCGTTACCGGCTCATCGTTTTCCGGTACTTCGGAATCCGTCCTGATGTTCCATTTGCAAAAAAGAAATCTGTCCTTTTTTCTTTTCGTTCCTTTGTTTTTGCGCGTTTGCAAACTGCACGAGAGATACTTCCGGCTCGTCATTACGTCGCTTTTGATCCTCAGGGGTGGAGAATGACGCTCGAATGAAAAGCTTCGTTGGGGGTGGCCTTGTGGCGGAATAATTTCGAATATGTCGTGGCTCGTGACATCGAACGGTAAATACGACGAATGGAGTCAAGCTCGGGAACTGGCTAATTAACAGTTGAACTCCATTTTGAAATGGAACAAAAAGGTGCGAACTTGATGATACGTTTCTGAAATTAAGGAGAGATATACACCTAGGAGCCGGAAAAAGGTCATTTTTGTGAATTTTTTCAAGGAAAACTATTTGAAATTTCGGATTGGGGTTTTAATTATCTAAAAGTATATACATTCAAAAATATGTTTAATTTTCTTTATTTAAAAATATCAAAAATATTCAAGGATATTGTATGATCCTTGGAGCGTCGTAAAAAAATCTGCGTATACGGTACCCACTGGCGTTTTTTCAAAAATCATCTGAAAAAAAAAACCAAAAAGATTATTAAATTAGATAGTATAATCTAGTACTTGTCATAGCCGATTTTGAAAATATCGATTTATGACAAAATGGCGGACGTTTGAACATAAATAGTGATTTTTGGGCCAAAAATTAGTTATTATTTTGCCTATAAAACAAAAACTAAGTAACGGGAAAAAATCCTATAACAAGTACTAGATAATGGTGTATAGAATAACCACAAAAAACCTCAAGGCAATCGGTTCATTGGTTTTCGAGAAATTTTGGGTACCGATTTGAAAAACGTGGTTTTGAGAAAAACGCGTTTGAAAATTTGGGAATGAATAAATCATGAAATTTGTCAACTTACATGGAATCATCGATACCAGGCCCATGGTGTAGGTCTTCTACGGTCGACGGAATGTTCATAGCTTCTAAATCCTCGACTCGAAAATATTTTATTTTCTCATTGCGTAGAGTCTTAACTTTAATTTGGTGCAAAGATTTTGTAGAAATTAAAAAAATTGACCGAATTATGATGATTTTGACAATGCACCGTCATAAAACGGTGCATTGTGTGGTTTCTAAGGGCATTGATATGACTTTGTCCAACCAGGCTGTTTGATTATTATACGGTGCAGGAATCGCAGATTGAAGTACGAAAAATAATTGTGATTTTATCTCAAGCATGTAGCATCATCTGAAAAAAAAATGCGGATGGATTTAGTCAAATATAAGTATAAACTAGTCTTTAATCGAAGGATTTTAAAAATATTCATTTTTCACAAAATGGCGGACAGTCAAAGTTAATGGTTCGATTTTAACGAAAAAAAATCGAACGATTAAAGACTACATTTTTATGTATTAAATAAGCCTGCAAAATTTCAACAAGATCGGTTCATTAGTGTTCGAGTAATCTTGGTCACCGACTTCAGAAATGCCATTTTGAGAAAAACGCGTTTAAAGTTTCAATTTCAGTTTACACGAAGAAAATATTTTTTTTTGTAAACTTACATAGAGTCATCTATTCCGGGTCCATACAGAAGTATGGGCCCGGATACTTATACTTCAAAAAAATGCAATAAAAAAAATCGATTTTTTCAAAATCGCAAGTGGGGGTAACCCCTTAATAAAAGATGTTTAATTTTTTACCAGTTCCATTAGTGATGGAGATATAAGTGATGAAAATTAATCGCATCGTTTCGTCCCTTTTACTCATCGATCCGTGTTTCTCATAAAAATGTTCCCTGTTCATATCTCCATTACTAATGGAGCTAGCAAAAAAATTAAAGAGACATTTTTTATTGTCAATTAAAAACGAAATATCTTTTATTTCAAACTTTTTTCTACAAAATGCACTTTTTCGTCACAATCGTCATTATAACAATTAACTTGTTTATAAAGAAAAAAAACGATTCTAGAACAAAATCAATGTTCTATTCGTATTGCCCGTACCCGAAACCATAAAGAACCACCGAAGATATTGAGCCGACCTAAACATTTATACGGAAATTGTATACGGAAAAAGTGGATTCAGTACGTTTTCTTCTCTTGCGTTTATCTCGAAAGTATACTTTGCAATTTGGCGTACGTCATATCTCAAAATCTAATCGTCCGATTTATTTCAAATTTGGACTGAACATATTTTATAACATATTCAATCGACAGACCGGTTGATTTTTTCATATGTTCCTCCATTTGTTAATAACAAACGTTTAAAGTCGTTACTTTTTGTCGAAAATCGACATTTTTTTCAAAACAGTGCAATTTATGCAAATTTTAAAATTTCAAAAAAGTATCCGGTGGTTTTGTAGCTTCACCATTGTATTAAAAGTATATTTTTCCATTTTTTACTTCAGATGAATCTAGTTACCGGAATCATGTACGTGACCGAGCCGTGCGAAGGTTATATTTTGCAATAAAAAGAAAAGTGTGACATGGCAAGACTACGTACCATCTGTGTGCGAAAGATCGACCTTATCATCCCAATACCAGAGACGAAAATAAAAAATTGAAAATCGATCTATTTTTTACTTCAAGGTTATGCACACCCCTTAAGCTATCAAGGTTCGAGATGCGTCATTTTTTTATCATCAGAACACCGAACGATCGTTACGAGAGATCGTTTCGTTATTTTTGTCTCGTTGGAAAAAATGAGAAATAAAGAAAAGTTGGCCGTTTCGCCTTGTCGGATTCACCGGCTCATTTATCCTCTCGTTACGTGTTTCCCCGCCCAATCTAATATTGCACAAACCATGTATGGCTTACATACATATATGTGATAGCGAAGAGGAAAAGCTGAGAGTGAATTTCAACCTGAAAACTAGCGAGACTAATGGCGTCTGCACTCAACGAAATAACTCAGTTCCATAGGAAGTTCACGATCTTTCGGTGCGAGGAACAAATTATCCCCCAGTTTTCGCCTTGCATTTCTTATTCCGAGCTCGCACTCCTGCGAGGAAAATCCACACGAAAACAATTGCATCAGGAAGTTAGCGCTACTGCGGCACACACGAGCCCGAAACTCGCTTCGCATTTACCTTCCCATTCCGCGCGGTGTCAGGTACGTTGAAACGGTAACCCAAATACCTGCGATGTTTTTACTTCGCTCTCGCATGGGTCGGAAATGGCACGAAAAAAAGGAATGGGGGTGCTGGCTGAGCCCAAGCACGTATAGGGGAAAAAATGTTACTCGACAAAGACCGAGCCATCAGTGTCCAGTTGGTGGCTCGATCAACATTGCACATGCGTGCACCCATCAGGCCCGATGTCGTCAGCGATGTTTGACCTGTTTCACCCATTGCACTTCAACCTGCCTCATCCGTCATGCACTTTCAATCGGTCCACGGATTTTCCATCAAAACTCTCGTTATTCACCTCCACGAAGCCAGCTACATGAATCGTTGTCACTTGGGGATCGGGGTGTGGCGATGCATTGCTTTAGGAAAAGAAATACGATAATTAGGGATGTGAGGGGGGTACTGTGAGCGAAAGTAGCCGGCATGTTCAATTCTCAATATTTTGGTGATTCTCCCGAAATTATTCTTTTGCATGTAAGCGGACTTTTTTAATATATGCTGTTCGATTACTTTGTAGGTTTTTTTGGAATACAACAGTTTGAAATTCAATGATAAATATATTTGAATGTTAGTTGAAACTCGTCTTAAGGTAGTTCCTCTGCGAAAATCTCAACCAAAAGTTTACATACCATGTTCATGTTTAAAAGATTGATAATTGGTTTAATTAGTAATAAACAAAATTAAAAACTACGCAATATTGACTCGGTACTAGTAGATAATACGATGGATATCATTTATTGCCGTAAAATATATTTTATATTGTGTTTTTGATCTACCATTGCCAGTAAACTTTTTGCCGGGACTGTCCAGGCTTTGCCCAATTGTTTTTTTTCCAGGCTTTCCCAGGCTTTGTGAGGGCTTTTCATGGTTATATCTTGGAAACTAGATGGTGAATCATTCTCATTTTTTTTCACATTATTCGTGATATCTTACTCTAGCTTATCCTCGTTTTTTATCAATTTCTTAATTTTAGTTTTAACGTTAAAATTAATGATGCTCTGTTTGCCAATCATAACGCATTTGTTGCGTGTAAACCAAGCCAACTTTAAGTGTAAATATCTCAGGTTTGGGGTGGTCAAACTTATTCAAATTGCACAGATGTTTGGATAATGTATTGAATAACATATATGTCAAATTTCAACCATTTCTTTATTCAACTCTTCTGTGGGGTACTACTACCTTAACTTTACAAAATTAATTCAGACGGAAGTGATCATTTAAAATTGTTTCCGAATAAGTTCACAGTTTTTGTTTTTTTTGGGGTTTCTAGGCGTAAATTATAGTTTTCACTAGACAAAAAATAGTTGTAACGGAGGCGTTCAGTCAGAACTAGTTTTTCCTAGATGAAACGCTTTTTAACTGTAACACTCACACGCACACATACATATATATGAGGCATTCCACGTTACTTCAGCCAGTAAAAAAAATCCACAAATAATTTTGAAAAATCGGGTTACTTTATTGAAAAGTATTCACCGCAAGTCGACATTTCTTAAAAATTTCTGACGTTTTTTCTCGTTGATTACCATTTTCTAATATTTTTCTATTCAAATGGCTGTATCTTTGGCAGGATTTGACATATTTACATTCGTAAAGAACGAAAATGTGCGTCTTTCTCTAGCCTTCCAGAACAAAATTAATTTAGATTTTATTGAACAAGTCAAACGTCCGTTCCAGGGCAAAATATGCAAAAATATTTTTTTTCTCAAAGAAAGACACTCGTTAATTTATTTTTAAGAATTTCCCTGAATTGTGAATACGAAAAACGGATTTTTGGTATTTTTTATATTATGGGATTCCTAAACACCGTGAAGTAACAGCTATTTTTATTTTTTTATTTTTTTATTAATATTCGATTGAAGAGTGTGGACCACTCGCTGTATGTTTACCAGGTTTTTGAAATACATATGACATATATGTCATATTTAATGGAGCCTTGGAGTGCTCCACACTCTTCAATCGAATATTAATAAAAAAATAATAAAAATAAAAATAGCTGTTACTTCACGGTGTTTAGGAATCCCATAATATAAAAAACATCAAAAATCCGTTTTTTGGATTCACAATTCGGGGAAATTTAAAAAAATAAAATAACGAGTGTCTTTCCTTGAAAAAAAAAATATTTTTGCATATTTTGCCCTGAAACGGACGTTCGGCTTGCTCAATAAAATCTCAATTAATTTTTTTCTGGCAGGCTATTAAAAGACGCACATTTTCGTTTTTTATGAATGTGAATACGTCAAATCCTGCCAAAGATACAGCCATTTGCACGGAAAAATTAAAAAAAATGACAATCAACGAGAAAAAACGTCAGAAATTTGTAAAAAATTTCTACACTCGGTGAATATTTTTCAACAAAGTAACTTGCTTTTCGAAATTATTTGGGGATTTTTTTTACTGGCTGAAGTGACGTGGAATGCCTCATATATAGTCATGGATTTAAAGGTAAAATCGGTCGTAGGTGGTACAATATGCAGAACGAGTCAAAATTCGAGTCAAAAGTGTTGTTTTTTAATTACTATTGCTCCAGTATTTATAAATATTTATCGTTATTATGAAATTTTCAAAAAATGTTCTATCATACATTAATGACCTACACAAAAAATCTAAAACATTCTCTCCCATTTTTTATTGTCTTTTTTTCACAATATCTGAGAACACAACAACGTTCTATAAGAATGCTTGCAAATGTACTGCAAATTAAAAGTTTAGTAAATCGATACAAAATTTAACATGCGGTCATGACCAACTGAAGTAAGAATGCCTTCAATTCTTATCAATACCGTGGCATTCCTGTCAGAGTTTCTTTGTTGGGTTTATACGTTTAGACGATACGTACAGTCTTAAATTGAAGTATCATTTTTCACGAACTTCGTTGACTTATCGATGGTCTTCTCAAGATTAATTTCAAATCAAATTTTATTGCCTTCCAAGCTTTGTGTTCTCCTGGAGTATTTTGTACGAAAGTTGAGCTTGTACCTACGTGCAAGAATGCGAACTTCAGCTCACCGAGTAATGAGCGGTAGCCCTCCTGTACAGTGTGTGCGTGTGTGTATCATTTCGCTCGGATATGCTCTATCGTATCGTTCTCAATTCTCTATCCCTCAAGCCGCGTTACTTCCTCGATTATGAGGCCGGCTTTTCTCTTCGGCCCTCTCTCTCTCTCTTTCGCTCTCTTTCTATCTCCCTCACTCTCTCTCTCTCTCTCTCTCCCTCGGTCCATTGGTTCTATCTCAACGGCATTCGGGCTTCTTGTGGTTGCGCTATACGGCCGAGCACAGGGGATAAAACGGAAAAGGGATGAGAATGAAGAGACCGAGCCTCCGGAATTTTAATGTCCTCGTCGAGGATTCAGTCTGCCGTGAGATTTGACCTCGTTCCTACAGCAAGATCGGTTATGCCGTCGCACACAAAGATTTTACATACATATCTGTGTATATGGATGACATACACATATATATAGGGTGGTCCGAAAAGTGACGTCCAAAAAAAAATCTCTATCCCTCGTACCAATACCTAGCCGAATCGCCTTCAGTATCAACATGTATGTTCTACGATTCATTCGATTTTCGAAAAAAAAGGTTTTTTTATTTTTCTCTCTAATATATGTACTTCCTTCGCGATTTTTTTAACTTGTGTTATAATTATGAAATGCACTGTTGAATAATAACCGATTGAACACTAACGTTAATGCCTTGGAAATTGATAAAAAGTTAGAGAAATAGGTTTGAAAGGATCAGTGACCAGAGTTCAGATGATAAAAAAATACTTATACTGGTCTAATTGTAAATGGCTCCCAATTGCTTTAAAAAACGTCTAAGAGGAAAGAACACACACAACAGAGAAAACGAAAAAAAAACGTAAAATAAAGGAGAACGCGAAAAAACAATTAAAAAATTCTTTCTTCTCCTATAACTAAAAAGATACATGAGAGTGAAAAAATAGGAATAAAATTTTTGTTTCTCGAAAACTAAAATGGATACGTGGGATTTAAAAAATGGGGGTTAACAGAAAAATAATAACATTCTTTTGTCTCGAAAAGTATAGTAAATATACTGATCGTTATAGGTCGTTAAGAAGCGCACTGTTGAGCAATAAATAAAGAGCCAACTGAACACTAACGTCTATGCCTCAGATATTGATCAACATTTATAAAAAATAGGTTTGAAAGGATGTCACTAGAGTTCAGATGAAAAAGAATACTTATCCTTATCTTAATTCCTAATTGCTTTTAAATACTGCTAAGAAAAAAGTACATACACAAAAGAAAAAACGAAAAAAAACCTAAATTACAGGGGAAAAAAAATTATTAAAAATTCGTCCTTTTCGGAAACTAAAAAAACAGGAGAGTTAAAAAATAGGAAAAAAATGCTATCCTCGACAACTAAAAAAGTAGATGGGATATAAAAAATGGGGGTTGGAAAAGCATTAATAGAATTCTTTTTTCTCGAAAAGGAAAAAAAAGACTACATGAGAGTGATGCGAATAGGTACTGATCCGAGGCATCTAGATTTTCCTCCTGGATGTCACTTTTCGGGCCACCCTGTAGACATGTTTGCATCGGTGGGCTTGCACACACAGTCGCATAAACCTTACAAATTTCGTCTCCTCTGCACCTTCCCCCCATCGAGCCCGGGATCCGCCGGCGTATTTTTTTAACCTCGTCCATTCCAAACCGTTCGCTCTCGGTTTATTCTTCAATTCCGCAACCTCCTCGTAACAGATAAATTCCCGTTGCACTTCTGCGGTATGCGGATAATGAAGTACCATTCTGTACTAAAGAGGCGAGCTCTGCAGTGTGCGACCCTCGATCGAAATTCCAGAAATACACATCGAAAATCGGTTTATTTTTCAATTCCACTCCGCTGGAATTTATTTCGTATCTCTATATATTTGGGGAAAGGACGTTTCGAACCGATTATCGTTGTGCAATTTTGGCCATTAGCACATATGAATGTTTAAAAGTCAATTAAACGTTAATTAAAATTATTTCGAACGGATTGTTGATATTGGAAAAAAACGGTCCTTGAAATGACATTCATATAAATAAGCTCACATTTTATTAAGTGTATTTCGGAGAGATTGTGGTTGGCATAATGTTCAGTATGGGGACCGTCGGCTGTTTCGAGTACGCGAAATCGAATGGATTGGAAATCCCCTTTCTCGTATATATATTTAAAAACCGATCATTTTACGTTACGGCCCCGCACCTTCGGTATTTATTTCGCGGAGGCAATGATCTTTTTCTCTATTATCCTCTTTCGCGAATCTCCTATATGCTTCATCAACGGGGGAAATAATGGAAGGATTGCATCAGTCACGTAACCTGGGAATGATATTCTTGTAGCATTGAAAACGCTTTTGAAACTGTATATGGGATATTCTACGCCATTTCACCCAGTCCGTGACCCCGACCATTTTTGGTTTTTCTGATTTTTTTTTAAATTGTACCCCATGAAAGGAATATTCACCAATTTTTATATTTTTATCTCTTCTCTCTTAGGAGTTATAATTTTCCAAAAAATGTCGATTTCGGAAGTTTTGGAAACGTTTAAACGCTGATAACTCCTGAACTAATTGAGATATCGACAAATGTCACTATATAATTTTTTTTCACTTTGAAGCATACTTTTGTTAAAAAATATTAAACAAATTATCAATGACCAATGTCAACGTTTTTTTTCTGCTTCTAGAGTGAAATCTTTTTATTATTTTTTAATTTTATTCAAAAAATTCTCTAAAATAGAGTTACCCACTGTATAATTTTTTTCAAAAAATTCTCTTAGATAAAGTAACCCATTCTATAATTTTTAAGGCTAGTCTCAGCGTGGGCCCATTTTTCCTTCTATTTTTTTCGAATTAATCATATTTTTTAGAAGATTTTTATCATTTTAATATTCAATAACGCTATTAATGATATTGTGATTTCCAATTCGGCTTCAACAGGCCTGAAACGGTTCATTTTTTATTTGTGCTGAATTTAACGATTTTTTTTTTAATTAAGAATAATTTTTTTCCGAATCGTCCAAACTCGCTGTTTGTAGCGTATTAGGGCACCCTTTCGGCGGAGGGCCGTATTTTGTGAGGGCATAAGCAGGGTCCTTCTGAATCATTGGTAAATAAAGGTGCCGCTTAATAAAAATAAGTTACAATCAATTATTACACCCAAGAATAAAAACTGGAAGAAAGAAATTCGCGCAAATTTAGTAGATTTGGACATTTTTCCTGAAAAGTCGCGCCTACGAAAATTCTTAGTCACATTTTCAAGTTTAATCATTAATATTTGCTTTAGACATACGGTGACCCCCTGTTTTTATTGTCGTCACGGAATCTTCGACATTTTTTACACGCGTTGAACCGTTTATATCAGTAATCTACAGTTTTTTAGTGTATAAATTATTAAATAGAAATGTAGCCAGCGTGTACTCTCAATAAAGTGCCCTACAAATGAGACGATTTTTAGGGTCGTAATATTTCGTTATAAGTTCCGTAATTGAACTTGAAGTTTTATCAGTACAATGGGATGTATTTTTACTTGATTATAGATGAAAACCAGTTAATTGTTAAATGCCCGGGTTCGTGAAAGTAATGCCTTAATTTCATAGGAGAATTATTTTTGCAATCTCGTGACTTCGTACGAAAAATGTAGAAGGGTGGGAGTATCGCGCAAATCACAATGTAAGCGTTTTCGGAGCGAACGCTCCAGCAGTTCTCAGTCTCTCGTGGCGCACTTCGCCGTGGCGTTTCTCGTTCAAGCACGCGAGAAGGCCATTTCGAAAAGTGTTACACACCCTGCAAAAAAATAGAAAAGTATGAGAATGGAAAAGAAGGAAATTTTTTTAAGGCATAACACTCGGTGCGGTAAACGTTCCTTGGACGCTTTTTCCTGAGTCTGCAGCTATGTGTGAACGCCATGTATTTTGTTGAGGTGACCTCACAATTGTTCCAACCTCTCCCGTCTCGCTTCTCTCACAGGATTCTATTTTTACAAACGTTCAAATACTTCTTTTACGCTCCAGTGTGGTCTTTTTCTCGAAAAGGACGTCGAGCATTTCGTACAGAGAGAGAGAGAGAGAGAGAGAGAGAGAGAGAGAGAGAGAGAGAGAGAGAGAGAGAGAGAGAGAGAGAGAGAGAGAGAGAGAGAGAGAGAAAGAAATGAAAACTCCAAACATCTCGGTGGCCCTCCTTGTATACATCCGCAAAATGGTCCGTCTCCAAATCGCACCCCTATTCACCTTTTTCTCCACAATCCTTACATTTCCGCCATCAATTTATATATTTCATGAATTTTTTTTGATCACGTGATAAAAAATTCTACAGCAATTTTTGACCAACTTTTGTGGGCCAGACGAAATATATTCCCTCTGGAGATATTTCTTCCAAAGGCCCAACCGAATTTCGATATAATTTTCTCCGAATCTGTCCTGCGAAAAAAAAAAATTATTTCGAAACGTATTTGAAATTTATTTACAGAAGAAATACGAGATTCAATTTTTTGTTTTTCGTATTACTTTTTTTAAATGTAATACTAAATAACAGTATTGAATAATAGTATTATAGTATAATAGTATTAAAAATAATGCTTTTTTTAAATTCAATTTTGGAGTAATTTATTCTACGGCCGAATTTCAATCAAGTTTTCTCCGAATATATCTTTAAAAAATGAAAACTATTTCGAAACATACTTGAAATTTATTTTAAAAATTACATACGAAATTCTCGAGATGGCGAATTACGTAATGTCAAAAGTTTTTTTCGAGAAAAATTCTTGTGATTCGGGAAAATTATTCAAAGGTGTAGAAAGTAATAAGTAGAATTATTTTTTTGTGAAGACGTCCTCAATTGTTACTCTGATTTTCCGATATTTATATATGGAATTCTGCGGAGAACGAATATAAGTTGGCTCCGTGTACGACGAATGCCCGAGGGTGTCGAGTAGCTAAAAAATGAAGAAATAACTATCAGACATGGGAATTTCGGTAGATGGCTTCTCCGGGCTGCAATTCTGGTGTTGAAAGGCCAAATAAGAACGCCGGTATAAGGGAGGGAAAATAAAAGATACATAGTGAGGAAAAGTGGTCGAGGGAAGGACGAGTCGAGAACGCCCGCGGATTTGCGTTTGTTGATTCAACGCAATTAATATTCATCGTCGGGCTCTCTTGTGCCTGAGCAAAGAGAGCCAAGAGTCGACATCGCGGAGCGCCGTAGAGACGCGCGACGACGTGGAGAAAACTTCGGTATACGGGATGGCAAATATTTCAACTGACTTTGCAAAAGTCTTTCCAAGGCTGAGGGAATGTGATAAAGGATGATAACGCAAGCCCCCGAAGTCGAATGCGAGCTTCGGCCTTTGACTATCTAACATGACGATTAGGGAATTTTACGTGTCTTCGAATTAATTTTAAATTGATATCAACTGTCATTTTTTGCGCAAATAAATTTTCGTTTATCCAAAGTGTCAATTACGAATCTATACTTATTTTTTTTTAATGCATTTGAAAATTTCAACTACTGGGTAATAGTACAATCGTGCTGTATATTGGAATCGGAAAAAATTAGAACAAGGCTAGTTTTTCGAAAGGTGTAGAGTTTTTTAGGGGATGGAGGGGGATGAGGGTGGATTAATGCCAAACTGCAACCCTCACGAGGTTGGCGCCAGGAGATAACATTTTCAGAAAAATCCGGGCTTTATTTTTGTCGACATCGCCGAAGTCGTGGAAGTTCATTTTGGGGGTGAAAAAGTGGGGTGAAATTTTGAAAAATTAATTTTAATTCGATAACTCTTTAGGAAAAATCCATAAAAATTTTGTTCAAATGGGAACATTGTAGCCCTTAAAAAGATGCGTCGATCGAGTATTTGATCATCCCTCTACAATAATATCTTCAACCCCAAGAAAATGTTGAAGTATCAAAAAAAAAATTGTTTATTGAATAACTCAAAAACAATTGATTTTTCGGGCATAGTTTAAAGGTACGAAATGTAGAAAATGATTTTCTCTATACTTTTGTTTCCATGGACCATGCTTGAATGTTGCCTTTTCCAACCCCTCTCGGGGGTTGAAAATTCAAATTGAAATTCTGGAAATACTATTGACCGAAAACAAAGAGATAGGAGTTTGGTAACGATACACGAATCTTGATTTGTGCGAATATAAAATATCGTTCACTCAACTATCCTTTACATCTGGGACAACTTTTCCACTCATCTCATTAAAGGGGCAGTCCACTTTGGAGCCACGAAAAAAGGCTATTTTCGCGATTTTTGTTTGAGGATTTTATAAAAGATATGAATATAAAAGTTGTTGGGCTTGATAAATAAAGTCTTGAAATACATTTTTAAAAATTTTATTCATTTTTATTCATTTTTAAGTACAAAAACTATACCTTAACGTAACGCCTCAAAAATAGGTGCGCTAGGTAGCTCCATCACAACTCGGCAACGGCTTGTCCGAAACAAAAAAATCAGAGTCCATTAGATTCAGTATGACACCAGCTACAAAATGACCCTCGGATATAAAGTTTTATCAAAAAATAAAAAAATGGCGGTTGAAAAACGTAAAAAGTAAAAAAAACGCGTTTTTTCGCAGTTTTTCGCAAAAAAAAGAGTAAAAATCAAAATTTTAAAACCATCGAGGGTCATCTTGTTGCGAATCATGTTTACAATATGTGGATCAAATTTTAAGAGAATCGGTTGATTAGTTTTAGCGATACGATGGAGCTAGATTTTGAAAACCTTGTTTCGAGAAAAACGCGTTTGAAGTTTATACTATGAAAAACTCTTACCTAAACTCAATCGGCAATTCCTGCACCGCACAAAATCCCTTCTGATTGCTCATCATCGTTGATTTCTTCAAGTCTTGCTTGCTTTCGATTTTTTGAAATTTTCAAAGTGGACTGGCCCCTCAAATAAATGCCCCAGTCATAGGAAACAAGTATTTATAGTATATTAATACGAAGCATTGGGTTAGACCAACTGTATAACTATTTTGGCTGTTAAGAACGGGTATGTCCCATTGAAGTACTCATTTCTTAACAATTAGCAAATCTTTATTCGTGACAACTCAGAGACTCCAATGAAAAACTCATTAACTGTAAAAATATATTTATTCCGCCATATCAAACTTTACCGGTTGTTAATAGTCAACAAATCCTGGTACATAGAAATGTATTGTTTTCTCGGTGTACTATCATCTCAGCATCAACTAGTTTGGACAGCGATGATACGTCTGCGAATAAACAGTGCACTGTAAATACGTCATAATTCATAATCCTTTGTGCTAAAGTGCTTATGATACTTGATTCAAGTCCGGACAGACTCCAAGTACGCACTTAGCTCGCTCTCACGCGACATTCTCGTCTCGAATTCGAGATTAGACGGTTCTCAGCTCCTATATTCCTGATTATCATAAGAGCATCTCGCTTCGTTGCTGCTCTCCTGTATCGCTATCGCTTTCAAACTAGTCACGATTAATTAGCCGGTTTCGATGTCATCGGAGGACCTAGGAGCTTTCAGCTGGTCCTGTTGTTCTGAATACAAACGACGCTTTTGGACGATCAAGTGGTCGAGACGAGTATCGTGATTAACGGGCCTGCATAAGCTTGGAGCCCAAAGATCAGGTCGATTTTCAATATTTTTTTCTGATGAGACTATTGGGATGACGAAGTCAGAATTTCAGAGGCAATTGATATATAGTCTTGGCAAGTTTGGGTTCTTTTTTTATTGGACAATATCGATAAACAATGAAGTAATTATTATTTTAACAAAGTGCCATCGTTGCTGCATGGCCATCCGGTGCAGGTAGTTCTGGCAACTGGGGTTATCTGAAACGAACAATAAAACGTAGTTTTTTATTGTTTTGTTAATAAATTTTATTTCAATTATAATAAAAAAATCTCGTATGACGAAATACTTTTGTAAAATGACAAAATTCCAAAAAATTGGTAGCTATAGAAAAATAGGTCGATTCGCGACCAAAAGATTAATTCCAACATTTGTTATCAACAAATGGATAAACAAATCAGAAAATCATTCCGTCAAGCCATAAAAAATGTGAAGCATAGTGTGTAACATTTTTTATGTCTGTATTTGAAGTGAATCGGACTAATCGATTTTGAGATACGACACACACCGTTTCATAAAACATAGTTTCGAGAAAAATGCAAATAAATGAAGGGTCATTTGCAAAAGAAAAAAGGGTCATTCGGTCAATTTTTGGAATTTTTACTCATTTTCTGTTGCAAATTAAAGTTAACATCCTAGACTATACAATTACAGAAGTCGTATTTAAAATTTGTTTAGCTCGGGCGAACTCCTTAACGTGTTACACCTCGCTTGTGGCCGGAAAAAGAAGAATTTTGGAGCATTTTTTCTGGAAAAACGTGTGCAGGTTTTCATTTTTTTTACACTAAAGAGTTTAAGTATCTTTTACAATTTTTGTTTTGCTGGTAGATACAATGGTTTGTGCAGCTGTTTGAAAAACGTCCTTCGCGGTAACCACTGCTGCTCGTGAACGAATCATCCGAAATACAAAAAAAAAATCAAACGCATTTCGTTTTTGCATGAAATTATCTAGTGGTTGGACGAAAGATTTAAAACAAACTAGATTTAAAAAAAAATGACTGCAGTCTAAAGTGAAAGTATCGATTTTCTGTGCAAAAAAACGTTCTATTCTTGTCGATGAAAAAAACTAAGCATCAAAAAAAAAATTTCTTCATTCAAGGACAGATTTTCGACATTGTAAAAGAAGCTTGTGAAATTTTAAGTTGATCGATGCAGTGATTTGTGAGATATCGTGGTCACCGATTTTGTGAAAGTCATTTCGAGAAAAACGCGTTCAAAGTTCACCTGTTCGCAAAACCTACCTATAAACGCCCACAACTCCCTTAATTTTGAACGAATGGACGTAAATTTTTCAGAGATTATTTTTAAATTGTATGATTTGAGAATCCTTCGAAAAACAAATGATATTTTTTTTAATTCACATAGGTGTAAGCCCTTAAGGGAGGAAATCCCTTGAGACGCCCGAAAATGAGTCATTATTTATAATTTTTTTAAAGGTGACATAATAATCGCATCATTTTTAAATTTCGACATTATCTTATTACAACTTTTAAGTATTAAACTTTTTTTTCTTTTTGAAACAAAACAAAATGTCAGCGTTATAAGGTATTCCTTCAGGCGTTTTTTGAAAAACTGCTCATGATATAGCTCAAAAAGTTATCGATCGATCTGGCTGAAATTTTGGGAGGTTTCTCACTAAAACATTATTGGAAGGACATACCTATAAAAATATTTAAAACTATCAAATTAAAAATTAAGTAGTCTTTGTAATCAAATTTTCATACTTTTGACCATTTTCTCGACAATTTGTGTCCCAAAAAGATAATTTGTTTACGCGATAACCTTAAAACTTTAGGTGTATCCTTCCAATAATGCTATAGAGAGAAACCTCCCAAAATTTCAGCCAGATCGATCAATAACTTTTTGAGAAAACATAAGCAGTTTTTCAAAAGACCCCTAAAGGAATATTTTATAACGCCGCCATTTTGTTTTGTTTAGAAAAGCCATTTTTTTAACCCTTGAAAGTTGTAATAAGATAATGTCAACATTTTTAAATAATGCGATTATTTCATCACATTTAAAAAATGCATGAAAAATGACTCATTTTCGCGCGTCGAAAGGGATTAAGGCGTTTCGGGACAATTGGTAAAATTTTACCATTTGATTTGAATGTATACAGTAAATTCTTTGTCATTTACTGAATGTACCCTCCAAATTTTGAATCGATCGTCTACACCGTTTCTATCGAATGTATAATTGGAAAAACACTTTTCAACATAGGGAGATGCCTACGCTTATCGCTGAATGGCAGCTTTACGCATGAAAAAGTGTGAAAAAATGTTTAAAACGTTATGTAAAACCGTAAAATCGCTCAGTACATTATGCAATTTTTTCATCAGTATCATAATGTACTACTTATGTTGTCTGACCATAGACCTTATGTTAAAAAGTATTTTATTAATTCTGAATTTTATAGAAATAGTGTAGACGATCGATTTAAAATTTGGAGAGAGCATTTAGCAAATGACAAAGAATTCACTCTATAAATTTGAAGCAAATGGTAAAATTTCGTTATTTGGCCCGCAACTCCTCAAGGTGAAAGCCTGAAGTAGAAAGTTCGAAAAATCGTTTTTTTTATTGCTTAAATCGATAGATATACTATCCAAGAATATATTTACAAAGTTACACAGGCCAATTGTAAATATTTTCAAAGATACAAGGCCAAAAGCAGAGAAGCGATTGATATTTGATATTGATATTTCCTTCCATTGAAAACTTTGAAGCGCGTTTTCTCCTATTTTTATTTTCACGATTTTTCCAAATTGGCGGACGTGATAGCAAAAAAACTAAACGACCTATTGAATCAAACCAAAGTCTATTTTCTTCAGTATGAAAACTTCTAAGTGAATTAAAAAAGTCGTTGAAAAAGTATTTTTAAATAATTTTTATAGCACGTTAAAGTGTTTTTTAATACATTTTTTCTTTCAAACCTGAGAAAAGTTACAATTTCACGATTTTTCAGTTTTTTCTTAGTTCGCCCAGAAGAAAAATATATGACAATTGAAAATTTTATTGATTTGTTTGGTTCAGTTAAGAATTACGAGCTGCATCTTTCCCGCCGATTGGGGACTACAATGGGTGATAAATCTGCAGTCATTTATTGTTTCAGGTTGAAAGATTTTTTTATACATTTCAAACATACATTTAAAATATACCTCAATGTTTACTGGGCTCACTTGTTTTTTTCCCTTCTAAAAAAATTCTCGAAAGAACGCTTTTTTGGACCTTCTCATTCAGGCTCCCGCCTGAAGACTGAGACTAATCAAAAACCATGTATACTATACAATATGATAATAATATACATGTATTCAGCGAGCCATTTATAAAATTATATATTGACAGTCCGGAAGACATTCACTTACGGGCTTCCAAACTTGCATGCAAAGATCTGCTAACAATAAGTAAATCATGTATACAGATATCGACACAGTACGCCTATGACAGGTCGGGATTGACGCTTGCGATAATACGTGCACATGCATACATATATAGTACGATTGATCAAGATTAAATATATACGTCTATGCATATGTAATATACGTGGCTGTATACATGCGTTAGGGGAAAGCTGAGGGCGCAACAATCCTAGGACTAATCTATGAGAGTGCCGGAACGATATAGCTACGTGCTTGCCCTGGTTTACCCGGAGCCGCCGTTCGTCGCGTGGCTAGCGCAAAACGTACCGCCCCCCGTATGCCTCATACAGAACATATACAGAGCATGTGCTATACGATACTACGCCAAGTACACGATTACATGTACGAGATCATACGTGTAAATCTCAACGACTTGCGGGCCGACAAGGTTTTCGGGCTCAGAGCCTAAACACGTTCCACGAGCCCTTTTGACTTTGAACCTCCCAAAGATCACATACACATCGGATAACTCACGTGGAGGCGCTCGATCTTCGGTCAAGAAATATTTTCCTGAAGGACCTGAATTTTTTAAACGACGCTGTGGATTTCTTTAAATTTATTTATTATTCCGTATCCTAAAATTGAAAAAAAATGTTAGCAACTTTGCTTTCGGTTGTCGTTGGTGCATTGTTCAACGATGTGTGGGAACAGAAATGATGATATTACCATCCTGATGATGATTAGATGAATTGTTACTTCGTCTGTTGCAAGCCTGCATGCCAAGTTTGCGATCGATACAATAACCCGTTGAAGAATTGTGGGACCTTTTATTTGCAGCAGTTTTTCATGCGTTCTTATGGGACTTTCAGATATGATGAGAAAAAACATGAGAAAATGATTTTGATTTTTTTGTGTGGGTGATTGATGTATGAGAGAAGTTTTTTGAAGAACTTCACAGTCATTCGCTACATAGTTGTAATGTGATTAATTGTAACGTACTGAATTTCCCAAGAGGTTAGCCCTGATGAATTTAAATTTTAATTAATTATTTTTTAAAATATTAATTAGTTTTTTACATATTAATCAATTATTAAAACGTCACGATCATTCGCTACATAATTCTAGTGTAATTAATTGTAACGTACTGGATTTTCCAAGGATTTTTTCCTAACTAGTTTGAATACAAATCAATGATTAATTTAAATATGAATTAATTAATACATCTTCACAATTATTCGCTACATCAGTCTAGTATAATCAATTGTAGCGTACTGAACTTTTTCAAGGTTTTCCCCCAATTAATTTGAATATCAATTAATTATTATAACTTCACAATCATTCACTACATAATTATCGAGTAATTGATCGTATCGTACTGAATTTTATAAAAGTTTTTCCCGATCAATTTTAATATGTATTCATTATTAATTGAAATATTAATTTAATTATTAATGTAAATATTAACAGGTACACAACAATAAAACAATCTTTACTGGAAGTTTGAATGTTCGTACATTATGCCACAAAGGGCTGATTTTACTTTACATCTTGGGCATACATTCAAGGTTTCAAAATTTCGGCTATTTCTGCATGAGATTCTATCTCTCATGCACCCTCACGACACGGTCCGGAATTAAGAGAAATTTGCTAGATATCCTCTCGGGCAGAATGTGCGGTCAATGCGGAACAGCCCATACGAGAGTGCAGATTATTTGGTGCATGCGGACGTGACACGGAGAGAATGACGTGGAAGGGAAGAGGCAAAACAATTACCGGCGCTCCTGGTCCGGTACCGGAAGCGTGGAAGAGTAATGGTCATAGGTATCATTCGTCGTCGCGCGCCTCGCTTTTCCTTCCCCTTTCGTTCGTGGCTACGTTCCTCTCCAAATTGCCCCACCGCGATGTTACCGTCCCAGTTAACTCGCTCCTCTTCCCCCTTCGTTGTTCAATGATCCGATCATCAATTGGTTTGTATTCTCTCCTCGAAACGTGCTACCGGACGATTACCGAGGCACGAATGTGCGTGCATCTTTAGGGAAAAAACTCGAACCATAATTTTGTGCACTTATTTTCCGTCCGGTATTGGAATCATCGATGAGCTAAAATTAACTCATCAATGGTTTAACCTCAACTCATCAATTAGCCAAACTCAAGTCAACTGATTGATGAGTCAATCTCAAGTCAACCCATCGATGAGTCAAGCTCAAGTCAACTCGTCGATGAGGCAAATTCAAGTCGACTAATCGATTAGTCAAACTCAAACCAAGTCATTGATGAGTCAAACTCAAATCGACTCGTTCATGAGTCATACTCAAGTCGGCTCATCGATGAGTCAATCGCAAGTCAACTCATCGGTAAGTGAAACTCAAGTCAACTCATTGATGAGTGAATCTCAAGTCAAGTCATCTATTAGTCAAACTCAAGTCAGCCCATCGATGAGTCAAACTCAAGTCAACTCGCCGATGAGTCAAATTAAGCCGACTCATCGATAAGTCAAACTCAAGTCAGCTAATCGATGAGTCAATTGCAAGTCAACTCATCGGTGAGTCAATTGCAAGTCAACTCATCGGTGAGTCAATTGCAAGTCAACTCATCGATGAGTCAAACTCAAGTAAACTCAAGTAAGACTCAAGTTAAACTCAAGTACACTCATCGATGAGTTAAACTCAAGTCAACTCATTGATGAGTGAATCTCAAGTCAACTCATCGATAAGTCAAACTCAAGTCAGCTAATCGATGAGTCAATTGCAAGTCAACTCATCGATGAGTCAAACTCAAGTCAACTAGTCAATGCGTCAAATTCAAGTAAACTCAAGTACGACTCAAGTTAAACTCAAGTACACTCATCGATGAGTTAAACTCAAGTCAACTCATTGATGAGTGAATCTCAAGTCAACTCATCGATGACTCAAACTCACGTCAACTCATTGACGAGTCCAACAGGGAAATTCTATGAAGAAGAACACGTTGCCCAGGAGTAGCTAGTTTAATTTCGCAGGAATATCGAACGAGAACTGTGAAGGGAAAGCCAAGGAGCTCATTCACTTAGCTGCTGCTTGACGAGTACACAAAGAGGGCATTGCTGCTACGATTGATTGTAGTGTAATGGTTCCGCAAACATTTTATTGTCATCCCGTCAAATATATCTCCTCCTAGGGAAATGCTTGTGGCAAAATTGCCAAGTCGAAGCACTTCCTCCTCGATAAGCACACTTCTGGAACATCGAGTTGATCACTATAATTTGCTTCGGCGTTTTTGTTTCTTAAATTGAAGCCCTTGAACTTGAAACTGATTACAGACGTGCGAGCCACCGAGTGATTTTCGTAGCGAGCAGTGCGCCGCATTTGATGGCGTTCCCTACAACGGACAACTGTTCAAGTGGTATCCTCACCAGGATCCAACGAGAGCTTGCTCTTTGATCTGCCGGGGCGTTCGAACGAACGATTTTCATCGAACGAGGCAACTGCATCGGGAGAGCGAGGAGAGCATCAATAACGCCGAAGTTAGGAGCGACCGGGACCAGGCTTCGAACGAGAGCGAGGACAGCGAGGACACTTTCGGCAAAGAGCTAGAAACAGACGATGACTCGGTCGTCGTTCAATTGGCCGAAAAAGTTGAAGACGGCACTAGATGCCATCAGGACACCACGGACGTTTGCGTTGCGGGAATTTGCACGGTTAGTTGTGTTCAACCTCTAATATAAATAGAACCCGAGCCAATTGAGCTTCCACTCCAGCCTCCAATTGCACTGTGCATTTCACTCAATTGGCCATTCATCGATAGCAGAAAATACGGAGCTTTCGATGAAAAGTATCATTCAGGTGCATCGACGGTGAAGTTACGCAATAAACGGCTGCTTTTGCGTGCTACTGAAATGGTCAAGATCCAATCAGTTGCGGATATAATTAAGGCATATGAGACCATTATTGGTAATGGAATTTCCCGATAATCGCCTTAAGTTAATTTCGCGCTCGTAACGGAGCGAAAATATTTCGGCATCCGGTTTGACGATCGTCCAATTAAGTTTGCTGTGTAAACGCTAAAAGTTAGTTGCATTTTAGAATGAAGTAGCCTGTGCCCGGAGCTTTGAGCGCGTGTACGTCGGAAATTTGGTCCATATGTTTGTTAAGTATTAATTTTACGGTCTTGTCTCATTAAGGACTAGCTTCCGCCCGCGGCTTCGCCCGCGTTGATACACGCAAGGAATACAATTTTCCATAGAAACTTTTACACCCTCTTTCACCTCCTTAAGGGTTGATTTTCGAAAAATTCTTCCCTAGTCCACCTCTACACCTTCTAAGGAACATATCTTCCAAATGTAATGTTTCTATCTTCAGCAGTTTAAGCTGTTTGTTGTCGGTTAGTCAGTGGTTCAGGCTGCATATGTCGGTCAGTCATTCAGTCAGTCAGTCACGGAAATGTTTTATATGGATAGAATATAACCATTAATGAGTATAAGAAATAATAGACGAATGAAAGTTGCCATAAAAAAACACGTTTTCTGTACAGTGAAACAAAATACATGCAGCTTATTAATACAAAATTGTAATTACATTATCAGAAAAAAGAGACATAAAAAATTGATGCAGTAAATGGTTAAAGCCACAAGTTTTATTGTAAATGCCACAAGTTTTATTATAAATAAATAATACGTAAATTTATTGTTGATGAAGACTTACTTAGTTTTCAAAAAGAAAATTTCATCTTCCTCTTACAGAATCTAGATGACAGAACGTGCAGAAAAATTTTCAAAGTTTTCATTCCGCCATATCGAAGGGTGAAAAAAAATTCCGAGAAAAACTAATATTCACATTATCAGAAAAAAATATCAATATTGATTCGGGAAATGGTTAAAGCCAATGAAAAACCGTTTTGTTATAACTGCTGAGCAACTCGCGCCGCTGGCCTTTTCAAAAATAAAATCACGTTTTCTCGCCTCGATGGATCCGGATGAAAGGAAGTGCAGGGAAATTCTCGAAGATTTTATTTCGACATACCAAAGGTTCCGAAAAAAAAAGTTAGAAAAAACTTCACCCGTTTTTTATCCAAATTCGATCAACCGACAAAGTTTGAAAAATCTATAGATGTCGTCTCAGCATCGTGATCCAACCCTCCCAGCTAAATTCCCTGCCGAAGGACCGAGAGTACCGACAGACGCTATAATTTTAGAACATTAGCAAGATGAATATTTAGCACGCAGATAATTTTGCGAGTTGCTCAAAAAACAGTCAATTAGTGATGAAATTTCGTAACTGTTCAGCGAGTTCAAAACTGTCCGTGGATGTGAGGGATGAAGATAGGGAGAAGGGTGGACGAGTCAAGCGTTGACTCCACAGCTACAATAACTTATCCGAGTGAAAGGAAGGAAAAGAGAACTGTCGTGGTATAGGCCACGTAATTAAGCGCCAAAACTGAGGTTGGTAAACGCTAACTAGCTTTGCATTATTAAAGGGGGCGTTGGAAAACGCGCGTTCTCGTGAATTCCGTAGTGCGAATTTCCGGTGGACGTTGCTCACCGTCCGGTAGTTCCGGCCGACCGCTCTGCCCTTTTACCCCTCCTCCCTCGCACGTGTTTTTCCCTTGGTTTCCCCTTATCTCGAGGAAATGTCCTACATAGCAGCTTTGAAAACGAAATAAACGCTTGTCCGGACTCGGAGAAGGGTGTGCATATATATATATATATATATATATAGGTGTGTGTATACTCTTTAATATTTCAAGTTATTCCCTACGGTCCCTACAAACACACTTTTAAGGGGTTTTCTCACTTTAGACCTTAAAAAAGGCTATTTTCATGATTTTTATAAATAGGTTTATATTATATTGATATAAAAGTTATCACACTTAATAAATACACTTTCGAAATACATTTAAAAAAATGTTTTTGTTTATTCAAGTCAATATTTATAAACGAAAATGGTAGTTAAAAAAATGTTCTAAAAAAATTGTCGATCTGCGCTGTTGATGAAATCTCGGAGATGGATCATCCGGAACAAAAAAATCAAACGGTTTTAGATTCAGTATGTTAATGACTAAAGCGCATATCATACAATTTTTTATATATGCAAAAACAACAAAATGGCGGACATTTTTCGAAAAAATAAAAAAAAGCGTTCTTTTCACCTTTTGGCAAAAAAAAATGGTAAATATCAAAAAATTTAAAAATCCTTGATATGCGCTACAGCTATAGTTATAAAGAATATGTGGTTAAAATTCCATAAGGATCGGTTCAGTAGTTTCGAAGATTTTATCAACAAGCCGTCGAAAAACGATGTTTCGAGGAAAGCGCGTTTAAAGTTTGTTTGGATTAAATAAATACATTTTTTTTAATGTTATGTATTTCGGAAGTGTATTTATTAAGTGTAACACCTTTTATTCCAAAATCTATAATATAAACCTACCAAAAAATTCATGAAAATAGCCTTTTTTAGCGTCTAAAGTGAGAAGACCCCTTAAACCCGCCAACAAATTTCTCTCGGACGTTACCGTAATCGTCATGCGCTCGGACGCACCGTACTGGTGCACTGGAATTGCGACACACCCACGTAAAAATCATTCGTTATTGATTGGACTTGCGGAAAATGATTGGAAAATAATCAAATTTACACATATTCACGTTAACGTAATCTTACTCACGACTTAAAAAATATATAATTTTACAACCATCGAGAATCAATTTAAAAAAAAGAAGCGATTCAAGAAACAAAAAAATAATAAAAGCCTGATAGAAAAAAAGATATACCCGCTTTTTGCTCGAATTTTAATAAATCATGTAATTCCAACAAATTTTATTATAAACTATCAAAGCTCTGTTTTTCCTTTCTCGCTAGATTCAAGCTTTTATAAAATTCCACAATCTTGTTATTGACATTCCTGGACTTTTCGATCTCCGCAGTATACTTATCGCGTTTATTAGCCTGATTTCTAAGCGTTTCCGGTAAGATATTTCTCATCTTTTCATTACGACTTCATTCGATGAGGCCACTGCACTCGTGTATGTATAAAGTATATACAATATGTCTGTATAAATATATACTTCTGTATGCTAGTTCGCGCTCCATTCGTCTGCATTCCTCTTTTCACTATTTCTCTTCTTTGCTGTCTGAACATTTGCGAACCGCATCTACTGTGGAACACGGACTAAGCCGTCGTCTCACAGCGTTCATCTGTTTCACTCTTTGCTCTCTGCATATAAATATATATGTGTGTGTGTGTGTGTGGGATTATATATATATAAATATATATATATATATATATATATATTTATATATATATATACAACTCCAACATTCCTTTCGTCATTGCACTTTTAGTATTCTAGTTCAACTCACGGAAAGCTTCTCTTCCTGGATCCTGACTGACGAATTATAGATATATATGTGTGTATGTGTGTATGTGCGTATATATAATAGTAATTTATATATTGACTACTATTATATATAATATTTAACGTAACAATGTTAGTTTTGTAACTTGAATTATTGAGCTTGAAATTATTATCATTACTATTATATGTGTATATATATATATATATATATATATATATATATATATATATATATATATATATATATAAATCGATATATAAATTACTATTAAATATAGAATTTTAAGTTAAAATCAACCCAGAAAACCTCCTGAGTGATTCTCAGGAGTGAACTCACGTGAGATCCTGTCGCTACGCTATTACCTCGCTCCTTTGTCTGTTTGAAGTACGGGAATGGAAAATCGACCCGCAAAGGGTCACGACTTGGGTAAATCGTCGAACGTAAATTAGATTGAGAATTGTTACTGGGAAAACTCCGTGGGCAGAAATTAGACAAAGAAATATCAACAGCTCGAGGACTTATCGATGAACAAATAGTACTTTTCGAAGTGAAAAAGATCGAGATCTAGATTGAATTGTCAAATTGAGTCGTGTATAGGTGTATAGGTAATCGTGATCAGCGTGGAATTAGACCCTGAGCCTTGCTATATCGAAAAGTCTTATCCGCTAGGAGTAAATTCGTGTACCTATTTCTCTTTTACGATAAAAAAACGACGTTGACTAGGGACTTTATGCTCGCCTTTGCGCGAGAATTCTAGAATGCCTGTGTGGCACTAAAACGATGGATCTCCATCTATAAAGTTACGTTTTTTTTATCTTGTTCTTGCCACGTCCGTCTGAATTTCATTCGAGGGAGGCAGAAAGTGGGCTGTGACATGAGGGTGGGCAGCAATAAGAACAAGGATTCATGCGGCGTTTGCGGGGGCAACGGCTCGAGCTGTCAGACTCGATACTCTTGGAGCCTCGAATCGATATCTGCCTGTTCCAAATCCTGCGGCAATGGTGAGTTTATATATTTGTCTGGTTACATGTGTGTGCGTGTGTGTGTGTGTATAAGTATCGACTTATGTGTATGATCATTTTATCTTCCATCTTGAGATTCGATTTGGTTGTGCCATTGAGCTATCGCAGATGTAATAAAAACAATAATATAATTCTCAATCTAGAATAATGCATTACCTCCTACGAATTATTTTTTACACCGCCATGTTGAGGGAGGACACCACTATGACGGGCCAATAAGAGAGTGCTTTTCCGAATTTTTGTTATCTACCATATTATTTATTTGAGATTTGGAAAAAAAGGTATGTTATTAACCCGATCAGTGTAGGGGAAAGAGTCAATTTGACCCCCTCGATGTTTGACGTTTAACACTGATCGGGTTAAACATATATTCAATTTATTTCATGTAATTTTTTATTTAAAAAAATTAACAATTAACAACTTTATTGGGGTATAATGGAGCCTCTGTATAAAAAATATGGTCCATCGGCCGGATCAATAACTTCACAATAGCTTAACTGAAAAATACAGCTAAAAAAGTGTATAACCTATATAAATCTAGCTGCTAGTTAAACGTAGCTGTTTTTTCGAGAAAAAAAATGCACAAAATGGCAAATGTTCAGAAAAAAAGTGTAATTTTGGCGAAAATTTACTTATATTCGGAGGCTTGAAATATACTGAATTTCAACGTACAACGATAGCTACTGTAATCGTGGAAGTATTGGTTTTTTTAATTGACAATCGTGCAATTATAACTAGAGTTATGAGTCCGGCCAGGTGGAAAAAAGTCATTTCGAGGAAAATGCGATTGAAAGTTTAAGCATACTTAAATCGTTGCGCTACCTGTTCTCACTAAATCTTCTGTAACTTGGTAAATTTTCAATATTTTGACTTGAAGATTCTTCACGTATTCTTGAATATGTATACTTTAAGAAAATGCAAAAAAAAAAACAATTTTTTCACCCGTCACAGTAGTGTCCCGCTTTAAGGGGCTATACCAGTGTGAACGCTGAAAATTTGGGTGATTTTCGGGATTTTTTTGGAAGAAAAGTACTCAATTAAATGTTGCGGAAAATTAATAATATACTGAGAAAAAGAAATCGTTGAATGTGCAAAACGCATTTTGTTGTCTTGAAATTTTTTTGTTTTAACAGTTGCTCAGACATGCTAGATAATCTACAGTTCACACCACTAAAACTATCAGTTAGATTAACAAAACGTTTGTTATGCTAATCAAAAATCAAGTTGAACGTATTTAAAGATACATTTTGTTAAACCAACTGAATTTTGGTTGGATGAACGATCTTTTCTTTCTGTGTATATCTGGCTATATTTTACCTATATCACATAATTTGTTCATAGAAAAATATTGAGATCCAAGCGACTTACGCGCTGCCTTCGGAGGCACAAAAAAAAGTTCCTCCACTGCTGACATGATTCCGGCCGATTGAGTAGCTGAAACCGAAAAAGGAAAAAATGTCGTTAAGCTGGCAGGTATTTCCTGTACAATGACCTAGGATTTTCGAAAAATATCAAAATCTAACAAAATGGCGTAGTTATGAAAAATGTCTGTTTTCTTGCCTATAAAATGGTCGTTTTTTTCAATGCCTAATCGTCAATTTTCATCCAATCAGAAATATCCTACGTCATTGTAGAGTAAATATATTTAAGAATACTCAGTTCAAATTTCAAGTCAATCGGATAATTGCTCTTTGAGTTACAATGTCAGCAAATTTGAAAAATCTCATTTCGAGAAAAACGCGTTTAAAGATTTAACGATCGATTTTTGCAAGATACAATGATTAGAGATACGGCTTTGAATTTTATACAGGATATTCTTGAAAGTATAAACTGTCGAAAAAGGCAAAAAAATTAACTTTTTAAAGGTGTCATACTGGTATATCCCCTTAATTCGTAAGATCACCTAGACAGCAATTTTTTTTTGCGAATAAATTTCGGAGTGGTGAAAATGCCACGAATTCTTCGTATTTTGTGATGAATTTCATTTAGTATATATGTGTATATATTAGGTGGTTGCATATGAAACCACCCACTGGCAAGAAATGGCGTTACGTAGATCCACTATTTTCTGGAATGAAAAGTTAGCAATGCACATGAAGATTGGTCCATGGAGTCCCGGTAAAACGCCACAGGTGACATTTGTGCGACGCGTTACCATTATCTATTCTAATTATCTTTACAATTGCAAGTTTTGATCCAAAAAAGTCACATTTGCGGAACGTTAGGTTCCAATATTTCCTGGCAAACAAATCAACCCTAAAAACGCATCGTTTGCTAGAGGAAGTGTATGCCGAGCATGCTCCATCCAATGCAACCTGCAAAAAGTGACATCGCCGCTTCCAAACTGGTGATTTTGTGTTGTCGATTTCTGATTCCAACTGTTGGTCGAATCGTGGATTTGTGAGGCTTGTCTCTTCAAATGGGCACTACCTTAAATAAACCAATTCGTCGACTTCCTACGAAATCATTTCTGTCGCTTAAAAGTGGACGGAATCATATGCAACCACCCAATAATATAAATATTTATATACTATGAAAATGCAGTTCAAAAAGTAGCTCCTTCCGAATGGATAATCCAATTAACACGCAGACACCGAAATGAGGCTGAAGCGAAATGGATTACTCGTTAAAGTTGATAAGATATTTGCGATCATGCCGCGCCGTCGTCATCAATTGTATTTTGCTTGATTCTACCGAAGGATTCAAGATGGCAATGCCAGTCTGCAAATCACCGGAGGATGGCGTCGTGGACGATTCGCACTGCGACCCAGACACGAGACCGAACAGGACGTTGTTGCCGTGCAACATCCATCCTTGCTCAACAAAGTGAGTACAAGCTTAACCCTTAATAGTCGGACTGGGTCCACGGGACCCAAACAAATTATTTTGATGCCGTACAACTTTTTTTTTCAATAAAACATACATTTTTTTTATGCGTAAGCGTTTCATTCTTTTCTTCTAAATCGCACCTGCGTTCGATGAAATAAATACACTTTTTGAAAAGTCTACAGAAACCGCTATGTCTATTTCAAAGTACATTGTTTCCAGATTATAAAACCATTTTTTTGGTCAATAATTACAAGAGTTACAGCAATTTTTGTAAAAAAAGAGCCATTTTTCACGTTTTTTTTTGCATAATTTTTTTTGCATATTTAAAATTTAATTTTTGATTTCTAACCAATATCGTCGTATTAAACAAGGTTCAAATTATACCTCACTATTTTTTTCATATCGCTCAATGCATTATTTCATTATTTATAACAATTTAAAAACGCCTGGGTCACGTGGGTCCAGTATGACTATAACGTGATTCTAGCTAAGTGTGGCTACTGAAGGTTAAACCGACTTATAAATCACGTTCCTTAATTAATAATAGTCGTATTGATTCGATGTCGTCTCACGTGCAAAAATACCAGATCAATATTTGGGGCTGGGTTGAAATTCCGAACTTTGAATGATCAGAACGCTCAAAACTCCGAAAGAATTTGACACGAAAGACCAAAACTCCGAAAATCTGAACACCGTCAAAATAATTCGACAATGGAAGTTTTAAAAGTTTCAACATTTTCAATAAATCGACCAATTGTTTCAAGATTTTTTATTTATTAAGAAGTCATTTTACGCCACTTTTGAAATTTGTCTAGACAATGTTATACGTTCTACGTCATTTACAGTCAAATGTGTAGACTCTATCTGGCGTGATCTTGACGGGGCCGGGTTGAAATTCCGAACTTTGAATGCCCCGACGGTTAAAAATTCCTAACTTTAATGTTCCGAAATTACAAGTTTCGTCAAGATCATGCCAGCGAAAGTCTACACAGTTGACTGTAAATTATCTAGAACGTATAACAATGTCTAGACAAATTTCAAAATTGACGTACAATCACTTCTTAATTTGAAAAAATTCTTGAAATAATTCGTCGATTTATTGACAATTTTGTAACTTCTAAAACTTTCATAGCCCAATTATTTTGACGGTGTTCAGATTTTCGGAGTTTTGGTCGTTCGTGTAAAATTCTTTCGGAGTTCTGATCTTTCGGGGTCGTATTCTTTCGGAGTTTTGAGCGTTCTGATCATTCAAAGTTCGGAATTTCAACCCGGCCCCCAAAATTGTAATCAATTTCGTTTCGTTTTTTAATCAATAACGGACATGTATGTATATGTATGTCTGAAGAAATGGGTTGTTCGAGGGGTCTTCTCACTTTAGACGCTGAAAAAAGGCTATTTTCATGATTATCTTTCATAGGTTTATATTATAGATTGATGTAAAAGTTGATTCAGCTCCAAGATTTCATCAACAGCGCAGACCTACCATTTTTTAGGACATTTTTTTAACTGCCATTTTCGTCTATAAATAGTGACTTGAATAAATAAATAAAATGTTGTTATGTGTTTTGAAAGTGTATTTATTAAGTGTAACAACTTCTATATCAATATTTATACTATAAACCTATCAAAAAAATTCATGAAAATAGCATTTTTTAGCGTCTAAAGTGAGAATATCCTTTAAGGGGGGACACCAATGTGCCATGCCGAAAAAAGGTATTTTTTTCCGATGTTTTTCGTCCACTAGATTATTTATTTGGGATTTGGAAAAAAAGGGATGATATTAAGCCTACATTAAACGTATTTCTTCTAAATTTTTATTTTGAAAAATGAAAAATTCACAAAGTTATTGAGGTATGATAGAGCCTCAATATAAAAAATGGGGTCCAACAGCTGGATCGATAACTTGACAACGATTGGTCTGAGAAATAAAAATAAAACAGTTTTTTCATCTATGTCAATGTAGTTCCCGTTATACGTAGCGGTATCTCGATTTAAAAAAATGCAAAATGGCCAGTGTTTAAAAAAAGTGTAATTTTGGCGAAATTTTTACTTATATTCGGGATCTTAAAAAATACTAAATTTTAAAAAACGGCTTCGTACAACTATAGCTACTGCAGTTACGAAAAACTTGGTTCTAAAACATTTTTAATCGGTCACTTATAGCTAGAGTTATAGGTCGAGGAAAGACCTGCAACTTTTTAGCGAAAAACGCGATTAAAAATTGCAGTACGCGTAAATCGTCGCGCTATTTGCTCACACCAAATCGTCTGTAACTTGGTCACTTGTCAATATTTTACATTGAACATTTTTCACATTTTCTTGAATATGCATACTTCGGGAAAATGCAAAAACGTGTATTTTTTTTACTCGTCACAGTGGTGTCCCGATACTTGACTTGGAGGATTATTCTCCCGGTAGCCTACAGCCCGTTACTCACCATTGCCTAAAATCCAATGTCTCCAAAGCCACCTTCAAATAGATGTGGCTATATTTAAATAAAGCTCAGTTCAAGCGCCATTACGGGACCGAAATCGTCCATCCCTTCAAAAAAATATCAAGGACCGTCATTAGGAGAGACAAATGTGCTAATAGCCAACATTACGTACTTAATGCGGATTCAAAAGTACCTTTTCCCATTTAGAGACTAAGAGAGAGAGAGAGAGAGAGAGAGAGAGAGAGAGAGAGAGAGAGAGAGAGAGAGAGAGAGAGATAAATATGTATTCTGGTTATTTGGCTTTGAACGAGACTATTACGAACGCGTAAGCGTAGACAGTCGTGGGGTACTTCAACGTACCGTAACCAAAAGTGTGTTTGGAGTGTGGCAAAGAATTGCACGTGTGCAGGGAACGTCAATAGCGAAAGAGAGGTAAAGAAACAGCAAAAGAGCGAGAGAAATGGGGCGAGACAGAGCAAAAATAAAAAGAAAACGTAGACGAGAAAAGCTGTGGACATTACAGGGGAAAGGAAAAAAGAAAAGAGAGGGAGGGTAAGATGAGATTGTGGAGTATGTGTGTACAGTGGAAGGCAGTATGCACGAAAGAAAGATCGTCCGGGGGTTTTCGGTCGCTCAGCAATCCGGAGTGTGAGCACACGTGTTGAGAATATACTCATTCATATACGCACATACAGCCTCTCTCGTCTATCCGATGCACCGAGGCTTTCAACCACCCTTGAACGCCCATTAGCCGAGATAAAGGCCGCCAGCTACTTCTCTCCTCTTCTTTTTTTATCTCGATTATTCCTTTTTGTTATTTTGTTTTGCAATTCATAAAAAAAAGAAAACGGAGACACCCCAGCAGAACCGTATTCAGAGCGAAAACCGCTCGCGCCATGAATAAAAAACAAACTTTTTATTTATTTTTTATCCTTCGCGCAGTCTCGTGACGTTGCTTCATGGCATTTGTAGCTGAAGTCGTTGCTTCATCTTTGTTCGTGAGACTTGCAATTGAGCTTTTGTCGCACGGTTATCAGCTATGAGGTTGAAATTTACATCGTTGGAAAGCAACGATTTTTTTCATTCTTCATTTCTATGTTTCTATTAGTAGTGCAGTCGTGCTGTATACTGAAATCGGGAAAAATCGGAAGGAGGCTAGTTTTTTGACACGTGATTTTGTACCAGGTGTGTAAGTATGAAACCGGAATTTTTGTACAGAAAAAACACGTTTATTGTAATGATATGATACAAAGTAACTTATTCAAAGTATTGTCCGTCGCTATCTATACATTTTTCCCATCTTTCTGGCAATTTGTGGATTCCGCGCCAAAAGAACTGTTGCTCTTTTGAGGCAAACCAGTCATCGAGCCATTTTCGTACATCTTCGTAAGAAGTAAAGCGCTGCTCAGCAAGTGCGTGTCCCATCGATGCAAACAAGTAGTAATCGGATGGGGCAAGGTCCGGTGAGTAAGGCGCGTGCTGAAGAATCTCCCAACGGAACGACTCTATCGTTTCCTGGACCTGTTTTGCTTTGTGTGCTGGTGCATTGTCATGCAGCAAAATCACCTTGTGTTGTCTTTGTTGGTATTCTGGTCGTTTTTCACGCAAAACTCGATCCAAATCGGTCATTTGTTGTCGGTAGCGTTGATTATTGACAGTTTCCCCAGGTTTCAGCAGCTCGTAGTAGATTACGCCCTTCTGATCTCACCAAACACACAGCATTGTCTTTCGTCCGTAGCGGTTTGGTCTTGCCGTCGATGTTGATGGTTCACCCGGAGTAACCCATGACTTTTTGCGCTTAGGATTCTCGAAATATATCCACTTTTCATCGCCAGTCACAATTCGATGGAGAAATGACTTTCTTTTGAACCTGGCGAGCAGCATTTCGCATGATGTTTTGCGGTTTTCCTGCTGTCTTTCGTTGAGTTCATGTGGAACCCATTTCCCCACCTTTTGTATCTTTCCCATGGCTTTCAACCGAAAGGAGATGGGTTCTCGGGTCACCTTTAACTGATCCGCCAGTTGTTGTTGTGTTTGAGCGTCGTCTTCGTCCAACAAGGCTTGCAGGTCAGCGTCTTCAAACTTTTTCGGTGGTCTTCCACGTTCTTCGTTCCTCACGTCAAAATCGCCACTTTTGAACCGTTTGAACCACTCGAAACACTGTGTTTTACCGAGAGCATGCTCACCAAACGCCTCCACAAGCATTCGATGCGATTCGGCTGCGGTTTTCTTCAGATGAAAACAGAAAAGTAGTGCTGTCCGCAAATCGTAATTTGTTGGCACAAAACTCGACATGTTTATCTCTAATAAACTAATGCTACTGAATGAAACTCGTGTTATTGTGAGTTGGAAATCTTTGTCGGATATCAATACAATAACAAGACACCGCTGACGTGATGTGTCGGTAACTGCATCGACATCTAGCGCCACCTATGGGCAAATTCCGGTTTCATACTTACACACCTGGTAGGTGCCGCGGGTGCTAAACCCTAGCTTGCCTGAAAATCGGGATGCAGGGTTTTTTTAGGGGATCCCCCTTCATCCCCCACCCCTTCATGGGGTGGATTAATGCCAAAGTACAACTCCTACGAGGTCGGCGCCGGGAGACAAAATGTTCCGAAAAATCCGGCCTTTATTTTTGTCTACAGCGCCGAATTCGTGGAAGTTCATTTTGGGGGTGAAAAGTGGGGTGAAATTTTGAAAAATCAGTTTTAATTCGACAACTCTTTAGGAAAAATTCATACAATTTTTCTTCAAATGGGAACGTCGTAGCCCTTGAAAAGACGCGTCGATCGAGTATTTCGTCATCCCTCTCCGATAATATCTTCACCCCCAAAAAAAATGTTGATATGTCAAAAAAAATTGTTTATTGAATAATTCAAAAACAATCGATTTTTCGGGGACGGTTTAAATGTACGAAATTCAGAGAATAATTTTCTCTATATTTTCGTTTTTATGGACCACCCTTGAATTTTGCTTTTTCCAACCCCTCTCGGAGGTTGAAAATTCAAAATTCTGGGAAAACTATTGACCAAAAATGAAGAGATATGAGTTTGGCGCTGAGGACAAAAATGTAGCTGAGAGTTCAAGCTATAAATTTTTCCACGGCGGCGAATTCGTGCGGTCAATAGTTTTCCCTGAATTTCATTATATTTTCAACCCCCGAGGGGGGTTGAATATAAAAAAAAAGCAAAATTCAAGGGTGGTCCATAGAAACGAAAATATAGAGAAAATTATTCTCTACATTTCGTACATTTAAACCATACCCGAAAAATCTATTGTTTTTGAGTTATTCAATAAATGATCAAATACTCGATTGACGAGGCTTTTCAAGGACTACGACGTTCCCATTTGAACAAAAAGTGGTAATGTTTAACACCGTTTTTGGCCAAAAAAAATAATGAATATCAAAATTGAAAAAAAATCCTTGATATACGATATAACTATAGTTGTGAAGAATATGTGGTTAAAATGTCATAAGGATCGGTTCAGTAGTTTCGAAGATTTTATCAACAAGCCATCGAAAAACGTTGTTTCGAGAAAAACGCGTTTAAGGCGGGATATACATTTAGACAGGAAAAAATGAGCAATATTGAGGGATTTCTTAAATTGAGAAATAATTATTCTACAATTATCAAACTTTAGTTATACTTTAATAGTACATTTAAGTATACAAAACCATTTTTTTAAATTAATTCATCTTCAAACGGACCGAGCTGTGGCAGAGTGTTATAGCAAGGTCGCCGCGGGAGTTGCAAGTCGACGTGCAGTCTAGCTTCCCGTAGACTTTGATTTGCAAAAAAGTTCAAACTTTTTTTTCAGCTAGAACATGTATAGTTTCTACGTGACGGTCTTTAAAATGAAGAAAAATCAACATTTCACTCAACATTTCTGTAAAATGCGGATGAAAAAAAGTAGTTTTTTTTTTCAATTTTTCAAAAACAATTCTCGTCAAGTAGAAGGTACCAATGGTATCAATATTTCTATCAAGTTTCAACTCAATCGGCTTAATATTCTTTGAGTAATCCTGTAGGCCAATTTCGATAATGCAGTGTTGAGAAGAACGCGTTTGAAGTTCACGCCTGCTCCGAATCCGAGTGGTGAGGCACAGCGCTGACGGGCTGTAAATTTTGCAGTTTTTCGAATTTCGCTTTGAAACTTTAGGAAAATATTCTACATATATATTCTATCGTTTAACGAAAAAAAAAAGAAATCGATTTTTTGATCGTTATAAATGTATATCCCGCCTTAAAGTTTGTTTGGGTTACATAAATAAATAACAAATTTTTTTTATGTATTTCGAAAGTGTATTAATTAACTGTAACAACTTTTATATCAATATCTACAAAATAAATCTATCAAAAAAATCATGAAAATGGCGAACCCCTTAAGGCGTTACCGCCACTTGTAGCGCAAAAAAAGGCCTTTTTCATGAATTTTTTTAAAGAAAACTACAAAACTTTTTTAATCGATCAATATACCATCTTAAAGAACACATTTTGAAGAACTTTTAGTAATTTTTTTATTGAAAAATATTACATTGTTTAGTGGCAAATGGCCGTCAATGAAATAATGTTTTTATATACACGGTTTGCGGTGACCAACATTGCGGCGAAGTGGATCATCTGAAAAAAAAATGCGGATGGATTTAGTCAAATATAAGTATAAACTAGTCTTTAATCGAAGGATTTTAAAAAATATTCATTTTTCACAAAATGGCGGACAGTCAAAGTTAATGGTTCGATTTTAACGAAAAAACGGCCGTTTTTTGGCTATAAAACGGCCATTTTTTCGAAAAAAAAAATCGAACTATTAAAGACTACATTTTTATGTATTAAATAAGCCTGCAAAGTTTCAAGAAGATCGGTTCATTAGTGTTCGAGTAATCTTGGTCACCGACTTCAGAAATGCCATTTTGAGAAAAACGCGTTTAAAGTTTCAATTTCAGTTTACACGAAGAAAATATTTTTTTTTGTAAACTTACATAGAGTCATCTATTCCGGGCCCATACAGAAGTATGGGCCCGGATACTTATACTTAAAAAAAATGCAATAAAAAAATCGATTTTTTCAAAATCGCAAGTGGGGTTAACCCCTTAAAACACCCGCCAAATTTCTACGACTGCAAAATCGAATCGCCCATCTATCACGAGACGAAATTGTATTCGAAGAATTCCGTAGAGTGCCGGCAGGATTGAAATGCTGTGAAAAACGTCATGCACGCTGAAAATGTAATTACGATAATGACAATCCCATAGTTGAAACAGCATCAATGCAGTATGAGTCGGGTTGGCGGTTCGAGTTGACCGTCCCCCCCGAAACCCCGGCAGTACCATGCCTCCGTGCACGTTTGAATACCCGTCCCGTGTACGGACATACTTGGCCTGGTGTTTTGTGTAGGTATATCGAGGGTAATAATAAATCACGAGGCCTCTCACCCGTCACCCCGGTGCCGTTAAATCGCGCTAATTGCTTTACCCCACGTATTTAGTTTAATTTTGTTGCGGGCGTCGGACTCGAGGGAGTTGGAGACCAGGAGAGTGAGCGATGGAGGGGGAGGGATGGAGATAAACTCTTCTACCGCCATCAACGGAACCAACGAGCGAATTAAGGGGGGATACCTTCAATGGATACCTTTAGGCATAGAAAAAATCACTAATTCTCATGCTTTTTTCTTAAAAGGAAAGATTTCTTCACCATTTTTTAGACTTAGGGTACGTTTTATTACTACTTTTGGCTGGTACATGATATTTATAAAAAAAATGTATTAATCTTTAAAAATGGCGGCTGTATGGCACGGTCTTTCAACCGGGTTGCGGTGGATCTTGTCAGACGGCGTGACACGTAGCGTCGGCGGGATTAATCTGAAAAAACGCCAACGAAAATTTTTCTTTCATTAACACTCATACGCAGAATATGAACCAAGAAATAGTGAAAAATTTCGAAAATTGATGGAACGGTACGCTTTGGAACAAAAATATTGAATTTTCCGAAAAAAATGGCTACATTTTGCAATAGAAAAATAGTTTTTTTTTTTTTCGTTTTCAAGAATCTATATGGCGCCATATGGCATGAAGATACACGGCGGAATGTATGGCACGGTTTTCTAAACGGGTTGCGGTGGATGTTGTCAGACGGCGTGACACGTAGCGTTGGCGGGATTAATCTGAAAAAACGCCAACGAAGGTTTTTCTTTCATTAACACTCATACGCAGAATATGAACCAAGAAATAGTGAAAAATTTCGAAAATTGATGGAACGGTACGCTTTGGAACAAAAATATTGAATTTTCCGAAAAAAATGGCTACATTTTGCAATAGAAAAATAGTTTTTTTTTTTCGTTTTCAAGAATCTATATGGCGCCATATGGCATGAAGATACATGGCGGAAGATGGTATGGCACGGTTTTCTAAACGGGTTGCGGTGGATGTTGTCAGACGGCGTGACACGTAGCGTTGGCGGGATTAATCTGAAAAAACGCCAACGAAGGTTTTTCTTTCATTAACACTCATACGCAGAATATGAACCAAGAACGAGTGCAAATTTTTTAAATTGATGGAATAGTACGTTTTGAAACAAAAATATTGAATTTAAAAAAATGGCTACATTTTGCAATCAAAACAATTTTCTTTTAATTTTAAGAACCTTTAGGGTCATTTTTTAGGCAATAGAAAGATTTAACCCAAATTTTTTTGCTATACGTCACGCCAGTTTTGAAAATGCAGTTTACAAGATCGTGCCATACCTCCACCATTAAAAAAATACCATGTAACAGACCCAAGTAGAAATAAAACATACCCAAAGTCTCAAAAATGGTGAAGAAATCTATCCTTTTTAAAAAAATAATGAAAATCTGCAATTTTTTGCTCGTTTAAAGGTATCTCCCCCCTTAAACTGCCTCTCTCTCTCTCTCTCATGCTCACATCAAGCTCCCACTGACCTGACATTGGGGTCCAGATTATGTTGCGTATGGGGACAATTGGCTACTGTGCGACCAGTCCTCAAAATCCATTGTCCTGAAAATTCCGTTTCATCGAACGCATAGATATAAGGACGTGTAAGGACTTATGCCATGGTGAATCCCAGCGAAAGTCGTTTTTATGAATTTTCTATATTCCCAGATGGCTTACCGGTGAATGGAGTAGGTGCAGTGCTAGCTGCGGGGGTGGATCTAGAACACGACCGATATTTTGTACCGAAGAAAACGGCAACGAGACTACCAAGGTACGAAGGGATAAGAAATAACGTATATAACCGTAAGTCGTAACGAAAAACGCGAACGGGCTGTATGCCCGTCTTGGTACATAACCGGATGGAAAAATGTAGGAGTATCGACTGAGAAAGTATTTCGATTTTCAGTTCGTTTTATCGCATCGTGCAAAGTTTCATTTTACGCGACTTGTCGCATAATCACCTGAGTTTTGTGTACGTATATCAGTGTTTTTCTTTCTTGGGTATGCGGGAAACCGCGAGGTCCGGGAAAAACCTTTCAGTTGCTATTTTGAGGATTTTTAATAATGAGGGTTTTTTTCATTGTAGCATAATTCAGAAAAATGCATTTTGTTTGGTATCTCTCTGTGTGTGTATATGTATGTACGTGTGTGTGTGTATATATATATATATATATATGTGTGTATATATATATATATATATATATATATATATATATATATATATATATATATATATATATATATATATATATACATATATACATATATATGTATATATATATATATATATATATATAACATATATATATATATATATATATATATATATATATATATATATATATATATATATATATATATATATATATATATATATACAGGGTGGACCATAAAACGTGACCACCCCAATATCTCTGTTGCCTTTAGAGTGACGAATAAAATGTCAGAAGGTAATTTGATTGATTTCGAAAGGCTGATACATTGGTGAAAAATTCATTTTTGTCAAAATCATAGTTTTTGCGTTCTCAAGGGCATCAATGGTTTTTCAAATGGGAACATGTTTTTTTTTTTTATTAAAGCATTGTAGCTGATATTCAGACGAATCCAACGACCTATGATATCATGACCTTGAAATGATTTTTCACCAAAATCCACGTGCACAAATGGGAAATCATGATGGACAATAAGAATATCCGTATAATGTGATTTAATTTTTTGTGCAGAATATTGATTGTAATAAATGTTCGAAGTGATGGCCATTAACCTCGACACATTTTTGAAGACGTCGGATAAATGATTCTCTCGACCTTCGAATAGTTTCTGGAAAGGATCGTGTTTGCTATGATGTTCCGACGACGCCGGCGAACATGCGAGAACGAATTACACGAGCGTGCGCCGCTATCACACCAGAAACTATTCGAAGGTCGAAAGAATCATTCACCCGACATCTTTAAAAATGTGTCGAGGTTAATAGCCATCACTTCGAAAATCTGTTACAAAAAATGTTCTGCACAAAAAATTCAATTACATTATTCGGATATTCTTATTGTCATTGACAGCACGATTTCCCGTTTTTACATGTGTATTTTGGTGAAAAATCATTTGAAGGTCATGATATCATAGGTCGTTGGATTCGTCTAAATATCAGATACAACGTCTTGATAAAAAAAAAACATGTTCCCGTTTGAAAAACCATAAATGACCTTGAGAACAAAAAAACTATGACCTTGACAAAAATGAATTTTTCACCACTGTAGCAGCCCTTCGAAATAAATCAAATTACCTCCTGACATTTTTTTCATCACTCTAAAGGCGACAGAGATATTTGAGGTGGTCACGTTAAATTGTCCACCCTGTACATATATAGGGTGTCCCAGAACTGAGTGCGATCCCTGAAATGGAGGGTTAGGGGTGAAATTCTGAGTCGATTGATATAAGCATGTGTGGGTCTCAGATCAACCCCAGAATTATTATTCACTTTTGAAGACGGGCCAATCAGGTGCGCCAGATGAGCCGGCCCGATCGCTCACCAACGTACGCCGGCTCATCAGACGCACCTGATTGGCCCATCTTTAAAAATGAACAATAATTCAGGGGTTGATTTGCGACCCACACATGCTTATATCAATCGAATCAGAATTTCACCCCCCCCCCCCATCTCAGGGATCGCATTCAGTTCTGGGACACCCTGTATAAAAAGACATATATTCGGTGAAATCTTGTTTCGAATTGTAAAATCGATTTTTCCATTTGAAACAGCTGCCGGACCACAGGTGCAACGCGATTCACAAGCCTCGCTATCAGGAAACGTGCAACACAGTCTCGTGTCCCATGTGGGAGAGCAGCCAGTGGAGCCAGGTAAGATTTAACGAGCGCCGAGCACGCAATAGTCTCTCCATTTAAAAAACTAGTTTCTGCTTATCAAGTGCCCGCTGTGCTAAACGTACGGCAATAAAAATTGAATTACGATATAAATTTTCTACGTGACATCATCAATGTCAGAGGTAATATGTCCTTCCGTTTATCGTCTGTACGATATTGCGGCCGCGATTTTTTTTTCCACATCTGCAAAAAATGGTTCGCGTCGTTTATTTGCACGATGGAGCGCTCGAGCATCAATATTTTACGACGGAGATTCATGGATTGCAGCATACGTGCAGTGGAAAAATCGTCCTTGTCGGGACGTTTCAATTGCAGGCGGTAGGTCCATGTCCCGGGGGTATTACTCCGTAAAACCAATACTCGGATGGGTGACCGTTTAGTTCCGCCCCGATTACCGACCGCGCGGCAGTTTGGCTGGGTTTCCAATGGCAATGCAAGGGGAACTCGATTGAAATATCGTCAGTATTTTTTTTTCGCAGGTTATTCGCAGTTTCCCTGTGCCCTCTTGCTACCGCGATACATCACTGCATTAGAAAAAGAAAACAAGTGTAGCATAAATATACATGGGGCATGGGATCCGAAGTTGAAAATTTTCAAATCAAAAAACATTTATTACGAATATTTTAATTTCCCTATCTCGTCAAAGAGACGACAGGCTGGCGATTTAATGCAGAAGAAAATATACTTTGGTCGAAAAGGGAGGCTCGTACTTTTGCTCACCCTCTTTGACCTCGATGCGCTCGAACTGTGTGTGTGTAATAAAAATGAGTTGCGTAAAATTGCGATGAGCACTCCAAGGGAGCGAGAGCTACGAAAAACGTAGCGCAGATAAAAGCTCTTCCCTCTCCGTCCCCTCTCTCAAAATTTTGTCCTCCGTGGTATTTTGCCGGAATATCCGAGTGTTTGAACCCTCCGAACGACCTATACGTGTACGAGAGTGTAAAACACGCAGGGCTGGAGTTATTCGAGCGCGATTTATATTTCGACGAGAGAAAAGGCGACGCTCGGTCTCGCGTGTGTGCACGGAGAGACCGCGAGAGACTCTCGAAATGCTGTACGCTCCGGTGATCTCTAAAAGAGTAGCGAACGAGCGTCTGGGCTGCACGCTAGTGTTAGGATACCGAGAGAGGAACGCTCGCCGCGGCGATCGTATGCAGTAAGTATGGCGCCAGACGTCAGAGACGAGACGATACCGACGTATTGCACAGTGATTGGCATAGCCTCGTTTTTCCCCCCTTTCGGGCTGCAACTGACGAGGGACCGACTGCGATCCAATTTCTTCGCATCAGAACAGCTACCTGAATACTTAACAAAAAGGACAAATATTTTTCACGTCATACTCACTTTTACTCGCGGTTGTAAGTTTTTATTATTTAATTTCGCCGTAAAATTCACTTGGCACTTCAAGGGGCTGTACCAGTGTGAACGCTGAAAATTTAGGTGATTTTCGGGAATTTTTTGGAAGAAAAGTAGTCAATTAAATGTTTTGGAAAATTAAGAATATATTTGGCTATATTTGGCCTATAGTACATAATTTTTTCGTAGAAAAATATTGAGATCCAAGCGACTTATGCGCTGCCGTCGGAAGCGCCAAAAAAAGTTCCTCCAATGCTGACATGATTCCGGCCGATTGAGTAGCTGAAACCGAAAAAGAAAAAATGTCGTTAAACTGGAAGGTATTTCCTGTACAATGACGTAGGATTTTCGAAAAATATCAAAATCTAACAAAACGGCGTAGTTATGGAAAAAAGTGTTTTCTTGCCTATAAAATGGACGCTTTTACAAGAACGAGCGTAGAAAAACAACATAATTTATTCTGCTCTTCGGTTTAGATCTTAAAGATCCATGTAAACATATATATTTATTTGATTATTTATTCATTTATTTGTGTATTTGTTTATACATGTATTCATTTTTTTAAATTGTTTTATGGATTTATGGATTTTTTAGTATTTTTTTCGTATGTCTATTCTATACGCTTTAAGGGTGTTTTACACATAGCCCCGCCCCCTCACATAACTTTATTGATTTATAGAATTATTTAATCATTCATCTATTGATTCAATGTCCTAAAAGCGGTCATGCGCGAATAAATACATTTTTGGAAAAGTCAACATTTTCGTACTTTTCGACACATGAGCGTCATTCTTCGTCCTTCCTGCGCAATGATGAAAAAGATTAGAGCATTTTTAAAGATTCAATTGCCGATGACCGTACCAGTCAGAGTAGTAGTAGCCTGATGACAGGAAGAACGAGAGTAAGATGAGAAAAGAGAGATAAGAGGAAAGTTGGACGAAGGAGGACAGCTTGAACTGCAAAGTTGTGGCGAAGGAAAGGAGCCAACGGTACTGCATCAGCCACCGACATCAAACAGGACAATTTTCTCATCAAATAACTCCTCCTCCTCTTTACCCTTTCTCCGTAGAAATTCTTCCAAACCCCCCCCCCCCCCCCCTCCACCTCAGACTGCGTCCCTTGACACGTTCTTGGCGCATTTTCTATGTGCCCCCTACTCCGGTCCCCGTCCACTCGGTACTTCGCCATCGCCGTGAAGAATCGCCTGTAGTGAGCGAACGAAGAAGAGGTCGCAAGATACGGAGTGGAAAAAAACGTATGCTCCGCAGAATCTTTCACGCTAGGGGAGGGAACCCGTTACTTCGCGAATTTTCCCATTTTTCACTTTATATCGACTGGCGGAGAAATTTTATCCGACTCGTTTTACTGCGCAGATCGAGAGAAAGAGAGAGGGAGAGAGAGAGAGAGAGAGAGAGAGAGAGAGAGAGAGAGAGAGAGAGAGAGCAAATTGGTAGCTCAGAATTTTATGTCAAGACAAAAATAATTTAGTTGATCAATCGGTTATCGATCGACCATCGATCGAATTAAATTTATCAATTTAATTAGAAAAAGACGCAAGGTCCAGAAGAAAATATGTGGAAATATACTTTGCTCTATTTATTACGTGTATAAAAATAAAATTTGCTTGTACCGAGACCATTCGAAAATTGGCCTCGGCCGATATTTGAACGAGAGGAACTTTTGTTGACTTTCTGATAGTAAATTTAAAAAAAAAACAGAAATAAAAAAAGTATAATACTCGCAAAAGTTTAAACTTGTTTATTACACTGTAATAATTATTTCATTGCAATATCGTTGCACATAAAGTTCGTCAATCATTCATCACCAATCATCAAACACGCTCTATTCTTCATAGAAAATCGTCCGGTCACTTCGTAACATTTTTATTCGCCTTTTTCTGTAACTTCGTAACTCATTACCTTCGTTGACAAAACGGTCGAGAAATGCTCCGGTAAAATTCGAGCCGATAAGTTATCTTACGAGTATGTTGTCTTCCGCACGGTGTATGAAAAAGTCGCGGTACGTCCTGGACAACCGGCACTGGCAGAGAACTCGCGCGCGTTGCGTGAAGGCCCGCAGTAGTGCAAGCCGGGTGAGATCAGACGCGAGACACGAGTAGAACCGGCGCCGCGTTGTCGCGGCCATCTCTCCACTATGCCATTCTACTCTGCGATATGCACTTCGGCGAAGTCCATACTAGTGCAATGAACACGTAGAATCAAAAAATCATCTTCATCATTGATGTGCAGCGGATAAAAAAAAATTACGAAAAAATCAAGCGAAATTGCGAGAATAAAATTACAAGAACTTTTTTTAATCGAAAAAGTCAATCGGAATTTCGAAAAAAAATAACGAACGAATGAATTGTGAAAAAATCGATCGGAAAAGCAAACACCATTACGAAAAAATAGTTGCGAAAAAATAGTAGCGAAAACATAGTAGAAACAAATATATAATAATATAATATAATAGTAGAAAAATATATATAACGATATAGTAGAATAGAAGAAAAATGGTAGAAAAAAATAGTAGCGAAAAAAAAAATACGAAAACAATTCTAAAAAAAAATGCTGAACGTTACAAAAAAATCGATCAATAAAAAATAATCGAGGTCTCGCCTAATCTCCTCGGACCGCATCCGAAAATACTTTGCGTCTGATCAAGCCAAAATCAGCAATCGAATATTAGCAGCAAATTGTATTCTATATTTTTTTTCAAGCATAAAATCTGCGAAACACTCCAAACCCGTCACTCTTTCCGTATCACCCGGAGCTCCAGAGCGGCAAGGACTTTGAAAGATCGTAGAAATGCGTGCAGATACGATAGGATCTTGAGCTTTCAGCTTTTTCTTCTTTCTCACGCAGCTTAGGTATATGTACCACCGTCTATATATATGTATATATGTGTATATATATATATATATATATATATATATATATATATACACTCACACACATACATATATATTCATGAAAGTCGCTTGTTCAACGTAGCGTACATCTTTTCTCGCCTTTTTCTCTTCACCAACCTGCGTCTCGGTGTTCGACCATAACCAACTTTGACGCTCTGAAAACTCGCAACACACTTTATTGTTATGGTACACGAGAGGAGATATATATATATACGTAACAATTTATGCAAACATTTATATATGTATATGATATATATCTATTTATATATATACATATATCAGCCAGTCAAGATGGGTTGAGTTTACATCCACTCAAGATGATATCCTTCTCCAACTCCTGGCTCTGTTTTTCCCCTACTCCCTCTCTCTCTATCTATCTATCTTTCTATCGCGCATAAAGTTTTGCCACATTTTTTTTCCGCGTTTATTTTTCTCCCTCTGGTGCAAGTCGGGTCGCCTCGCTGAAGTGCAGCAAATCGAAAAATCGGCGCTGGGTGAAATCGGCGAGCAAAGAAAAACGCCTGGAAATGTATTATTCATGAGACCATTATATGAAAATGGTATCTCTCGCTCGGGAAAACATATCTACAAGCACTTCGGATAACTGGCTTTATAAATGCTCGAAAGGACGGGGGTGAAAAAAATGGGGGATAGAAATGACACGAACTGATTGAAATGAAAGTTTGCGGTTGGAATAAAGGCGTTGCATCTGAGTGAAAAAAAATGTTGGTAATTTTTTTTATTTGGCTTCAATGCTGTATAAACATCACAAGATTGATATACAAAAGAAATGATGCGCAAAAATTTAAAAAATGTTTAGACCTTTTTCCGAAGCGCTTCCGAAAAACACGAAAATTGTTTTTTTTTTCACGGAAAACTAGTAAATTACGAACTTTTTTGGTTCTAGGTGCCAATCCATAAAAGTTCTGCGTCCTCCCGCAGAGCGCCTAAAAAAACGAACTTAGTGTAGCTGAGCCGCCATATTGTATTTTTTCATACATTTTTTTGTTTGTAAACAACACACGTAGAATAAACCCTTCTAACCTCACTCTGATTTCTTTTTTAGTATTGTCACAAAAAATCCCTGAAAAACAATTTTCGGTGAGCCTCAAAGATGTAACGCCTTAAAAAGAAAAAAAAGATAGGAAGATAACATTCTCTTCGTTCAGTACATACGCACGTTGCACATTGTAAAAAAACTGTACATAGAGCGAAAGTAAAATTCATATATACGCGAAACCGGGAAGATCAGAAGGTGATCATCAATATCGCTCATCCGGTGTATGCTGCAAACATCTTTCTTAAAATACGTATCCCCTTAACGTTCGTTTTTTATGATTTACGACGTATTCCTCAGCTTGGTACGCTTCCGCCACGAATTTTTCACTATTACGTAGTACGGAGAGCTTTTCCTTGAAAAAAAAGGAGCATCGTTACTCGGGTCTTGCGTCGGAACATTTGCAGTGTGCAATTAAGACAAGATCAAGGCACCAAGAAGCCCCACAGTGAACAAGACGAGACTGGAACGTCTTTGCAATGGAATGACACTTCATTCGAAAAGGAGTGCATTTTAAATGAGATATACGAACAGTAGTTGAGTTGAGAATAAACACGAATGAAAATTCTACGAATTTTATTAAAAGGCAAACTTCATTTTTCGGTAAATTAAACCGAATTCAGAGTGAAGTGCATTTTCGAGTGAATATTTTCGAAAAAAATTATTAGAACGAAGCACCTTTTTATTTATTATTATTATTCTGCCAATTATTAAATTTATTATTAAATTTATGATCAAATTTATTATTAAATTTATTATTTAATTTATTATTGTTATTATTTAATTGTTCTATCAAAATTTCGAATCATGTGAATTCGCCGGATTGGAGTAAATTTATTCTGCAAGTCAAATTGGGGGCTGAGAGGTCGCGGTACAAGTTTGAATGGGCTTTTTTTCATTATGGATTCGCTGTAATGATTTCGTCGGTAGCCCGTTCGAAAAATGAATGATACGAGAACAGACGGGAATTGATAGATTTCCTTCTCTATTGTGGAGAATAAAGAAACAGCGTTGATCCCGAGCCAAGTGGGAATATATCGACGCCGAAAGCTCTTTGGCCTGACCCGCCTCTTCTTTTGCCTCTTTCGCCCCCTTAAAGCACTCCGTCTTGCTTCATCGACGTTCACCGCCTCTCTCTGGCTGTCTTCGAAGAAAATCGCCGCTCGAGAACGCATATACATGTATATGCCTCCGGGTCCTTCACTTTATACGGATATTCTCAGACTCTTCATGTATATTCAGTATACGGGGCCTTTCATCGCAAAATTGGATGAGACCGCGCGCCAATTTCTAATCAAAGCACCAAGATTTTATGCCAGTTTTTTATATTATTTATTCTCTAGAACGATAGCTTCGAGATTAAGATTTTTAAGGGAGACCACACTGACGGGCCGAAAAAAGGTCGTTTTTTCCGAATTTTTTTTCCCACTAGATTATTTTTCTTGGCATTTGCAGAAAAGGTATGTCGTTAAGCATACATTGAACTTATTTCGTGTAAATTTGTGTTTAAAAAACCTACAGATGTTACACAAAGTGCAACTATTTCATGGCATTGAAAATGTAATCAGCCTTTTCTGCTATTAAAAAACAGGTACATGTGAATAATATGAGTTGGTTTTTATTATTTTTCAAAAAATATCGATACATTAAGGTATATATTTGGTTTGGTTTGGGTTCGTTTGGGTTTGTTTGGATTTGTTTGTATAAAGTAATTGTTATATAATTGTGGAATATATTTGTCATATTAATTGTAATATTATTTTTAAATTATTAACCAGATTGGGATTGGGCGAGGAGGGCACTTTTCAACAATTCACAGGCATTCAGGATGTCTGCTCCCCTCACTCTACTACAACACAGTGGCAGTGGAGTGGGGGTAGCGTTAGTTTCGTGTGACATCCGGCCAACTTAGCCCCCTCTACCCAGCCTACCTCAACAAAAATATACAGATTTAAACGCATCTTCAATGCTAAAAATAAAAAATTTACGACGTTATTGAGGTATAATAGAGCCACGGTATAAATCATGTGGTCCAACCGCCGGATCGATAAGTCAACAATAGTTGGTCTAAAAAAAAAGAAAAAAGTTTTGGAATCTATCTAAACGTAGTTCTCGTTGTACGTAACCGTTGTTAGAAGAAAGAAACATTTCACTAAATGACGGGTGTTCAAAAAAAAAGTGTAATTTTGGCGAAATATTTACTTATATTTGAGGGCTCAGAAAATACTCAATTAAAAAAAATGGCTGCATACACCGAGAGCTACTGCAAGGAGAGACTTAAATGTTAAAAATTACCGTGCAGTAACGGTAACCAGATGACAACCCTGAAACTTCGCTTATTATTACTGAGTAAAACACAGATTTTCACGAAAATAAAATAAAATTTCTTCTTCAAATAGAAAATTTTACCAGATATTATATTAAATTTTGATGTGTCACAAAATACGCAAAACCTAAATTTTAAAAATATATAATATCAGCGAAATTTTACTGTGCATTTCATTATTTTATGCCTTTCAAAAATGTCTATAAAAAAGTATCGTCTTTATAACAGTTATTTTAAGATTTATTATAAAATTTAATGAGTGTTATAGGAAAATGTATTGTGCTCTCGGTAAAAATTATCGTACGCGCTTACCTTTCTTGTATAGTGAAACTTTAGCTACGTATTTAAAATTTTCTGTAATGTGAGTTAAAAAAAATTGTCGCATACGAATT
>OX101784.1:37440709-37513209 GCA_944452715.1 Ophion slaviceki
ATTGGTTGGAATAAATTAATTTTTCCCCATCATGTTGTACACATGTTTGTGGTTACAAGGTAATTTTTTCGGAAGTAAATCTGTCAAAGTGTTCGTGGTGCTTGGCGTTGCAATCCTCCAGCGGCGAGGCCCGAAACGGCGGGATCTCTACCAGGCTGAAATGTAATTTGAAACGAAAACAAAAAAAAATCTTCAAATATATCCAATTGGCTATGGGTTCACGATCCACTTTTCAAAATTTCGAAAAATACGAAAAATGACAGCTTCGCCAAATTAAACCTCATTTTTCTCTCGAAAAACAGCATACTGAAGTCAGTGTTATTAACAAATGGTTCATCCAATTAAAAAATGCGATCGCGTACCGAAAATGTTTGAACGCTAACTGTGCAAATTCACGTCAATAGTGTGAAAGTTACTCAAGATATCAATCCCGCCGTGTCAACATATGTAGTTTCGAAATAATCGCGTTCAAACTCGACGGATCGCGGTAAACCCGACGCACACTATTCCACTAAAATAGGTGTAACTTCGTCAATTTTTAGAATTTCAGGGTCCGGTTGGTCTTAAAATATTCTTGAAAGTTCACACCAAAACAATATGCAAAAAAACGGTTTTTTTGAAGTTTCCAGAGAGAGATACCCCCTGAAAGAACCTTTTTGGATATTTTCATCATTATTCAGCACATAGTTGTGGTGTAATTTATTGTAACGTACTGAAATTCTGCTGATTTTCGCGTTTGACTCGCTTATACAGTCTTACCAAACTGTACACAACCGTACATAGAGAGTTGAGAGCTCAAAAATTGAATTGGTCGTCAGACGCGGCATATGCACTCTCAAGAATTCTGCCCTAAAGAAGTTCAATGTTAAAAAATGCGATGAAACAGTAAAGAAATCAAATAAACACGTGTAGGGTCCGAGGTTTTTAGCCACAGTTTTTTCAAGGATCCGTCAAAAGTATTTATTTACTTATCTCTAATTGTAATGACACTTTGAACATTCAACCGCGAAACAATTTACAAAAAAAAAATTCTTACGAGACCAACCTTAAAATTAGTATTTTTTAACAATCACGATCGTCTCCCCCGAAGTGTCCGGCTGTGACGGCCAAAGGAGTAGGGGAGAGACGGCCAGTACTTAATTCTACTATTGATTTTCTCTTTGGTTTTACGTTGTGATGCTTAATTTCTTTTTGTTCCTTCTGGCCAGACCTCAAACGCATATCATCGAATTCCGTCCGATTTTCGTGTTCATAATCATTTTCTCCGCAACCTTTTTTGGCATTGTTCTACTTATATCGTCTTCTTAGGGTCTTCCTTGGTATTTCGTAGGTGCTAGCGACCAAACAAACCGACAATCCATCATTTTTCCCAGCGCTAACAGCTGCTTTTAATGATTCTTCAGTCCACTTCCCTAGCAGAGCAATTGCTTTCATCTAAAACAGATGTAGAACAAAATTAATCGTTTGAATACATCACAAGTAATAGTATGGCCATCATACGCCGACTGTACATGACCATCTAAGATGTAAACAAGAAGAAACAATTGAGGATATGACAAAACACTGCTCGTGAACTACTCACGAAATACAAAGTAACAATTATTTTGACGAAATAACATCTCCGCAATTCAAAACAAGAACTCGTAAAAATATTTTAGCGGTAGACTCAATAATGAAAAAAGATTTTACTTCCGTTTCGTTTTTTTTGCCAAACTTTTGCCCGTACACTTGCGCATGAGGCGAAGCGAATCAAGGAGGGAGATAGGCGAGGAACAAATGGCTAATTTTCATGATTTTGTTTTCCGTGAAAGATTGCTTTACCACTTTTTAAACGTAGGGAATGTTTTATTACTACTTTTCGCTGTTACATGGTATTTTTTTATCAATATTTAAAAATAGCGAAAGTATGGCACGGTCTTCTAAACGGATTGCGGGGCATGTTGTCAGAAGGCGTGACAAATAGCGTCGGCGGCATTGATCTGAAAAGAACCAACGTAGATTTTTCTTTCATTAATACTCATGCGCAGAATATGAACCAATAAAAAGTGAGAAATGTCGAAAATCGATGAAGTGGTACGCTTTAAAACAAAAAGATTGAATTTTCCATAAAAAAGGCAACATTTTGCAATAAAAAAAAATATAATATTTCTAAGGGGTCTTCTCACTTTAGACTCTAAAAAAACGCTTGTTTTCATGAATTTTTTTGACAGGTTTATATTATAGATATTGATATAAAAGTTTTTACACTTAATAAATACACTTTCGATATACATTTAAAACAAAATTGATTTATTTAAGTCACTATTTATAGACGAAAAAGGTAGTTGAAAAAATGTCCTAAAAAAATTGTTGGTCTGCTCTGTCATGAAATCTCGGAGATGGATCATACGAAACACAAAAATTAAACGGTTTTACATTCAGTATATCAATGGCTATAACGTATATCAAACGATTTGTTATATATTCAAAAATAACAAAATGGCGGACATTTTTCGAAAAAAAACTACAATACACGTGTTTTTTACACCGTTTGTTGGCAAAAAAGATAGTGAATATAAAAATTTCAAAATCCTTGATATGTACTATAGCTATAGCTGTAAAGAATATGTGGTTAACATTTCATAAGGATCGGTTCAGTAGTTTCGAAGATTTTATCAACAAGCCGTCGAAAAACGTTGTCTCGAGAAAAACGCGTTTAAAGTTTGTTTGGGTTGGACACATACATTTTTTTTTCATGTTATGTGGTTCAAAAGTGTATTTATTAAGTGTAACAACTTTTATATCAATATCTATAATATAAACCTATGAAAAAAATCATGAAAATAGCCTTTTTTAGCGTCTAAAGTGAGAAGACCCCTTAATTTTCGAAAACATTTAAGGTCATGTTTAAGACAATAAGGTTAGAAAGATTCATACCAAATTTCATCACAATCGGTTGATTAGTTTTTTAGCTACGCGTCAAGCCAGTTTTAAAAATGTAGTTCAGAAGAGCGCGCCACACCTCCGCCATTTTTAAAGATTAATAAAAAGAAAATAGCATGTAACAGTCCAATTAATAATAAAACATCCTAAGTCCCAAAAATAATAAATTAACAGTCAAATTAATAATAAAAACATCCTAAGTCTCAAAAATGGTAAAGAAAATAAAAAAATAATAATAATAATGAAAATCAGCAAATTTATTCCTCGCCTAAAGGTATCATCCCCCCCTTGAGCAATAAAAGGTAAAATATAGTGAGCTGTTTTACGAAACATTTCTACTGGCCATCTGTCCCTCATGGCCAACTCCTCCGCAACTACCCTAACTAGAAATTTGAAACTCGGTGCCATATCAGCCACTTAGGACCAATCTGAACATCTGAATAATGCATTTGTGAATTTGGGCTACTTTCCCTCGCACACCTCCGCAAGCCCTCCAGCTACACGCGAACTACGACTAGTCACCCGCGAGTCTTCACGAATGCTCCTAAACATTCAAATTCATTAAACTACCTTAAATCCCTATAGACGTTGATTTCAGTGCATCCGGTTCGATTGTCCGCAGGTTTATAGCTGACGAGTGGTCGTCTTGTAGCGTCACGTGCGGCGAGGGTATTCGCCATCGGGAGGTACATTGCAAAATTTTCCTCGAGTTCAGTCGTACGATCGCGACACTTCCGGACAAACAGTGCGCCGGTCCTAAGCCGCCGGAGACGGAAAAGTGCAGCGGCGTTCCTTGCGCCCCTTTGGACAACAGCCTGTCGTACAGAATCGACACGGTGGGCGACAGCGGTTACGAGGAGTCCAACCTGATGGATTCTTACAGGTCATCCTCGGGCAGTGGGCCGAGCGGCTACGAGGGCAACGTCAAAGTGGCACCCGGAAGTTCCGTGCAAACGACCTACTCGTGGAAAGAGGCTGGCTATACACCTTGCACTGCTACCTGTCTGGGAGGTTGGTATTTACATGAAAACGCGCTTTGCATTCCATCACGTTCGATGCAAACACATGGATAAAGTCTTGGACGTCATTGGTGACCGTTCGAAGGTGTTCCACATGGAAAATTGATACTCGAGGGGTTTTCAGATGCGATAAAGTTCAATTTCCATTATTGCATTGGTGATCCTGAAAACATCATGTTATTGGCGACGGACTGTCAAGCTTTTGAGTATTCGTGGCCACTCGTGAGGACCTCACGGCAGTGCCGGATTTATACTTTTCTTAAGGGGTTAGGCCACAGTAACGGGTATAAAATCATGTGCGAATTTAACCATTTTTATTCGTATGATAAAGTGATTCACTCGTAAAATTAATTACACATCTATTTAGTATGAATATCAGGCTGTTAGAATTTTTTTTCGATGTAGAAATTGACCGACTCCTAATATTTTCTTTTGTTATCTTTTTTTAGGCGCCCCGCGGCGTGACATTTAGCACCCACAATTTTTTAACTAGAAGAAAAAACGAAAATTCTTGCCAATCTACATTAGAATACCTAGAGAAGTACGTACGGAATTAAAAAAATATTGTTTTATTCAAAAGTTGTAGGTATTTGAACTTAAGGGGAGATATACACTTAGAAGCCGGAAAAAAGGTCATTTTTGTGAATTTTTTCAAGGAAAACTATTTGAAATTTCGGATTGGGGTTTTAATTATCTAAAAGTATATACATTCAAAAATATGTTTAATTTTCTTTATTTAAAAATATCAAAAATATACGAGGATATTGTATGATCCTTGGAGCGTCGTAAAAAAATCTGCGTATACGGTACCCACTGGCGTTTCTTCAAAAATCATCTGAAAAAAACACCAAAAAGATTATTAAATTCGATACTATAATCTAGTACTTGCCATGGCCGATTTTGAAAATATCGATTTATGACAAAATGGCGGGCGTTTGAACATAAATAGTGATTTTTGGGCCAAAAATTAGTTATTATTTTGCCTATAAAACAAAAACTAAGTAACGGAAAAAAAATCCTATGACAAGTACTAGATAATGGTGTATAGAATAACCACAAAAAACCTCGAGGCAATCGGTTCATTGGTTTTCGAGGAATTTTGGGTACCGATTTGAAAAACGTGGTTTTGAGAAATACGCGTTTGAAAATTTGGGAATGAATAAATCATGAAATTTGTCAACTTACATGGAATCATCGATACCAAGCCCATAGTGTAGATCTTCTACGGTCGACGGAATGTTCATAGCTTCTAAATCCTCGACCTCGACCATCTAGGTTTATGTCTCTCCTTAAAAATTGAATTTTCAGTGCAAAATTTCGTTATAACTGCTCATAAAATGAAAAGTTTTCCATTAATCAGAAATTCTGTACGTACTTCTCTGCGAAATGCAATTAGGAACATAACTTTTAAATTTGAAGTAAATCGAGTGAAATATGTTGAAGTTATTTGTCACGCCAATTGGAAAAATGCTGTTTCGAGAAGTTTCGAGTAGTAGGCCATTTTGTACATCAAAAAAAATTTATATATATTTTTTAACAGCTTGATATTCATACTAAATGGATGTGTAATTATTTATATGAGCGAATCACTTTTTCATATGAAAAAAAATTGTTAAATTCGCACATGATTTTATACCCGTTACTGTGGCCTAAGGCCTTACGTATAGGCCACTTGATTTTGTGCCACCCCTCCTATCTCAATCACTTGTATTGACCTAGGCCTTTTTAGGTGCCTAAAATCTACTGCCCCTAGGCCGCGGCCTATACGCCCTATTAGCAAATCCAAGACTGTTTCACGGGTATGGGGTGGCGTGTGATTTCAGGTGTTCAGGACCTGATAATAAACTGCGTGAGGGACGACGACGGCAAGGTGGTCATGCCACTCCTGTGCACGAAGGAAACAAAGCCAGAATCGAGAATAAGGACCTGTAATGATCATCCGTGCCCTCCTCGGTGAGTTTCGATGTACAGTACGTGGCAGACTTAGCGATGCTCGATAAATTGGATATCAGGGTACAAAAAACTTGACATGTTTGTCTTTTCAAAGATCGTAATAAGGTTAGAATTGAGGTTGTTATGGGGTTGATTCAACATGTTACCACCGAGCTGACATTTTTTGTGGACCTTTATAACCTCTTTGCTGATCATCCTGTGCAGTTTGAATACGATCCACAGTGCCGTTTTTCAGAAAAAAAAATCGACAATTCGACGTGTTTCGTGGGCTAATTACATTCCGCTCATGGAAAACTCCCGATCATTATTCAGTACATTATTAACCCTTAGTAGTCACACTTGGCTAGAATCACGTTATAGTCATACTGGGTCCACGGGACCCAGGCGTTTTTAACTTGTTATAAATAATGAAATAATACATTGAGCGATATGAAAAAATTAGTGAGGTATAATTTGAACCTTGTTTAATACAAGGATATTGGTTCGAAATCAAAAATTAAATTTTAAATATGCAAAAAAAATTATGCAAAAAAAACGTGAAAAATGACTTTTTTTACAAAAATTGCTGTAACTCTTGTAGTTATTGACAAAAAAATGGTTTTATAATCTGGAAATAATGTACTTTGAACTTGACATAGCGGTTCCTCCCGAGTAGAAATATTGTCAGGCTGGCCTGATATTTGATCTGCGCCTGATCAGCTTGTAGTACGAAGGCCTTACTTAAGTTTGCCTTAATTTGCCTGATCAAGCTGGGGTCAGGCGGTGGTCGAGCAACCGGACTTACGGCTTACTTCAATTCGCCTGACCCGGCTAGCTTCAGGCGATGTCAAGCAACTGGACTTACGGCTTACTTCAATTCGCCTGATCCAGCTAATTTCAAGCAATCATCATGTAACTGGACTTCTACAGTTTGGCGCTAAAAACGTGCCTAACCTCATCTTGTCAAATGATACACAGACACGAGAGAAGCACGAGACATATTATTAATCACTTTATACATTTTTACATATAACGTGTACGTTGTGAATAAGATGGACAAACACAATCGGAAGAAGATTGCGCAACGACTGTGTCTGCGTGAATAGCGGGCTCTAAATAAGGGAAAAAAACGAAGAAACAATACAGCAGCAGGTTAGTATAACAATTTTTTCAAAGACTTACAATTCTTAAATCTATAAATATAAATTGTATTAAATCTGACTGTAAATTAACCATACGCCAAATTATATATGCGTTGGTTGAAATATTTATTATGATACATTTGACAGATCCGGAACAAATCCTCTCAGTGAGGAACAACTCGAAATTCCTGAGGATTGGCATGTGTTGGCGCTACCACTATGTAAGTAGATTTATATTTGTTTTGTGTATCGCTTTTATGTTTCTTTACTTGGTCCGTCTCCTTTGTCAGAGGAGAAGAGACAGCGTAGGCCAACCAAATAATGGTAAGCTGACAGCGTAGTTCAATCTGGTAAATGTTTTGCCATCGGTGCTGATTAGCCCGGACAGCGTAGGCTAACCGAATAATGATAAGTTAACTGCGCAGTTCGGTTAAGTGAAAGTAATTCCATCGGTGCAAGTTAGCCCATAAGAAATGCACTTCGGATGGACATTACATTCACTGAACTGACTACGCTGTCAACTTACCATTATTTGGTTGGCCTTCGCTGTACGGCCCCGGACAGCGTAGGCTAACCGAACACTGACAAGTTGACTGCGTAGTTCAGTTAAAAATAAGTCCATCGGTACAAGTTAGCCCATTAGAAATGCACTTCGGATGGACATTACATTCACTGAACTGCACTACGCTTTCAACTTACCATTATTTGGTTAGCCTTCGCTACGGGCCCGGACAGCGTAGGCTAACCGAATAATGATAAGTTGACTGCGTAGTTCAGTTCAGCGAAAGTATTTCCATCGGTGCAAGTTAGCCCATAAGAAATGCACTTCGGATGGACATTACATTCACTGAACTGCACTACGCTGTCAACTCACCATTATTTGGTTGGTCTTCGCTGTACAGGCTCTCCTGCTTCGATTCTAATTTTCGTTAAAAAATGACCGCTCGCAACTTTTGCAACAATTTTTCTTCTTCTTTAAAGTAGATAATTGGATGGTGAGAAAAAGGAAAAAAATAGAGCTCAAATTTGTGCCACCCTAATAAAATAATGTGCATACCTTATATAGATATATATGTAGACATTGAATTCTAAGTGGGATACACATTTTCGTATTTTTCAGTGGCTGTCATTTCGAAATATAGGGAACACGGAATAGAAGTTCTTTCGAAGCAAATTGGACAAGCTGTTGGAGCGGTATCAAGGCCTGATTAATTCAGCAAAAGACTGGGACAAGTTTCGAGCGTCGCGTAAAAAAACGAACAGAACGCCTAATGTAACGTTTCCTAGAAACGTCTGGTCATAAAAACGTTGAGCTCTGTTTACTTTATTCACGAAGTTTCTTAAGTTTTTGTTTAGAAAATATATTAGTTTATTTCGGGATGATAAGTGGAATATAATACAGTGATATATGTTAGTTTATTTCGAGTTTTTGTTCTATTACAAATACAAGAAAAATGATGTTTGTTTTCCACATAGATATATGTGAAAAATATATGTGATAAATTTTATATTTAGATTAAAAAATAAACGATCAGCGTTATTTATAAAGTGGTACCTTTTTCTCTTTTGTGTATGCGTTGTATTTTTTATTTCAGGAAAAAATCGGTCATCCTGAGCCGTGAAAAATCATATGATTTTTCATTTTGATCAAGCCGTGAAAAACTAAGCTCTTATCAGGCCTTAATTTTTTACGCTGATCAGGCCTTGATCTTTTACACTGACCAGGCCTTAATTTTTTACCCTGATCAGGCGTTGATAGTTTACCCTGATCAGGCCTTGATTTTTTACCCTGATCAGACGGAAGTCAGGGATTGTGTTTCAAAAATGATCAGGGCTTGATAAAAAATTCTGATCAAGGCTGGAAAAAGAAGTCAGGATGCCTGATCAGGTGCTTATTGTAGCTGGAGCAAGATTTCTACTCGGGCTGTGGACTTTTCAAAAAGTATATTTATTTCGTCCAACGCAGGTGCGATTTAGAAGGAAAGAATGATACGCCCACGCATATAAAAAAATGTATGTTTTATTGGAAAAAAAAAAGTTGTACGGCATCAAAATAATTTGTTTGGGTCCCGTGGACCCAGTGTAACTATTAAGGGTTAATATCTGCTAAGCGAGTGTTATCACGGAGCTGAAAAAATTGGTACGGTTCGACTAATTATCAGACTAACCCTTGGTACCATGAAAATAAGGATTCACAGTACCGTTATAAAATTATTAATGTTTTTGATAGGGAATTTGTGCGAAAATCAAGCACACAAAATAATAGACTGTGCAATCATAGCAACGTCGTAGATGGCACAAATACTACCTATCTTGTCGGTATTCGGTAATTATGCCCGGGAACTTCAAACTTCTCGGTTAGGACAATTAACAACGAATATTATTGGTACTTATTCTCTTAATTAGTAATAATTACTTAATATTAATTTGATATCTATGTTCAGAAATTATAAATTTCTGGACATTTCTAGACAAAGACAAAATAATTCGGATTTTTTTTTATACGTAAATTTTTTTTTAGAATATCGGAAAATTATTAAAGTTTTTTATTTCTTCGAGATTATAGACTGCTTTAGTACACACTTTTCCTTTCCAGTGGATTTTTTTACTCGGGCCGATATTCATTTTTGACAGCTCCTTGGACCGATATTGAGGTTACGCACGGGGCGCATATGTCTCTAACTTCGCGACACTTTTGCCAACCTGGGCATCATGATATACCACGATTTGCGACGTTGCCAATTTCTTTCGCGTTAATTGAGGGAGAAAAGGTTATAGAAAATAATTATACAAAGTAATGAAAACACTTAATGTAATCACCGAATGTTCAAAAATGCATATTTTTACAAATAGATGTAGAAAAATAGTTCGAAAGCGCACGTTTAATATGACGATTATTCGAAAGCTAACAGTTGGTAACAGTCAATCGGCTCCGTGCATAAGCAAAGGGCGTACTTCACCACCGACGGCTAAACCCCATAACAAACATGAAGAATTAAAGATTGCAGACAGTACGGTAAAAACAGAAGGGTTCGTAAAAGTCCGCAAGGGGGTACAAGAGAACATTAGAATGCAAGAAATATCCATTTAGCAGTGTCTGATAACCTATGTTCACGCAATTGATCATGACTCATCAACTTCCGAGCCGCCATTTCGCGAGGCCCGGGCGGCCATCTTGTCCGCACCTCGGAGCTCTTGCCTGCTTGGATCATTCGTCTCAACTGACTTCCAACCGTTTCGTCAAAGTCTCTTCGTTCTTTTTCCGCATATTGGACAGAAAAGTCCTCCTATCCATCTCTTCTTTGTCGATTTCAGCATTTTTGTTTCTCCGCCGAAAAAGATCCGAGTAATCGACGAAGCACACGGTGGATGAATTTAGGTCGGCCGTGCACGGCTTTGGTATTTTATGTACAGATAGAAATAGGGATGCAGGATTGTGGGGATATTTCCATGTGTGTTGACGTGTTTGTGTGTGTGTGTCGTTGCGCTTTCAGATGGAACTACAGTGACTTCTCGCCGTGCAGGAGTCCCTGCGGTATCGGTATACAAACCCGGGACGTCACTTGCATACACGAGGTTGCGAGAGGACCAGGAAACACGGTGATCGTACCGAACCACATGTGCAAACCTCCACCGCCGGTCGACAGACAGCATTGCAACGTTTGGGACTGTCCTCCCAAGTGGCAGCCCAACGAATGGAGCAGGGTAATAGGCTCAACAATATATCCCTCTCCCGGTACCAACCACTGCGGCGTACACATATATACCTGTAATTCGACACCCGACACTGTTTGCGTTTTCATTCGAAGATTCCTCCGATGTTTAATTAATAGACACATTGACGTTTGCCGTTAATCCTGGGGCAATTACGAATAACTCCGGAATATCCGTTAGCCAGTCGTAACGAAGCGTGAGAACTATCAATTTTATTCCCCGAGGAATCCTGGTCCCAATTCGAAATAGGCATTTTAAACGGGATCAATAATCGTCGCGGAAATAAAATTTTTTACTGGGACGTGAATTATGATTTTATTTTCGGAGGAATCTTTTTTTCATTGTCAATTCGAAATAGACGTTTCGGAGTGAGAACTAAACGAAGTGGCAAGTATGCTTGAAAAAATAGATTTCATGATCCTTGAGAAAATAAAATTTCGAATCTGTACGGAAGTACAGTTAATAATCCTTACGAAAATAAAACGACCAATACATACAAAATTTAAATTTAAAAAATTTATGAGATTAAAATTAATAATCCTCACGAAAATAAAATAAAAATTCTCTACGAAAGTAAAATGAATAATCATTACGAAAATAAAATTCATAATCCTTGCGGAGATAAAAAAAAATCTTTGTGAAAAAAAGTGAACAATCTTTACGAACGTAAAATACGTATTACGAAAATAAAATTGATAGGCCTTATAAAAATAAGAAAAAAAAATCCTTGACAATTTTTTTTTAATCTTTACGAAAATAACGTTAATTTTCTTTACAAAATCGAAATGAAAAATCCTTCCGAAAATAAAATGAATAATTCTCACTTCGACACCGTGAGTAAGGTCCTTTCTTAGATTAACTAATTGCGATACAGTTTACTTATTTGTACTTGAGGCAACTACATCCTTTTTTATGTTTACCCAAATGTTGATTACGCTTAAAGAAATTATTACAATTGATACATACCTATTTTTTCAAACGGTAATTACTAAATAAATAGACGAATTTATCGAACGATTTTGGCCTGCATCTGAAACGCGAATTTCTTCATTACTTCTTTTTAGTGCTCGAAGAGTTGCGGGGGTGGCACGAAAACGCGAAAGATCGCTTGCGAACAAGTGATGGCGCAGGGTCACAAGCAGCTGAGATTGGATCGCGATTGTCCCGGCAACAAGCCGCCCATGGAGAAGCCGTGCAACACGAGATCCTGTCAGGACGTTAACGCGGGCGTACAGCCGACGATATTGACCGTCAATACGAGCTTCGTTCAGCGGGATATCGACCAAAAAGTCGACCTCAAAATCGGCGGAAGCGCGATCGTTTTTCCCGGGACTGTGGTCGTCAAAATTCGTTGTCCGGTCAAGAAATTCAAGAGGTAACAAAAATTTGCCAATTATATCGCTGGTAAATGAAAAGAAAACAATCTCGAGAGTACATCGCGGAAAAACGAAAAACCCTTGCGTTTTCAGGAATCAAATTGAGTGGACGAAGAACGGGGTGGAGTTACAAAAATCGAGAAAATTCAAAATCAGTAGGAAGGGAGCTCTGAGAATAATGGACATCGCTTACACGGACGATGGAACTTACGCCTGTATAGGTAGTTGTAAAAAAATGCTTTTATTATTATCGGTTATAGTTATTTGAATAAAAAAATAACGTATTATTGTCACGTGCAAAGAATTGGAAAAATCTATTATTATCACGTATAGGTAATAACATTTTTTTTATTATTATCATATCCAAATTCAATTGGGAACGAAGATCGACAAAAGTAAATGATATTTTATTAATTTGTTGTCGATCTTCGTAATTAATTGAATTGGGATATCATTATAATAAAAGTACATATTATTTGTATAGCCGGAAATTGTTGTCGACAAAAAAAAAACAATAATATTTTATTGATTTTTTGTTGAACTAACAAATTTTGTATAAAAAAAAAGTTTCATTATTATCGTATCCAAATTCAATTAGATACAAATATCGACAAAAAAACAATAACATATTATTGATTTTTTGTCGATCTTCGTACATAGTTGAATTGGGCTATGATAATAATAAAAGTACGTATTATTTGTATAGCCGGAAATTGTTGTCGACAATTTAAAAAAACAATAATATTTTATTGATTTTTTTGTCGGCCTTACAAATTTTGTATTAAAAAAGTTTTATTATTATCATATGCAAATTTAATTAGGTACGAATATCGACACAAAAATCAATAACATATTATTGATTTTTTGTCGATCTTCGGACTTAGTTGAATTTGGATATGATAATAAAAGTGCGTATTATTTTCAAAGCCGGAAATTGTCCGTTCGAATAAAATGTGTCAGGAAAAAGAAGAAAAAAAATTCCGCCCGGCAAATTCGAGATGCAAACTGACAGAGAAATTGAACAATTCTTTTGTTTTTATTTCCAGCCGGGCAATCTCACGCCGAAACTCGATTGATCGTGAACAATCGACCAAGGGAGCAGATGAGCAGCGAGGAGATATTGCGCTCTGGAAATGCCGTCCATCATCGTCAGAACGTTAACCTCCATTCCTCGGCGGCTAATTCCGGCGAAAACCTGCAGATCGATCGAACCGGTGAGAATTTTTCATTAAAACTCGCTTACTCCTTTGGAGACTTGATTTTTCGCGTCCGACCAGCGAAAAAAAAACCTGCTTTTTTTTCATCGCCCGATTTGTCGGACTAAAATCTTTTTTCTCGATATTACGAAATCTCTAGTCGCACGATCGCGTAACTTTTCATTTGTGTTCAATTTTATTTTATTTTCATTTTCACTATTTTTCAATTTTAATTAATTTTAACTTATCAAGTTTCCTTTTTTCAAATTTCAATGTTTTAAAATATTTTTTCAATCGTTATTTTGTTTTCAATATTTTATTCAATTTTTGTTCTTTGTTTATATTCAATTCGATATTTTTTAATATTTTTTAATATTTTTTAAATCTTCAAATTTTTATTTCAAGTTTTCATATAAAACTTGATATATATATAAAATATATATATAAAAAAATATTTTTTCAATTATCTATAAAATATAAAAAATATTTTTTCAACTATCAGCTTTATTTTGACTAATTTTCAATTTTTAATTTTAACTATTTTTTAATTTTTAATTTTTACTATTTTTCAATTTTTCGACTTGTCTTTTTTTTGCCTCAGCTCCGGGTTACCAGGGCAGCTTCACGTTCGGCAGTGACGACATAAGCCACGAGACGAGACCGGAAGTGTCGGGAAGGCCGACGAAAAAACCGCGAAATCGGAAAAAACCAAAACCTAGCGTCGCACCGTCCGATCCTTCAATGGCGCACGGAGAATACACGGTTACGTCACTCAATCAGGTAATTAATAGCTTTTTTCCGCGATACCGAAACCGCGTTAGGTTCAATAACGCTATTGGGAGGGGTAAAAAACTGTGGATGAATATTGCACTTGCTTCGATCGGCGGGTTCAACGCCCGATATCATTAATTATTTGGATCTTCAGAAATAGCGGATAACAGCGATCGGCGTTAATACGTCGATTAGCTGTCAATGTGGGAATTTCATAGACAGCCTTGGCGTAGCGATTTTTTTTTAATTCATTGAATTATTCGCGATTATTCGCGAACTCGACAATTTTATTCGCCGTCCAATCGTGCAAATCGCAAGGAAACGATCGAATCATCACAACTGAATTTAAAAAGTAGAATTATATTTTCGAACCTACGTATCCTCCGAGCCGTAGGTATATTAAGGGGTATTCTTACATTAGACGCTAAAAAAGGCTATTGTCATGAATTTTTTGATAGGTTCATATCATAGATATTGATATAAAAGTTGTTACACTTAATAAATACATTTTCGAAAAACATTTTTTTTTTATTTATTAATTTATGTCACCCAAACAAACTTTGAACACGTTTTTTTCGAAACAAGGTTTTTCGTATGAAGGATTTTTTTTTTTAATTTTGATATTTACTTTTTTTGCCAATAACGGTAGAAAAAAACACATTTTTTTTTTTTTTTTTTTTTCGAAAAATATCCGCCATTTTGTTATTTTTGCATATATCAAAAATCGTATGATATGCGCTATAGTCATTAACATACTGAATCTAAAACCGTTTGATTTTTTCGTTTCGGATGATTCATCTCCGAGATTTCATCAACAGCGCCGACCCACAATTTTTTAGGACATTTTTTTAACTACCATTTTCGTCTATAAATAGTGACTTAAATAAATATATATATTTTTAAATGTATTTCGAAAGTGTATTTATTAAGTGTAACAACTTTTATTTCGGTATCTATAATATAAACCTATCAAAAAAATTCATGAAAATAGCCTTTTTTAGCGTCTAAAGTGAGAAGACCCCTTAAGGGGGCACACCACTGTGACGGGCCAAAAAATGGTCCTTTTTCGATTTTTTTCTCTATCAGATTTTTTATTTGGGATTTGGAAAAAAGATATGCTATTCAGCATACATTGAACTCATGTGGAGTAAATTTTTATTTAAACAATCAAAAATTGACAACGTTATTGAGGTATGAAAGAGCCTCTGTATAAAAAGTGTCGTTTAACGGCCGGATCGATAACTTGACAATGGTTGGTCTGAGAAATTTGAAAAAAATAGTTTTATTATCTATATAAATGTTGTTCTGGTGTTATGCAGCCGTTTCACAAACTGCCAAAAAAAAAAAAACAAAATGGCCGGTGAAAAAAAAAGTGTAATTTTAGCGACAATTTTTTGTGTAAAAGTGTAATTTTGGCGACAATTCGGGGGCTTAACAAATATTTAATTTTAAAAAACTCCTACGTGCTATAGCTACTGCAATTACGGAAATTTCGATTTTTTTTAAATTGAAAATCGGACAATTATAGCTCGAGTTACGATTCCGGCGAGGTCGAAAAAATTCATTTCGAAAAAAACGCGATCGAAAGTTTTAGTACTTATGTACTTGTGTATTTCAGTACGTATGTAAATCTCTCACTAAATCTCTCTAAGCTCTCACTCTCACTAAATCGTCTGTAAAGAGGTAAATTTTCAATATTTTGGCTTGACATTTTTTCACATATCCTTGAATATGTACACTTTGAGAAAATGCAAAAAAAATCCTTTTGTTTTTACCCGTCACAGTGGGGTCCCGTCTCAAGGTAGATACATGCTCGCTCTTCTATCTGTACGATTGAAAAAATAATAATAATTTGAATGGGGTTGAAATTTGCATCGTTGGAACGCAGCGAAAATTCTGTTTTACATTTTATTTTTCATATTTTTATTATCACAGAATATCTTTTTTTTATTTATATTATAGATTGCTAAATTAATATTAAAAAAAAACTGGATGGAGGCCTTTCGTAGGAAAAATCTGCGAAAAGAAATTAAAGGAATTCAGAAATATAATTTTTGTTGCATTGAAACGATGCGAACGTCAATACAATTAATTTGATGAATTCATTCAATTAAAAACAGCATTGATAAATATTCCGGTCCAAAAGTGAAAAAAAATCGTCCCAAACCGTTCCCGCGATCGTAACGCACCTTTGAAATAACTATTAGAAAAGTAAAATCCGAAAACACATTTTAGACATTGCGTTTTGAAAATATCAATAATTTTGCGAATAATCCATTCTAATTCTTAAGGTTATGACAAGTAATTTCGCAAACTAAAAATCTCAGGATCTTGTCCAAAAAAGAAATTTGAAACATGTACACTCGTTTGCACGTTAAAAATGATTGATGAGCCTAACACAATTAACACGAATTAACGCTTGAAAGTGATTATTTCGCGTATCCCTTGCCGGCGCTCGCATCCCTTAAAATATCGTCTGGTGGTGATGGATATATTTATTTCTCCATGGCAAAACGAATAATCGATAAACACAGCCCGGATATCAGGAATCCGTTGAATCGCCAGTTTCGTCGGGTGCCGCGGGACTCAAGCCACACTTGAGTCAGCTAATCTCGAGCTTAAAGGTGAGACAGAGGGCTGAATCGAGAACCCACGGAGAACGCACGACCGAAGCTTTTTTATAGTTTTTTTTTTTCATTTACTTTTCGAATTAATCAGTTCATTCATATTCTTCGTTGTTCATCCACGTTTATTTTAACTTTTCGCATTGGCGTAGCCAAGAAAAGCATCTCCCCAAGGTCGACAAAAAAATCAATCCAAGAGAATTAAATTCAAATCATCGATTTATTTTATTCGTTTCACCCAAGCAAGCATGAGGAAATAATTTCATAAAACTTGAGATATTTTCTTCGTCGTAATTTCGTAACTAGTATAAATAGTGTCAATTACATTACGCAAATTAAAAAGATATTTAATTCTCCCAATTAAATTGACTGGGGGCAAAAAAATCATTAGATTTGCCGGCCGATACACAAACAGTAAAATACTGGAACATCAACATTTACTGCGCACTAGATAATATCACTAAATTGCCGATTTGAGAATCTGCTGAACATAGATAAGGACAGTATTCAAAAAACCGCGGAACATAGATAAACACAGTGTTAATAAAAAAATTCCAACAAGAAAAGTGTTGAGCCAATTTGCAGAAAAAAAAGAAGCTAACTGATTTAATTAAGTACCTACTGAAAGTAAAGTTCCAAGACTGGTAACTGGATTAAAGAATGGTGAAAAATTAGTTGGTTATTTTTTGAGGTATTTTAAGAGTTTGATATTAATGTTAAGATGAACGTGTAATTAAAGCTTCAAATTTTACGTGCGTTACGCGATTACCGACTATTATGTAAATTTTATTTAAAAAAAATATATATCGCGAACGAAACCACTTTTTTGTCCGGCCGGTCCGCCCCCAGGCCCCCCAGGAAAAAATACTGGCTACGCCAATGCTTTTTCGAGGGAAGCTCGGATATTCATATGACCTATCAACGTATTCATGCTCTCGTGAATCCAAATTTGAGATGAGACGATGATACGAGAGTATGCGGAATTACCGCGCTCGTATCGTAATTAAATTGAATTTCCGATATCCAGTATCTCATGAATGGATTATTAATTGGGGAAAATCTCCATTGTGCCCGGTCGAACCCGGTTCTGGCTAATTACGAGCGTAATCGAGCTACGATTTTTTCATTCAATTTTTCATAGACAGGATACATTATTCTGGTTCTTTCTTTCGTTTCGTTTGATCATGCCACGTCGACCTCGTCGCTTTTATCAATGTATCGAGGGATTTGCTACCCCTTTCTGCTTGTCGAAACATATCAAAGAGATATATCTCCCGAGCAAATTCTTCCGTTTCACGCAGCATGTCTCTTCGATGTTTTCGAATACAGCTTTCTGGTCTAGAACCGGAATGCTGTGAATGTGTGCTTTTTTACGTGTACGTTCGTTGTTAGGTATGCAAATACTTTCCACTGCATGCGATCGCTGTTTAGGATACTGTGTAGAAATATTTTTGCAGCATTTTATTCGGAAAAAAATGGAAAATGCACACGAACATTTTTGCAGGTTTTTATTTGAGTGACAATATAAGAATTGAGCAGCCATTTTTGCAAGATTTAATTCAGGCGAAAAATATTACAAAAAGAATAAATAGTTTTGCCGGATTTAATTCAGGCAAAAAATTACGAATCCAAACTAAATTTCTTGCAGGACTTAATTCTGAAAAAAATGACAAACCCAAAGATACATTTTTGCCGGATTTTAATCGGGAATAAACGACAGTCCGGTTACTTTTGTAATATATTAAGGTAGGACACCACTGTTACGAGACGAAAAAAATCGTTTTTTTTTTCGATTTTATTCGTCTACTAGATTATTTATTCGAAATGTGGAAAAAAGACATGTTATTAAGCATACATTGAACTTATTTGGGTACATTTTTATTGTAAAAAATTTAAAAATGTGAAAGTTTTAGTATACGTAAATCGTTGCCCTACCTGCTCTCCCTAAATCGTCTGTAACTTGGCCAATTCTCAATATTTAAAATTGAAGTTTTTTTCACATATGCTTGAATATGTATACTTTGAGAACGATTTTTTCCACGTCACATCCGTGTCGAGCCTTAAGGGGTTACGTGGGTATCGAAGCAAAACAAAACATAATTTCTCTATTAAAAAAAATGATATATAAATTATTTTATTCATAATGTTAAACACTAAAACAGCAACATTTCAACAATATTTTTTTTTAAATTCACCCCAAATTTTTGGCAATTCAGCCGGTGGGACCTGGTTTCCGGACACCCTTAAAAAAAAGTGTCCTCGTGGTGGTCAGGATACCTCATGATAGCTTTATGTAAAATTGAAAAATCATTTTTTTTTCTGTTAGTAAATAAGTATAGCTCGTGATTGAACAAAGGATTCGAAAAAAAATTGGAATTTGAATTTTTGGCAGACTTGTATGCAAAATAGTTCAATTTTTGGTACAATTTACACTACGTACAGCCTTGTAAAATTGGTTATAATCGGAAAACCCTTCGTGCAATCACTAGTCAATGCTATTTTGAAGAAGTCTGCAAAATTTCAATAAGATCGGTGCATTAGTTTTTAACAAATTGTGTCCACCGACTTCAAAAATAGTATTTTGAGAAAAATGCGGTTACCTGAGTCGCTCCCGGCCGGTCTTTCTCAACGGGGGGGAATTCCCAAAGGCTCTCTCTCCTAGACTTTTACTCCGATTGACTTAAGGCTTTTTGGGGATTTTTTTCAGAAAAACTACAAAATAAATCTTTACAAAATACAAAACTACAAAATAAACTTTTGGAAAGAGAAGAATTTGCCTAAAAAATCGTCAGATAATTGTTAATAACAAATGAACTATGCAATATAAAAAAAAATCCTACGTGCTTCCATAGACAGTGTATTTTTCAAGATATATTCAACATTTCAAGTGAATCGGTTGAAAATTGGTTGAGTTATGGTTCCGGCCAACTTAAAAAATGCAGTTTTGAGATAAACGCTACACAGCAGCCATTTTGAAATGAATCGCTTCAAAAAAATTATTGTACACAGTCACTGATATGTATGATAAACACCCGTTTTTGTAATCTCGATTTATTTTGTAGTTTTTCTGAAAAAAGAATTCCCCAAAAGGCCTATTTTTTCGGCCTCTAGAGTGGCCTAACCCCTCAAAACTTTGGGCGAATATTCTAGACATATTGTACTATTAGATAATTAAATTTTGTTTAAATTCATTTTTTTTCAAGTTTAAACTCACGTAACCCCTTAACAATTAATAAAAAAATTGGATTAACTCGATTCCACCGACACTTCGTATTCTCAGATTAAATTCCCGCTACCTTACAAAAAAAATCGACGAATTAATTTCATAAATTCCCAAGGGCGTCAAAAATAAAGGCAACCACTAAATAAACGATAACAGAAGAATCCACAGTCAATTACGCTTGATAATCCGACGCATCAATTATTGTTTCTCTCCCAACCGCATCTCCACATATTCAAACTAGACCAGCACCGACTCCAAATCACAATATCCATCCTACGACAAAAACAACCAAAGTTCGAAAAAACTAAGCACGGTAATATTCCGCGGGGTGCCAGGCGTACTGGCCGTTTCAGGGTGACGCGAGCAGCCGCGGCCACCAAATGGCACCGCCGATGCTCCTCGACAATGTGCCGAAAAATGTGGCCGGTACTCATCGAATCCGGGACACGTCGAAAAGCGAGCTCCGTTACGTCTCGCGAAACGACGATTTTCCCTCATCGGTCGGTGAAACGATAATACCGGACGACACTTTTGGTCCCGACGAGGAGAGAATCTTCATCGAGGACGATCCTTACGACCTCGACGCGGCTTTCTTCGCGATACACAAGGAGAAAGCACCGGCGTCCAACGAAGACTCGAGACTGCCGATTTTTCCATCGACCAGTCGAAGGGACGAGGACAGAATTTCGTCCACCCCGGACAACAGTCGCGATTACATCGAGGACTCGCTGATCAACGCAAAATTGCACGACAAACGAATAATCGACAATTACCTGAGAAATCAGCGGGGCACGGGTCGATCGGACTACGAGGACGAAAAAGGATCACCCGAGGACTCGACCTTCGACGATTTTCGCGCTGGAAAACGAAACGACGAAAAAGATCGCGACGGCGGCTCGAAAATGGACTCGCGGGCCGATACTCTTCGAAAAAGGACCTCCAACGCTAAGGCTCGTCCGAAAAACGGTCACCATCGCGTTGTCGCCTCGACGACCGTCTCGTCGATCGAGGAGAATCGCGAGAAAGCACGGGAGCGCAGCTATCGCGACGACGCGAAAATCTCGACGCACGAGGCGACGGAAAATTCGGTCGATCGGCCGACTACCACGGCGCCCGATCAATTATTCAAGCGCGAAGGATCTCACGGTTCCGAATTGTCATTGGAGAGCATCGAGGACGACGAGTCCTACGATGGAGAACTGAGCAGGGAGAGAACGACAAGCGCCGAGAGAAACGCAACGAGCTCCGCGCGGGATAAGGAACGAGTTTTGGAAAATCGGCAAGACGACGGCACCGATACGATCGGCAACGAAACCACGAGGGAAGACACTTCGGGAGGCGGAGAAATCACTCGGGAGGACGAGACCATCGAGGAGGAAAAGAAATCCGGACCGGGTGACAAGATCTCGTCGAAGGATAAAATTGCCGATAAATCGGCGATCGGTGGAGCTTCCTTGGCTTTCGAGAACAAAGAACACGCGAACGGGACTGTGATCGTCGGGACCATGAATATTTACAGCCACGGTGAGCTTTCTTTCGTTTGCACTTTTCTTCAAAATCAAGGAATATTCGCTTTATCGATATCTCCTAATTGCTTCGAGGCGTTGCGTCTGTGTGGCGGACTGAAATGTGACACTTTTTTGGGATTCTTTTTTGAAAATGCCAAAAAAGAAAACCGAATTAGGTGCGGAGGGTTTATTCTGCGTGTTGACGTACGGCGGGTAAAAAAAGTATTTGTACATCTCACAAGAAAATGTTGTTAATTTGGCTTTATTTTTTTTATTCGTGTTTTCTCAAGATTTTTGTAAACCGACACCATGTATATTTGGGATAAACTGTCGAACACAGAAACTTCAAAAAGCTGTTCATTTTTTTCGAAGGATATTTTGAAAAAGACTACGTGTACAAATACTTTTTTGACCCACTGTATACAAAAAAAATCGATTGAGAAAAATCCAGAATCGCTGCGTCCAAAATACCATGTAGTTTATATTAAATACCAATAAATTGGCTTAATTATTTTGTTCTTTTCTCCTCAAGATTTTTGTGAACAAATACTATGTATATTTAGGATAAACTATCGAACACAGAAACTTCATAAAGCATTTAGTTTTTTTCGAAGGATATTTTGAGACAGACTTCGTGTACAAAAACTTTTTTACAAACTGTATACAAAAAAATTTTGATTGAGAAAAATCCATAATGGCTGTATCCAAAATACTAGCTAACAGCCAAAATTAGTAATCAGGAGACGCGGCGGCATCTCGACGCCAAGTAATAAAAAGAAAATGGGAACACCACAGACATAAAAAGAGGATGAGAACCACTGTCACGGGCGACGACACGCCGCGACTCTTTATACAGTAATAAAACATACCCTAACAGGGAACATCGCTCAAATGTCCGCCTTCAATTTTGTTAAAACTCGTGGATGTGATGAAGCATTGAAAACTATTAGATACGTATTTTTTTATCGGCGGAAAAATGAGTTTAAGGAGGAAACTTTAACCCCTCGAAGAAAGTCGTTTCACCCCTCAATTGAATTTTTCCAATACTTCTGTAATGGATTTTTCATCGCGTTACGTTAGAAGAATTTTGGTTTCTGTTTCATGCAGATCGGTGGACTGCTTGTGGGTGAAACTGCAAAATCACCCCTCGACACGCCTTTCTTAGAGGGGGTGGTTTTGCCCTTTAAAACCGTTTTTCTACCGATAGAAAAAATATACGTGTCTAATAGATTTCTGTGCTTTATCACATATATGAGTTTGAACAAAATCGAAGGCGGACATTTAAGGGGCCAGTCCACTTTGGAGCCACGATAAAAGGCTATTTTCGCGATTTTTTTTGAGGATTTTATAAAAGATATGAATATCAAAGTTGTTGGGCTTGATAAATAAAGTCTTGAAATACATTTTTTTTAAATTTATTCATTTTTAAGTACAAAAACTATAGTTTAACGTGACGCCGAAAAAATAGGTGGGCTAGGTAGCTCTATCCCAACTCGCCAACGGCTTGTCTGAAACAAAAAATCGAAATCTCTTAGATTCAGTATGACACCAGCTACAAAATGACCCTCGGATATAAAGTTTTATCAAAAAATAAAAAAAATGGCAGATGAAAAACGAAAAGAGTTTTAAAAAACCCTTTTTTTCCGCAGGTTTTCGCAAAAAAAGAGTAAAAATGGAAATTTTAAAACCATCGAGGGTCATCTTGTTGCGAATCATGTTTACAATATGTGGTTCAAATTTCAAGAGAATCGGTTTGTTAGTTTTAGAGATACGATGGAGCTAGATTTTGAAAATGTTGATTCGAGAAAAACGCGCTTGAAGTTTATACTATGAAAAACTCTTACCTAAACTCAATCGGCAATTCCTGCACCGTACAAAATCCCTTCTGATTGCTCATCATCGTCGATTCCTTCAAGTCTTGCTTGCTTTCGATTTTTTTAAATTTTCAAAGTGGACTGGCCTCTTAAAAGATGTTCCTTGTGAAAACATTTACATTAGTTATGATAGAGAAGTACGCACAATTATTTAAGGCCTTAGGCCACAGTAACGAGTATGAAATCATGTGCGAATTTAACAATTTTTTTTCGTATGAAAAAGTGATGCACTTATAAAATTAGCTACACATCTATTTAGTATGAATATCAAGCTGTAGGAATTTTTTTTTTCGATGTACAAAATTGCCGACTACTTATACTTTCTTTTGTTGTCTTTTTTTAGGCGCTCTGCGTGACATTTAGCATCCACAATTTTTTACCTAAAACAAAAAACAAAAATTCTCGTCAATTTACATTAGAATACCTAGAAAAGTACGTACGGAATTAAAAAAATATTGTTTTATTCAATAGTTGTAGGTATTTGAACTTAAGAAATGAATTTTCAGTGAAAAATTTCGTTATAACTGCTCATAAACTGCTCATAAAATGAGAAGTTTTCGATTAATCAGAAATTCCGTACGTCTCTGCGAAATGCAATTAGGAACATAACTTTTAAATTTAAAGTAAATCGAGTGAAAATTGTTGAAGTTATTTGTCACGCCAATTGGAAAAAAGCTGTTTCGAGAAGTTTCGAGTAGTCGGCCATTATGTACATCGAAAAAAAATATATATATTTTTTTCTAACAGCTTGATATTCATACTAAATAGATGTGTAATTAATTTTATGAGTGAATCACTTTTTCTTACGAAAAAAAATTGTTAAATTCGTACATGAATTTATACCCTTTACTGTGGCCAAACCCCTTAAATAAATACAGTTTTTTCGCAAAATGGCACTATTTTGAATAAAAAATATTTAATTCGCTAAAAAATAAGCCTTAATTTGATTATAAAAACGAGAATTGTCATGAATCGTAAAAATCGTGTGTACTTCTTCAGAGAATCTACCTAAGGAGCTACGTTCCGTATACAATTTTTTTTACAATGTCCAACATACGTACTTTCCTCCTACTTTCCTTTTTATTTAAGGCGTTACATCTCTGTGGCTCATCAAAAAATGAGCCTTTTTAGGAATTTTTTTAAATATTAAAAAAGCAATCAGTATAAGGTTTGGAGGTTTCTACATGTGTTGACGTATACAAAGAAACAAAAACATTAAGAAAAAAACTACAACATGGTAGCTCTGTCGTAGCTACACTAAGCACTTTATTTAGGCGCTCTGCGGGAGGACGCAGAACGTTCGCGGATTAGCACCTAGAAACAAAAAAAAATCGTCAATTATATTAGTTTTGCTAGGAAACTACACACGGTTATTACAAAATATGGTGTTTTTCGCAAAATGGACCAATTTTGAATCGATTTTTCTGTTTTTCGCTAAAAAATCGTTTATTTGTATAAACACGAAAATTGTTGATGAAGCGTAAAACTCATGTGTACTTTTTGAGAGAATCTGTCGAATAAGCTATAGTTAAAATTTCAAGTCATTTGGATGAAAACTGGATTTGGAAAACGTGGTTTCGAGAAAAACACGTTTGAAGTTTCAAAACTGGTTTGGGAGCTATCGTCCACACGAAGAAATTGGAGCTCGCATTTCAATTCTGCGTGTACGCGCCGCTCGGAGGCGCTATGAAAAGACTTCTAAAGATTGAAAATAAAAAATTTCGCGTATAATTCCTTTTGCATATCATTCTTGCTATCCTTATACATAATTGAAGCCAATGAAAAAAAAAGTCAAACTTTTTTTCTACCCAGATGTAACGCCTCAATCTCTTTCAGCACATTATCCCTACAACGATCCCTGGACTATTTTTTTCTTTTTATTTTGTCACTTTTTTCTTAGTTTCCAATCTTTCTTCTTATTTTTTCTTATTTAGACATTTACAATACCAACCAGCGAAAAAACAAGATTTCGTATAATAATGGAAATAACCAAATGAAAATATATATTTTTTTAACTTTCGTTTTATTCCAACAACGCAAACAGCGCCGTACATCACATTTTTCAAAATCAATTTAACGCGACATTTTCGCAGGCACAGCCGATAACTTGACGTTCGAATGGATCACGACTGATTGGTCCAAATGCTCGCAGACCTGCGGAGGGGGAGGATTTCAGGTAAGACTTCGATCCTTCCGGACCGATCGGCGATACGAAAACATTCGATCGTCACTCAGTCCAAATCCGAAAAGAAACGAAACTTCGAACCAAAGCTACCAAATGATTAACTGATTTTTTTCTCTCGTTTTCGTACGATCAACGTTCAGATGCGAGGAGCTCAATGTACGGTACGACCGAGTCATCAATCCGGAAACGCGACGCGCATCGTATCGAGAACAGTGATAGGTGCTTCGCTCTGTGAGGACGCGGGTTTTCCGGTACCGCTGAAAGTCCGGCCCTGCGGGGCTGGCCGATGCCCGCAATGGCACACCGCCGAGTGGACACTTTGCGAGTCTTCTCGATGCTTCAACTGGAAAACCGGTTAGTCCATTGAGAAATTTAATAGTACATTTTGTTGTGAATTGTAACCATTTAATATTAACATTTTTAAGGAATTTAAGTTTAGTATATTATTGGTATGATTATTATTTAATTTAGTATTAATATAGTATTTCATTTAGTCTTAGTACAGTACTTCATTTAGTATTATTATAGTATTTAATTAGTATGAGTATAGTATTTCATTTAGTATTAGTATAGTATTTCATTTAGTATTAGTATAGTATTTGGTTTAGTATTAATATAGTATTTAAGGGGTCTTCTAAGGGGCCTTCTAAAAAAATAGGTTTATATTATAGATATTGATATAAAAGTTGTGACACTTAAGGCGTTACCCCCACTTGTAGCGCAAAAAAAAGGCCTTTTTCATGAATTTTTTTAAAGAAAACTACAAAACTTTTTTAATCGATCAATATACCATCTTAAAGAACACATCTTGAAGAACTTTCAGTAATTTTTTTATTGAAAAATGTTACATTGTTTAGTGGCAAATGGCCGTCAATGAAATAATGTTTTTATATACACGGTTTGCGGTGACCAGCATTGCGGCGAAGTGGATCATCTGAAAAAAAAATGCGGATGGATTTAGTTAAATATAAGTATAAACTAGTCTTTAATCGAAGGATTTTAAAAAATATTCATTTTTCACAAAATGGCGGACAGTCAAAGTTAATGGTTCGATTTTAACGAAAAAAAACGGCCGTTTTTTGGCTATAAAACGGCCACTTTTTCGAAAAAAAAAATCGAACGATTAAAGACTACATTTTTATGTATTAAATAAGCCTGCAAAATTTCAAGAAGATCGGTTCATTAGTGTTCGAGTGATCTTGGTCACCGACTTCAGAAATGCCATTTTGAGAAAAACGCGTTTAAAGTTTCAATTTCAGTTTACACGAAGAAAATATTTTTTTTGTAAACTTACATAGAGTCATCTATTCCGGGCATAAAAAAAACTGCACTTCAAATTGCACTTCAAAAAAATGCAATAAAAAAATCGATTTTTTCAAAATCGCAAGTGGGGGTAACCCCTTAATAAATACACTTTCGACATACATTTTTTTTAATTTATTTATTTAAGTCACTATTTATAGACGAAAATTGTAGTTAATGTCTTAAAAAAATGGTAGGTCTGCGCTATTGATGAAATCTCGAAGATGGATCATCCGAAACAAGAAAATCAAACGGTTTTAGATTCAGTATGTTAATGGCTATATCGCATATCATACGATTTTGATATATGCAAAAATAACAAAATGGCGGACATTTTTCGAAAAAACGTGTTTTTCACCGTTTTTTGCAAAAAAAAATAGTAAATATCCAAACTTTAAAAAATCCTTGATATGCGCTATAGCTATAGTTATAAAAAATATGTGGTTGCAATTTCATAAGGATCGGTTCAGTAGTTTCGGAGATTTTATCAACAAGCCGTCGAAAAACGTTGTTTCGAGAAAAACGCGTTTAAAGTTTGTTTGGGTTGCATCAATACATAATTTTTTTAAAATGTATTTCGAAGTGTATTTATTAAGTAGAACAACTTTTATATCAATATCTATAATATAAACCTATAAAAAAAATGCATGAAAGTAGCCTTTTTAGCGTCTAACGTGAGAAGACCCCTTAATTAGACCCCGTATATTATTAGATGGATATATTTATTTAAAGTTAAAAAATTATACCGTAAGTCCGGGTTAGTTGGCCACAGATTTTTCAAGGATCCATCCAAATCAACGTACGAAATTCTCACCCCGATTAGTTAGCGACTAGTCGATGAACGACTTTTTTTCTTCTTCCGAATGCAGCGATGCAGAGGCGCGAAATAAGCTGTCGTTTGACGGGGGATGGCGAGGACGGGACCCAAAATACTACGATACTCGATTTCAACAAATGCGACGACGGAATAAGGCCTCCCCAGCGTCAGGAATGTTACAACGATGCGTGCAAAGGTGTCTGGAGGGTTGGAGAATGGTCCGAGGTAATCTTATTTCTTTCTCGAACAATTATTCCATCAGCACATTGAGAAAACCCGAATAAGTCGATTGGTTGAATTAATTAATGAATAAAGAAACAAAGTGATCGATGAAATCAATTATCAAATCCTCGGATCGATTAACGGGTCTGCATGAGCTTCAGGCCCGAAAAGTAGGTCGGTTTTCAAAACTTTTTCTGATGAGAGTATTGGGATGACGAGTTTGAGCTTTTAGAGACAAGGCTCACCAAGTTGGAGTTTCTTTTCCATTGAGAAATATTGATAAACAATCAAGATATTATAATTTAAAGTATTTAAATTATTTTAAATGGCAAGCTGTAGAAGATAAAGTTCGGTTTTCGACCAACCAAAACAACTTTAAGAATTTGTTTTCAACAATTGGATAAACGTATAAGAAAATCATCCAGCCATACGATAGAAAGTGCATATATCGGAAATTTACTTCAAATTCGAACAGAACATAAACTTTTCTCTGTCCCAATTTGATGTGAATCGGATGACTAGATTTCCAGACACGACTTACGCCGTTTCATAAAACATACCCGTGCAGAAATGGTTGTAGGGGTCAAATTGGATTCCCATACTGGTTACCACTTCCTGATAGGGATCCAATGGGGCATCCCATTGGATCCCTATAGAGTACAGCCAGCAAAGAGTACGCACTTATAAACGTTTATTTCTAGAAAAATCAATTCTGATAATACACTTTGTACTTCTTATTTGAATTAAGCTTTGGTCATTTAAGAACATTATTTCTAATATAAATCTTAAGTAGCAATCTCGAAAAATATTTCTTCTTAAGGCTTAAAGTTAGAATTTGTCCCGTGCGCGTTCTTTGGGTGCGTACTCTTACCAAATTCGTGTTTTTTGTCTATGGTCATTATAATTATCGTAAGCAAGGAAAACAGCGACATAACCTCTCAATAAAAACAAAATTTGGATCACAAATTTCAAGTATAATAACATTCGTTGGGTGCAAATTAATCGCAAACCTTAACAAACGTGTTTAAAATTGTTGAAAAATGAGATCAAACACATCGAAAATCTATTATTAGTCTTAAAATTGAAAATAAACACCTCAACGAAGCGAGTTGTTGTCCAAAACCTCGACATGACACATGCCACTGATAGGTTAGGTGGGGTTGCCAACGCAAGTGAATATAAAATAATTGAAAGCACTGCGCACTCTTTGGTGGCTCTACCCTATTGAAACGTCACTCTCGTACATTGGATTCTAATCGGGTTTCCCCATTGGAATCCAATGTATGAATCCCATTTGAATCCCAAAGGATTCCCACATTATCAAACAGTATCCTATTCGATTGGACTTGACGGATCCAATTACGTTTTGTAAGTTGAATTTTCTAAACGAAGTATATACATATACAAAGTGAGTGGATATTAAAAAGCATACATTTTATCGTAAAAGAATATGAACATTTTAAAAAAGTATTTTTACAATATTGTTTTATATCACATCACCAACCAACTATAATTCACTGTAATTATAGTTTTTCATTTATTTCACGGAACTTTGATACATTATCACCACACACGAACACGCTAACGAAGCGTGCAGGTTATGTTTCACCAGCTCGAGTTTTGTCTCGTGACTTTTCACATATTTTTCGATTCGAAGGTGGTAAGAATTCTCGAATGGCGTTCTTCGGGGAACAGTGCAGGAGCCAATTAAATCGCAATCCCTTTGGGCGGTGTCCCTATAGTCCAGGCAATAAGCATGAAAGTACGCACTTTTTAGATATAAATACGCAAAATTGATCTAAGGGTAATTGGATGTCGCTGAATCGAATGGCGATAATAATTTTGCAATCAACCCCCGAGAAAATTATTTAAAATGTTAAAAAATGTTTGAATACCGTTTAATCCGGAAGCTAATAACTTTATCGAAAAATATGTTAAACAAAAGTTGTTCGGGACATAAAAGTACGTAAAAAAGTATTGAACGTTCTTCTTCGTATCTTTGAAAATAAGGGAGAAAAAAACGAAAAACTATTCAATTGGGGGACGAAAACGTCGAAGTTTCGAAAAATTTAAAAAATATCAAATTCGTAAATATTTCGGTTTTTTTACATTGCATATTGCTTTAGTAAGGATTAATATAACTTTTCAGAAATTTTATTTATTTTTATTTATTTTATAAGTATTCAAAAATGACGACTGAACATTGACAAAATTACTGGTTGAGGATCACTGTCAGAAAGCGACGCACTATATGGCTCTGCCATTCGCACTCATAGGAGGTTCTTTCTATCGTTCCGCCACGCATGCGCGCAACTTACGTCCCTCACACTCCCAGTGGTGCTTCGGCTGCAAAGCGATTTTGTCTTGGAAACAAATTTTCATTCGTCTTTTTCTCCCTTATTTTTAAAGATACGAAGACGAACGTTCAATACTTTTTTGCGTACTTTTATGTCCTAAACAACTTTCGTTTGACATATTTTTTGATAAAATGATTAGGTTCCGAATTAAACGGTTTTTAAACATTTTTTAACATTTTTAAACATTTCCTCGGGGGTTGATTGCAAAATTGTTATCGCCATTTGATTCAGCGTCATCCAATTACCTTTAGATCAATTTTGGGTATTCATAATTATATAAAAAGTGCTTACTTTCGAAATTTTTAATGGACTACTAACAAATCCTTATAGAAATCTAGGTGCATCTTGAGACTCCCCAACAAATTTCTGCACGGGTAGTTTCGAGAAAAACACAACAGGAAAATGGGGGAACCACAGCGCGCCGTTTCGCCCTAGCGCAATGGGCAATTCGGCCTTTCACACAAATCGTCATAAGACGGTCAATTTTTAGAATCTTCACAAAATCGTTGATGCAAATTCAAGTTACTACCCTAGGCTACAAAAGTACAAAATACGAAAAAATCGTGCTTTTGAAATTTCAAGCTCATCCAAAGCCCTGAACGAGTCGATCCAGCGAAGACAAAAAAAAAGCATGAATGATCACTAAACCAATACTTACTTTTTTACGATCCAAGTGCACCGCGTCCTGCGAGGAAGACGGAATCAAATACCGAATACTGCAGTGCGTTTGGTTCGGTACGAAAAAACCGGCCGGCAACGCGTGCCGGGACATACCGCGGCCACCGGTCATGAAGACGTGCAGAGGACAGTCTTGTCATCGCACCTCCGGTAAATTGCCCCACTCCCCTCACTCCTCACCCACAATCCAGCAATTCGAATCAAAGAAGGGGGGAGATTTTCGCCTTTAGGCAAAAAAAAGATTAATCTCTGATTTTTTAGATACATAGCTTCGGCGACATTAATTTGAAAAAAAAAACCAACGAAGATTTTTCTTTCATTAACACTCGTGCGCAGAGTATGAACCAAGAAAAAGTTATAAATGTTGAAAATCAATTAAATGGGTACGCTTTGAAACAAAAATATTGATTTTTCCGAAAAAAATAGCTACATTGAGCAAAAAAAAGACTTTTTCTTTATTTTCAAAAACTTCTCAAAAAAATTCATCAGAATCGATCGATTAGTTTTTTAGCTATACGTCACGCCAGTTTTGAAAATGCCGTTTAGACGATCATGCCATACCTCAGCCATTTTTAAAGGTTAATAAAAAAAAGTACCATGTAACAGCCAAAAGTAGTAATAAAACATACCCCAAGTCTTAAGGCGGGATATACATTTACAACGATCGAAAAATCAATTACTTTTTTTTATTCTTTAAACGATAGAACTATATATGTAGAATATTTTGCCAACGTTTCAAAGCGAAATTCGAAAAACTTCAAACGTTACAGCCCGTCAACGATGTGCCTCACCGCTCGGATTCGGAGCGGGCGTGAACTTCAAACGCGTTTTTCTCAAAACTGCATTATCGAAATTGGCGTGCAGGATTACTCAAAAACTATTGAGCCCATTGAGTTGAAACTTGGTAGAAATATTGATAACATTGGTACCTTCTACTTGACGAGAATTGTTTTTGAAAAATTGGAAAAAAAAAAACTACTTTTTTAATCCACATTTGACAGAAATGTTGCGTGAAATGTTGATTTTTTTTGTAAATGCGTGCCATGGTCATAAATTTGCATTTTCTTCATTTTAATTACCGTCACATAGAAACTATACACGTTCTAGCTGAAAAAAACGTTAGAACTTTTTTGCAAATCAAAGTCTACGGGACGCTAGACTGCACGCCGATTCGCAGCTCCCGCGGCGACCTTTCTGTAATACTCTGCCACAGCTTCGCCATTTTGATGATAATTTAATTAAAAAAAAATTGTTTTGTATACTTAAATATACTATTAAAGTATACCTAAAGTTTGATAATTGTAGAATAATTATTTCTTAGCTTAAAAAATTCCTCAACATTGCTCATTTTTTCCTGTCTAAATGTATATCCCGCCTTAAAAATGGTTAAGGAATCATTCCTATTGAAAAAAAGTCATGAAATTCAGCAAATTTTTTCTTGCCTAAAGGTACCCCTTTAAATTAACGACGAATCTCAAAAATGTGTACGATCCGGAATAGCATAAAACCGCATATTTGTTTCAGAGGAGTGCAAGGACCATTCCCCGCTCTGCAGCAAAGTTAAGCTGATGAACATGTGCCGGGTTCCTCTCTACCAGAAGCAGTGCTGCGAAACCTGTCGCTAGGAACGTCGAAACAAACAAAAATACCTTGCACCGAACGCCGTCGATTTTTTTTTTCGAAAAGTGAAATTTAGATGAAACAATTCGAGACGAAAAATCAACGAAGAAAAAATCGACGAGAATTCGACGTGACGCAAAAGGGGACAGTATTGACCATCGTTGGACATTCGATATATATATATATATATATATATATATATATATATATATATATATATATATATATATAATACAAATAATTATTTTACGGCCACCTCTACGATGCCCACTTTAAGGTCGGTACCTCGAAAGTACATACTTTTTGTTCTTTTGTCGTAGCGTTATGATAAAAAAAGACAGGAATGCGAGAGAGCGAGTGCTTAAGAGGGATGAATAATTCGTTGTTAAAGATAAATAAAAAGTATTGACTATAGTTATCGACTAGACACATCCTAAAAGGACTATTATGATTATTATTATTAATACATTATTAATGCGATACGTAAAGTACGTTTCGTCGCAATAACGTCGTTGATCTCGATGCTCTATCGTGAGAAAAACCACTTTACGTTCTTTAATTTATTGGAGATTGTAAAAAAAAAGAAAAAAAAATATAAAACGATACATCGCGCGACTCGTTAATTCCTAAGGGTAAAAATAAAAATAAAATTGTTTCTCAAGACTGAAAGGGTAATTTTGTAATCTTAGATCATTTCCGGTGTGAGACAATTTTTTAGGATCGATGAGAATTTATCGTTACTCTTAACGAGAAACTAATTATCTGTAAATCGTTCGGTGGAACGCGAGATCGTTCGATTATTCGACCCTCGAAAATCTGCAAATTCTGTGCTCCGTTATATTTTTGTGCTATTTTTTTTTTCAGTTTATTTAGAAAATTTCTCGTCGGTTTCTTCCCTCCGGTGAACTATTGATTATCGCGCTGTCATTAACGATAGAGCCAGAATTATTATAATATATTGGATTAGTATTAACAATATCACGGTACACTGGATAAATTATTGTGCGCCTGGCGAAAGAGAGGGGGGAGAGGAGGAATGAGAACGAAAAAGCAAGCCTCTCGAGGGAATCGTAACTTTTAAGCCGATAGATCCTAAGCAATACATTGTACGTTGGGTAATACGTAATACAATATTTTGTTAAACGCATATTAACGGAGGATGATTGATTCACGTTTGATTGATGAGTATGGGAGAAAGGGATTTACGTAGAAAAAAAGAAGAGTCGACAAGAGAGACAGAGAGAGAGAGAGAGAGATGCAGGAAAAATGATGATCCTCAATTTTGCATCGTTGGAAACGAAACTTCTCTTTCATATTTGGATTTCCACATTTATATTATTTTACAAAATCGTTTTTTGCAGCTTCAATGGAGGATACCACTGTGACCGGCCGAAAAAGGCATTTTTTCCGAATTTTTTTTGTCTACTAGATTATTTATTTAACATTTTGAAAAAAGGTATGTTGCTATGCATACATTAAACTTATTTCGTGTAAATTTTAATTTAAAAAAAAATTAAAAATTAACAGTGTTGAGATATAATAGAGCCTCTATATAAAAAGTGTGGTTCAACGGCCGGATCGATAAATCGACAATGGTTGCCCGGAGAAATAAAAAAAAAAGTTTTATGATATATATAAATGTAGTTCTCGTTGAACGTAGATATTTTTCGGAAAAAAAAATTGTCACTAAATGGCGGGTGTTAAAAAAGAAGTGTAAGCTGGGCGAAATTTTTACTTATGTTCGGAGGCTTAAAAATACTTGATAATCGGCTACATGAAACAATAGCAACTGCAATTACGGAAATTTTCGTTTTTTGTAATTGAAAATCGGACAATTAGAGAGTTATGATTCCGGCTATGTCGAGAAACGTCGGTTCGAGAACAATAAGATTGAACGTTTCAGCATACATAAATCACTGCGCCACCTGCTCTCACTAAATTGTCTGTAACTTGGTCAATTTTCAATATTTTAACTGGAAACTTTTTTTCACACATTCTTGAATATTGGGGAAATGCAAAAAAATCGACTTTTGTTCACACTTCACAGTGGTGTCGCGCCTTAAATTATAAATCGCTGAACAAGCCACTCAAGAAATGATCGAGAGATTATCGTGACAAAGATTATCCAATCGAAATTGGAGCAACGAAAAAAAAAATCCGCGCAATCCAACGATTCAAACTTCGATCTCATGAAAAATAAAATTTCTTTACTTTATAAAAAATTCTTTACTGATCGAAGCGAATGAAAAGCTGGAAACGAGATTGCGTGACCTTGAAATCGTGCGAATAAAGCCGTGGTGCGTTTCCGATTGCGAAAGACAGTAGAGTTCGTTTTAAGGGGAGATACACACCTAGGAGCCGGGAAAAAGGTCATTTTTGTGAATTTTTTCAAGGAAAACTATTTGAAATTTCGGATTGGGGTTTTAATTATCTAACAGTATATACATCCAAAAATATATTTAATTTTCTTTATTTAAAAATATCAAAAATATACAAGGATATTGTATGATCCTTGAAGCATCGTAAAAAAATCTGCGTATATGGTACCCACGGGCGTTTCTTCAAAAATCATCTGAAAAAAAAAAGATTATTAAATTAGATACTATAATCTAGTACTTGTCATAGCCGATTTTGAAAATATCGATTTATGACAAAATGGCGGACGTTTGAACACAAATAGTGATTTTTGGGTAAAAAATTAGTTATTATTTTGCCTATAAAACAAAAACTAAGTAACGGAAACAAAAAATCCTATGGCAAGTACTAGATAATGGTGTATAGAATAATCACAAAAAACCTCAAGGCAATCAGTTCATTGGTTTTCGAGAAATTTTCGGTACCGATTTGAAAAACGTGCTTTTGAGAAAAACGCGTTTGAAAGTTTGGAAATGAATAAATCATGAAATTCGTCAACTTACATGGAATCATCGATACCAGGCCCATTGTAGGTCTTCTACGGTCGACGGAATGTTCGTAGCTTCTAAATCGATTTTTTCGACCATCTAGGTGTATATCTCCCCTTAAACCCCAAAAAACCATAACATAAAAACGTTTTTACAGGATATTTCATTTTAATTGTATAATTGCAAATATCCGTTGCGAGCTTGACATTGTGCGAAATTCACTCGATTCACGGTGCAACGTCCTCCGCGAAAAGATTCCCGTCAATCTGTTGCGAATGAGGGAATTGCTTATCGAAGCTCTCGCGCGTGCAAGACCCACTCGTATCTTTACGTGCGAAAGTACTCGGCGCTGCGCGTTAAAATCTTAACGAGAATCCTCGCCACCAACGCGTCTCCGAAAGCAGCGTTGATATATTTCTGTACACTCTATCGGAAATATCTTTCTCGTGAGAATATTGAGAAATTCGAGCTCGCGACAGGTCAAAAATGGAAGACTATATTGGATTGATGAAACTTCCGAAAAATTATTTCGAATATCAAGCATTGATAAGGATTTGTGACGTGGCCTACTTTGGTACAGGACTCACGTGCTAAACTGACCATCGTAATTTCAAAGGGAAAAAAATGTACGTGGATATACGGGGTGAGGCAACAACTATCAGCAGTAGAAATATTTTTCAGCCTATCAGAGTAGGGAGAAAACTTTTCCGAAAAAATTGCACAGTTGAAAGGGGGTCGTTGAGTGGTGGCTGAGAGGTTGATCCAGGTGGAGATTTTTCAAAATAGGACCACTATGTTTTTACAGATTATTATCAGGGAGCTGAAATTAAGTTCACAAACCAAATTTCAAGATGGTCGATCAAGATTTAGTATAAAAATCGATAAAAAATCGATTTAAAAAAAAACACTTACTCCTATAAAATATGCTCAATGTGATGGCGACCACTTTCAATGCACGCTTGCAGTTTGATTCACATTGATTGTATTGTTTTATCCATGGAGCCTAGATACCAGGAGGTTCAGCGGCAATGCAAAGGTGCTGAAAAAAGCGTCCCCGAAAATGTCCCGAAGTGATGGCGCTGGGGTGCAGCGGCACCTACATATATAGTAATATATTGGTGAAAGTGATCGGATGAGTTTCTAACCTTACGACATACCGATCGTGACATCAAACGTCGAAATATCCGCCGAGTCATAATTTCCTCATGACGGTTCGGAAAAAAACGCAAAAGCGAGAAAAGATCTCGATCTCAAACTCAAAATGGCGGCGATACAGCCCACCTAGAAAAACGTGTTTTTTTTACATATAGCTTCACGGGAGAACGGTTTTCTCGTAAAATATAAGACCTGAAACAAAAACCAAAAAGATGATATTTTATATATTATTAGCTATGAGACTACCTAGAAATATGCTTTCAAATTTTGCAAAAATAGCGCACGTTGAAGGAAATAAATCGATTTTTTGCCAAAAAAACAGTAAATTGTTTACAAAAAGAAGTTTACATTTAATCAAAAAACGGCCACGTACTCCCATAAAGAATATGATTGTGAAGCTGCTATCAAAATTTCAAATCGATGCATGCAAAGGTGGTCGAGTAATCCGTCTTCCGAGATCGAAAAAAGTGGTTTCGAGAAAAACGCGTTTAAAGTTGTACGAGCAACTCAGCGCGCGTTCCAAGGCGCCGCGGCCAAATCGATAATTGAACCTTTAAGGTAGTTCCTCTGCGAAAATCTCAACCAAAAGTTTACATACCATGTTCATGTTTAAAAGATTGATAATTGGTTTAATTAGTAATAAATAAAATTAAAAACTACGCAATATTGACTCGGTACTAGTAGATAATACGATGGATATCATTTATTGCCGTAAAATATATTTTATATTGTGTTTTTGATCTACCATTGCCAGTAAACTTTTTGCCGGGACTGTCCAGACTTTGCCCCAATTGTTTTTTTTCCAGGCTTTGCCAGGCTTTGCACCACAATTGTGAGGGCTTTTCGTGGTTATATCTTGGAAACTAGGTGGTGAATCACTCTCATTTTTTTTCATATTATTCGTGATATCTTACTCTAGATTATCCTCGTTTTTTATCAATTTCTTAATTTTAGTTTTGACGATAAAATTAATGATGCTCTGTTTGCCAATCATAACGCATTTGTTGCGTGTAAACCAAGCCAACTTTGAGTGTAAATATCTCAGGTTTGGGGTGATCAAACTTATTCAAATTGCACAGATGTTTGGATAATGTATTGGATAACATATATGTCAAATTTCAACCATTTCTTAATTCAACACTTCTGTGGAGGTACTACCTTAAATTAAAAAAATTGCTACAGGACCAATTGCATTTTGTTTTTATGACACCAAAGTGTTTTTTAGGTACATCATCAGGGTTAGGTACATCATCTGTGATCTGTCTTATATCGCACCCATGTTTAGCGTATATCTATATACATATAGGTGCCGGAGCACCCCAGCGCCATCACTTCTTGTTCTCGTTTTGGGGACGAGTTGAAAGGCCTCGCAGAACCTCCTGGTATCTAGGCTCCATGGTTTTATCAATCACGTCAGTCTGTATTAACGAATAAGCTCTAATTGAGCTTTTAATAGTTCAAAATTAAGCAAAATCCAGGTTAGTCGTACGACTTTGTTTACATTGTTCGCAACTAAGAATCTTCTCAACTCGTTTTGGAAAGCAGTGAGAAGTTTGTGATTTCCATAATGACGTGTGTTTTCTTCAATGAAGAGCACTACGACAAAATTCCCTCCTGTCGGTACAGAATTAAATTTGGAACCGAATGTTCGTTTGGTTTGCCCAAAAAGTGGTGGCCATCACATTGAACACCTTTTATAGGACTAACTGTTTGCACCGTGTTTTCAATCGATTTTAGGCTAAAAACATTGAAATTTCTGTATTATCGATTTTTTAATGCAAAATTTTGATCATCTTCAAATTTGCGGTGTGACCTTTTTTTAGTTCCTTGATAAAATACCAAAAAAAAAATAGTCCATTTTCAAAAATGAAGGTGACCTTGAAATCTCCGAAGCGCCTGCACCTGGATGAACCTCGTAGCCACCACGCGATGACCCCCATCGAACTATGCAAATTTGTTAGGAAAAGTTTTCTCCTAAGTCTGATAGGATGAAAAATATTTCTACTGCTAACAGTAGTTGCCTCACCCGGTTTATATAAAGGGTGTCTCAAAATGACCTGACATTTGAATTTATTAATAAAACGTATTATTTATTTGAAAAGTACGAATATTTTTATTTTCATATGAGGTACAAACATGGAGGTTATGTGTGGAACACAATATCCGATAAATGGCATAAACGGCATGGGCTTGGAAGACATATTCATTCAACAAGATGGCGCAACCTTTCACACTGCGTGCGAAACCATGCAGTACTGGCATTTACTGCATTACTAGCAATACTGGCTTTTATTCTCGTCCGTTGTCAATTCTTGACGGGATTTTTTATTCGATCGCATCACGGCATTTGTGTGATTTTGAGGAGATTGAGTCCCTCGAAATTAAACGTACACGAACACAAATTACGCATACGAGTGTTCGTATAAATATTATTTTCGTCGCTATCGATCTCTACGTCTATATACGACTATATATACAAAATATCTTCTGTGTGCATGTATATGTATATTCAGGGTGACAATTACAAGATGGCCATGTGTTCTCAAGGATCTGGCGCGGAGATTTTGCAGCTGAGAAAAATGTGATATTTAATGGTTTTTCAAGTCCTCTTCGAAAAAAAAATATACCGTACTTTTGTGATGAATTTGCTAAAAAAATTGAGCGTTCTGGAAAAACATCGAAATTCCATTCATAGTTCAGAAGAACGTAGATAATTGAGTTCCCTATACGAAACAATAAAAAAAAATTACTAGAATTAAGGGGTTAGGTTACTGTGACGGCGCGAAAAAAAAGTAATTTTTTTTTTGTAAGGAATAAGTAAGATGGTTAAAAAATCGTTCGGACATTTATTTGTATTTACATTAACGGAGTTGTATACCAAATTTCATTGAAAAAGGTTTATAATTGAAGAAGTTAGGAGCAATCTCGTGAAGGACTCAACGGTGTACTTGATTTTGGCAACCCGGTCGATCTGAACCGAAAAAAACGATTATTATCTTAAAATAGACAATATTGTTACCTACCCTTTTTTTGTTGTCGTGTTTCAATCATCAAAAAAAATTTGAATTTTTTGCTCGATTTTTAGAGGAAAAATGACGTCATTATCGTTAATAACTAATTTTTAAAAATGCTACGAAGGAAAGCGTCGGTCAAGACTAAACTACCATTACACTGAACAAGTGTACCAAATTTCAAGTCAATCCGTTCATTAGATGTCGATAAATCGTGTACACCGTTTTGAAAAACATAGTTTCGAAAAAAATGCGTTTAAAGTTTCACTGGCAGTTCTGTCGTTGCAATTATAAGTTTATCTTCAAGCTTGCCTCAAGCGACGAACGACTATTCGTCATTTGTGCATCTTCAACCATTTATTTCCGGACGACGATAAACATGAAAAAAGTTTTCCGAGTGTGTTTCGTATTCGCAATTTACCAATCTTCCCTCTGCTGTACTCAAATTGGAATATCGATTTTTTCCACAATGCTCAATATTCTCTAGCAAATGAGACTCGTCGCAAAAAATTCGCTATATTTTTTTTTTCGATGAGGTCTTGAAAAACCATTGAAAGTCATATTTTTCCCAGTCGCGAAATCTCCGCCCAGGATCCTTAAAAACACATGGTCATCTAATAATCGTGACCCTGTTTATACATATAAAGCACATTAAAATTGACGTACAGGATATCGAATTAAAAACGAGACTAAGGAAAAATCGTTCTCACTTCCGCAAGACCTGATGTACTTGAAGAAAAAAAGCTGTTTAACGCTCGCTCAACGAGCCTTTACGAAATAACCCAAACAAATTAATCGAATGGTGCACGTACCTTTAATTCTCCCAGTGTCGAATCGTCCGTCTCTGGCGTGAGCCCTGCGAAAGAAACGAATGAAAAAGGAGAAAGAAAAAAAACGTTTCGCACTGTCCCGCGAATCATATTGTAACTGCTAATGACTAAAGGAAGGTAATGCGAAATAAAGAGAAAATAAGAGGACAAGTGGACATTTTTGTATATATATATAAACGATACCACGATGCCGCTATGTAATATTATGACACACACAATATGAATTACACAAAGAGTATTATTATTGTTCACTACATCTATATGTACATATGTAACTGCCTATATATAATTAATAATAATATTAACAATAACAATAAAGAGAGGATGTATATCACTGCATAATTGACACGTGGTTGCTTTATTTCGATCCTTCATAAAAATCACGTCGAAGTTTATGTCCAGATGGTAATAATAGGGTAAAAAATCGATCTTAATGTAGAATTATTATTATTAATAACTTATATGATCGAATACTAATAATAATAATTATGACAATCGATTTCAACGAATTCGTTTTTATTTTTGTAAATTTTGCTATTAGTTGAAAAAATGTTTGCACTTCAATGGGATTAGGCTACTGTAAAAATGACGAACACTCGTTCGTCGCTTGAGGCAAATCAAATTGAAGAGGAAGGTCCAACTTACGGTGCAGGAACCGCAGATTAAAGGTAAACGCACTATTACAACGATAGAACTGCTAGTAAAACTAAAGGCGTTTTTCTCGAATCTATATTTTTCAAAACGGTGTACACGATTTCTCGACATCTAATGGGCGGATTGACTTGAAATTTGGTACACTTATTCAGTGCAATAGTAGTTTAGTCTTGACCGACGTTTTCATTTTTAACATTTTTTTCTCATCAGTTATTAAAAATAATGGGGCCGGTTTGAAATTCCGAACTTTGAATACTCCAACGGTTTAAAATTCCGAATTTTGATGTTCCAGAATTCAAGATGGGGTCGGGTTGAAATTCCGAACTTCGAATGATCAGAACGCTCAAAACTCCGAAAGAATTACTAGCCCAAAAAATCAAAACTCCGACAGAATTTTACACGAAAGACCAAAATTCCGACAGAATTTTACACGACAGACCAAAACTCCGAAAACCGAAACACCGTCCAAATAATTCGGCTATGGTAGTTTTCAAAGTGTCAAAATGTTCAATAAATCGACGAATTATTTCAAGAATTTTTTTTTTTTTGAGAGGTGATTTTTCGTCAACTCTGAAATTTGTCTAGACAATGTTATACGTTCGACATCATTTACAGTCAACTGTGTAGACTTTCGCTGGCATGATCTTGACATGGAGGCCGGGTTAAAGTTCCGAACTTTGGATGCGCCAACGGTTTAAAAATCCTAATTTTAATGTTCCAAAATTACCAGGTTCGTCAAGATTATGCTAGCAAAAGTCTACACAGTTGACTGCAAATGATGTAGAGCGTATAACATTGTCTAGACACATTCCAAAATTGATGTTAAATTACTTTAAAAAAAAAACTTTAAATAATTCGTCGAATCATTGCAAATTTTGAAACTTTTAAGGGGTATATGCAGTTAAAATGATCGAAAAGTCGATGTTTTAATTTTTTTTCTTCGTGACGTACATATATATATGGCGCCAGTCCACTTTGAAAATTTCAAAAAATCGAAAGCAAGCAAGACTTGAAGAAATCGACGATGATGAGCAATCAGAAGGGATTTTGTACGGTGCAAGAATTTTCGATTGAGTTTAGGTAAGAGTTTTTCATAGTATAAACTTCAAACGCGTTTTTCTCGAAACAACGTTTTCAAAATCTAGCTCCATCGTATCTCTACAACTAATAAACCGATTCTCTTGAAATTTGAACCACATCTTGTAAACATGATTCGCAACAAGATGACCCTCGGTGGTTTTAAAATTTTGATTTTTAATCTTTTTTATTGCGAAAAACTGCGAAAAAACGCGTTTTTTTCCTTTTTTGTTTTTCATCTGCCATTTTTTTATTTTTTGATAAAACTTTATATCCGATGGTCATTTTGTAGCTGGTGTCATACTGAATCTAATGGACTTTGATTTTTTTTGTTTCAGACAAGCCGTTTCCGAGTTGTGATGGAGCTACCTAGCCCACCTATTTTTGAGGCGTTACGTTAAACTATAGTTTTTGTACTTAAAAATGAATAGAAATTAATTAAATTTTTTTCTATAATGTATTCCAAGACTTTATTTATCTAGCCCAACAACTTTTATATTCTCATCTTTTATAAAATCCTCAAAAAAAATCGCGAAGATAGCCTTTTTCGTGGCTCCAAAGTGGACTGGCCCCTTGAGTACACACACACAGAAAATGTCTTGTCAATCCGGCGAACATTCTCGAAGTGACACCCACATTTGTAATAACGTGTCAGAGCGTTCGAAAGTGCTTTTGAAACTTTAAACGTGTTTTTCTCAAAACTGTGTTTTTAAAGTCGGTGAGCAAGATTTTTCGGAAACGCCTGAACCGATCAGTCTCAAATTTCAACACAATCTTTTCAAGTATATTTTTTATTAATTAATCGAAGGTTTTTTCTCACCGATAAATATTTTACATTTTGTAAATAATTTAAGGACTAAATTTTTGTCAAAAATCGATTTTTTTGTTGTTGAGAAGCCGCTATTTTGTAAAAAAAAATATTATTTTGCTTATTACAAGATAATCCATTATATTAACGAAATATTTTTGGTTTTTTATTTTGGATGATCCAATTTAGAGATATCGTGCTCACCGCAAGACGCCTTTTTTAGGGGTGCTCCCGGAGATCAGCTATAGCAGCTTTGAAAATAATTATTTTTACAAATAAAAAATGTTAAAATACAGTTAAAAGTTACCATAATATGTGTACAAATTTTTACGTTAATAGATTTAAAGGTCTTCTCAAGGAAAATGCTTGAAAAATCGATTTTTTGTGCCTCCTGACTGTATATAACCCCTTAAAACTTCCAGAGCCGAATTATTTTGACAGTGTTCAGATTTTCGGAGCTTCGGTCGTTCGTGTAAAATTCTTTCGGAGTTATGATCTTTCGGGGTAGTATTCTTTCGGAGTTTTGATCTTTCGGGGTAGTATTTTCTGTCGGAGTTTTGAGCATTCTGATCATTCAAAGTTCGAAATTTCAACCCGGTCTCCAATAATGATATCATTCTTGCTCGAAAATTCGCAAAAAAAGTCCAAAAATTGTTTTTCGATGATTGCAACACGATAACAAAACAAAATATCGGTCAAGTCTTAGCCAATATTGTCTATTTTAATTGTAGCAGATTAAGGGGGGATTGTCTTTTTTTTCGCAAAATTTACCGCTTTTTGGGAATTTTTTTGTGAAGAAAGTATACAACGGAAAACTTGGCATATAGTTTTATTGATCTGTTTACTACATACAAAAAAAATTTTAAACAATTTCATCAAAAAATCCGCCTCCCACCCCCCTCGACGCGCAATGGTCCTTTTTTGATGGTGTGCACGATTTCTCAAAAACTATTCAACCGATTGCCTTCAAATTTGGACAGAATGCTCAGCTGACATCCTTTTATCGTTTGATGAAGCAAAAAAGCAATACGTTTAATAGTTTTTTATTTATAACAAAAAATCGATCAATTTTTTTCGAAAAATCGATACTTCAAGTTCAAAACGTCACCAAATCGTCAATTTTTTTTCCCTTCATCGAACGATAGCTATATGTGTCTAAAGTAAAATGCTTTTTGGGTTTTTGTTGCAGGATGAACGTGAAGGCTGTAATCGTGCACACCATCAAAAAAGGACCATCGCGCGTCGAGGGGGGTGGGAGGCGAATTTTTTGATGAAATTGTTTAAAAATTTTTTTGTATGTAGTAAACAGATCCATAAAACTATATGCCAAGTTTCACAAGTTTTCCGTTGTATACTTTCTTCACAAAAAAATTCCCAAAAAGCGGTAAATTTTGCGAAAAAAAAAGACAATCCCCCCTTAACCAGGCGGCTCTAATCAAGTGCACCGTTGAGCCCCTCACGTTCAAGGGTCCTTCACGAGATTGTTCATAACTTTAATTATTTATATTTTTATGAAGTTTTGTACGCAACTTTGTTAATGTACACACAAATAAATGTCCAAATGATTTTTCAATCATCCTACTTATTCCTTAAAAATTATTTTTTTATATAACCCTGATTTCCGGATCGTTACAGTAGTCTAACCCCTTTAAAAGTAAAAAAAAAACGAGTTATTTTCGTAGCCAAAATCATCTGAAGAAAAATTGACAAATTTGAGGAAAAAAAAACATTTTCATTGCCTTCCAACGGTCCAAACTTCAACGTGATATAAAAATAAAGCAGACTATTGACTTTGTTCGTCTCCCTTCTGGGCCGGTGAAATAGCAGCGCGCTTGAGAACCAATAAGATCAAGCATCAAGTCGAGCAGCTTTATCTTATCGTGACAGCTCTCAAGATTGTACACGGTCGCGAGATAAACGACACTCAACAGTGAAACCAAAATCTCGATTAATTTACGGCAGATGAACCATGCCAGTATTGTAATATGTAAAGTGCAACGAGACTATATGCATGAACGTTTCAAATTACGGTCTGATCGTAATAACTATCAAAATGCATTCTGGACGAAATAAAAGTACGGAAGATTGATTTCGTTTGTTGCTCATTATCGGCCGTTTTCAGTTCTTTCCGTCAACCTTCGTTATTATCCCACAAAAATTTTCGAAATAAATTCCACGCGAAAGATCTATTACGTTTTCCAGATTTAAGGGGCCAGTCCACTTTGAAAATTTCAAAAAATCGACAGCAAGCAAGACTTGAAGAAATCGACGATGATGAGCAATCAAAAGGGATTTTGTACGGTGCAGGAATTGCCGATTGACTTTAGGTAAGAGTTTTTCATAGTGTAAACTTCAAACGCGTTTTTCTCGAAACAACGTTTTCAAAATCTAGCTCCATCGTATCGCTAAAACTAATAAACCGATTCTCTTGAAATTTGAACCACATATTGTAAACATGGTTCGCAACAAGATGACCCTCGATGGTTTTAAAATTTTGATTTTTACTCTTTTTTTAGCGAAAAACTGCGGAAAAAACGCGTTTTTTAAATACTTTTTTCGTTTTTCATCTGCCATTTTTTTATTTTTTGATAAAACTTTATATCCGAGGGTCATTTTGTAGCTGGTGCCATACTGAATCTAATGGACTTTGATTTTTTTGTTTCAGACAAGCCGTTGCCGAGTTGTGATGGAGCTACCTAGCCCACCTATTTTTGAGGCGTTACGTTAAACTATAGTTTTTGTACTTAAAAATGAATCAAAATGAATCAAAATTTTGTTTAAATGTATTTCAAGATTTTATTTATCAAGCTCAACAACTTTTATATTCATATATTTTATAAGATCCTAAAAAAACGCGAAAATAGCCTTTTTCGTGGCTCCAAAGTGGACTGGCCCCTTAAATGATAAGTAGGATTGCGTTCAATCAATTATCGTATAATAATAATAACAATACTAACAAAAAAGCAATAATAAGTATGATGATAAAAATAAGTCTGTGTAGGCATTAAAGCATTTTAATTATAAATTATTCGAATTATCGAATGATAATAATAATAAAAATAACGACAATTAGCGATAATAATTATCATAATAATAGTAAACCGATATTAGAGAGCGTACGCAAATTACGTAACGCAATTTAGAGGAGGGTGTTCCGGCCAAGCGTTACGGGCTACGTAACACGGGAGAGGGGGTAAAGGTTTGCGTTACGTCACGGTTTTAGAACTGCCAGAAATAGCTAAATTTCTGCATCTTCAAGTTTTGAATTGAAAACTCGCACGCGATTTTACCGCGGAAAGTTGACAGCTTTCCATACGAAATGTGCCTTGGCGGCATAGTGTAACACTGGTGTTACACCTAATTCAATTTAAGTGTTGACGATTCAAAAGTGTTTTAATAATTAAATATGGCGGTTGTGAATGCGTTTCAAGTTTCCTAGGACTCCAATACCTACTAAAACATACCTATTTAATTGTAATTTGTCACATAGCGGGTGTCATCGATAACGAAAGTTCGAAAAAACGAACTTTTTACATCATAAATCTGATTACGATTAATCTAGCAGGTAAACCATAACCAAAAAATACGTAAAAATTTGGTTTTTGATCCACTGAATACGAACCCGAAGTCTAAACCGTCGAATTGAAAATGGCGGATCCAATACGGCGGCTGTAAATGGCAAAAACTATGGGATTTTTTCCAAATACGATGATGTATTTTTTTTGGGAGGAGCTTTTTCTTGCAACAGCGACCCCGAAACCCCCGAGTACCAACTTTCGCTATCATCAAACAACGTTTTGCATTTATGGTCCGCCATATTGAATCCGCCATATTCAAAGGGTTAAGGGGGAAAGTCACTGTACAAGAACTTGCACAGTGGTTTTCCACTTTCCCCAAGCGAAATTTGAAAACATTTTTTTTAAATACAATTCTTGAAAGTACATATATTCCAAAATATTTTGGCAACATTTTTATTCATAAGTCCGAAAATTGACGGAGTTACAGTCACTCTAGTGAGAACAAGTAGCGCGACCAATTAGTGCCCTCAGTCCCTACAGGTGTGGCATCGTTCACAATAGATAAAGAGCAGGCTCTCATTATTTTGTGAAACATAATGAAGATGAAGAACCGTTATATCGCCCGCGACTACATACTTTAATGTAAGTATCAATATTCTAGAAAAAAAAACATAACTTTATATCAAGAAAAACGAAACGAAAACTTTGAACGTTATTTTCTCGAAACTACTTTTTTCGACCTTCTCCCAGCGAATACTCAAAAACATATCAACCGATTTTCAATTTTTTTTGTTGACATTTTTGTTACCGCAGTGACTAAGGTTGTACGTAGCCGATTTTTTAAATTTTGATCATTACCATTTTTAAAGACTGCTTGAATACAAAAAAAAGATCTTGAAAACAGAAAAAAAAAGTCCAAACTGTCGGCATTTTGTAAAAAAAAAACAAAATAAAAAAACCGCTACGCATAACGATAGCTACATTTGTATAGATATCGATAAATTATCGACTTTATACTTACAGATAACCTTTCATAAAGATATCGATCGGACAATGAAGAGCATTTTTTTTTCGTCGTCCAATTAAGGCATATAACTCGGTTAATTTTAAAGATTTTTTCTTAAAAATTGGCATTAAACTAGATGAACATATCCTTCATAAAATGAGTATAAACCCGATCCGTTCATAATTAGTTATGTCTATGAAAAAAATCGCAATTATTGACGACACAGCACCCGTTACTTAACGGAATAGGGGGGGGGGGGGGTCGGACAGGCGTTACATTCCTGGTACGTGGGGGGGAGGAGGGGTAAAAAATTGAGGAATTTGGCGCTACGTAATTTGTGTACGCCCCCTTAGCATAAAGTTATTATTATTATAAATAATTAAAACTGTCGAATGATGATGATAATAATAATAACAAATAATTTTTATGATCGAATAATGATGATAGCAACAGTAATATCAATAATAACCATAACAATAATATCAACAGCAGCGACAACAATATCAATAATAATAAAATGTTATTGACAGGTCATTTTTACGATTTTTTCTACCTGTTGCATATTAATAATGATTAAGATAATAACGATGTTGATGTCTACTTATTTTTGGTGTTTCTATTATTATTATTATCATTATTATTATTCGATAATCCAAATAACTCAAAAGATGTCATTGATTTATGTATGAAAATGCAGTTATAAATCTTTCCTGTAAGAGTCACTCCAAAATCCTGGTAGATGATAATGACAGAAAGTTACAATGCATAAGCCAACGGAAAATCAAAAAGTTTCGAGACTAGTTCTGTAACACACCAACAAAAGTCTCGAAACTTCTTGATACCAATACAAATAAATATCCAAACGATTTTTCAATGTGGTGTTCAAGATTACATCGTTGGAACGCAACGAAAGCTCTTTTTGACATTTTAATTTCCTTGTTTTCATCATTAAGGGGTTACCCCCACTTGTGATTTTGAAAAAATCGATTTTTTTTATTGCATTTTTTTGAAGTATAAGTATCCGGGCCCATACACGAAGAAAAATTACGCGAAGAAAAATATTTTCTTCGTGTAAACTGATATTGAAACTTTAAACGCGTTTTTCTCAAAATGGCATTTCTGAAGTCGGTGACCAAGATTACTCGAACACTAATGAACCGATCTTCTTGAAATTCTGCAGGCTTATTTAATACATAAAAATGTAGTCTTTAATCGTTCGATTTTTTTTTCGAAAAAAAAATGGCCGTTTTATAGCCAAAAAACGGCCGTTTTTTTCGTTAAAATCGAACCATTAACTTTGACTGTCCGCTATTTTGTGAAAAATGAATATTTTTTAAAATCCTTCGATTGAAGACTAGTTTATACTTATATTTGACTAAATCCATCCGCATTTTTTCAGATGATCCACTTCGCCGCAATGTTGGTCACCGCAAACCGTGTATATAAAAACATTATTTCATTGACGGCCATTTGCCACTAAACAATGTAATATTTTTCAATAAAAAAATTACTGAAAGTTCTTCAAGATGCGTTCTTTAAGATGGTATATTGATCGATTAAAAAAGTTTTGTAGTTTTCTTTAAAAAAATTCATGAAAAAGGCCTTTTTTGCGCTACAAGTGGGGGTAACGCCTTAAAGAAGATTCGTTGTTATAAATTCATATTCCTGATTGCTATAGAGATATCTTAAAAAATGATCGAAGGATTTTTGCTGGCGATATCTGCAAGAAGAAATTAAAGGAATTCACAAATATCAATTTTCGTTGCATTCCAACGATGCAAACTTCAACCTCATTTATCAATCCTCTTACTTCAAGATTAATTTTCCTTCAAAATGATTTTTTAAAATAAATCCTTATTTATCTACTAAAATTAAATTGAATTAATAAAAAAATGAATTAATTGGATATTATTAATTAATTATAAAAAAATTAACCCTAACCCCTAATGGATAGCTGAATCTTGCGGCGCATCTGCAAGACCCCAAATTTTCAAAATTTCCTGCTCGTCCGCGGGCCACAATTTTCTCAATATTTCCCATCCGGATTTTTGTGTAACGAGCAAATAATGATTTTGGGGATCCTTCGTGTAGGAATAAGCGCCGAGTGTGAGACTCTGAGAGAGTCGAGCGCAGACGCAAATTTTCAACAGGCGTTTTTCGAGGCTCGTGAGCTCTCGTACACTTCGAAAGCCGTCGACGACGGGTTTGGCGGATTCGAGATCGCGGGCCTGAACGATCATGTAGCAGAGAGCAATGGCGAGCTCGTAGACGAGGCAGCCTCTGTGAGAATCGCCAAAGTCAATGACCGCGGCGATCCTCGTGGAAGACGCATCGACGAGGAGATTTTGCTCGTTCAAATCGCCGTGAATGATGCCCCGATCGAGCTCGTTGGAGACGCTCAAAACGTTGTCCTCGAAGTCACGAACGATCGCGAGAACGATTTCCCGATCGTCGCTACTACTCACCGCGTACGCGAAGTCCCGAAGCCTCGGGACCGCGTCCAACGTCCACAGACTCGTGCGAGACTCGTACGCCGGATGCGAGAACGCGGCGAGGATGGAGTCCAATCGGGCCACGAAACGACCGACGTCCCGCAACAGGCTCGTCGTCAACGGCACCGAGTGCAGCGTCGCACCGGGCTGATACACCAGCAGGCGGACCTACGTGATCGACGAAAATGACTAAAATTGTATATGTGTGAAAACATTTTGAAAAAACAAGCTTTTATTTAAAGAGGGATATACATTTAGACAGGAAAAAAAAGCAATGTCGAGGGATTTTTTTAACTAAGAAATGATTATTCCACAATTATCAAACTTTAGGTATACTTTAATAGTATATTTAAGGCGAGAGATCCCTTTAGAATTTTGAAAAAATCGATTTTTTTTAAATGTTTCGAAAGTATGATACCCACAGAATATACCAGGTGTGTAAGTATGAAACCGGAATTTGCCCATAGGTGGCGCTAGATGTCGATGCAGTTACCGACACATCACGTCAGCGGTGTCTTGTTATTGTATTGATATCCGACAAAGATTTCCAACTCACAATAACACGAGTTTCATTCAGTAGCATTAGTTTATTAGAGATAAACATGTCGAGTTTTGTGCCAACAAATTACGATTTGCGGACAGCACTACTTTTGCGGACAGTACTACCGAATCGCATCGAATGCTTGTGGAGGCGTTTGGTGAGCATGCTCTCGGTAAAACACAGTGTTTCGAGTGGTTCAAACGGTTCAAAAGTGGCGATTTTGACGTGAGGAACGAAGAACGTGGAAGACCACCGAAAAAGTTTGAAGACGCTGACCTGCAAGCCTTGTTGGACGAAGACGACGCTCAACCACAACAACAACTGGCGGATCAGTTAAAGGTGACCCGAGAAGCCATCTCCCTTCGGTTGAAAGCCATGGGAAAGATACAAAAGGTGGGGAAATGGGTTCCACATGAACTCAACGAAAGACAGCAGGAAAACCGCAAAACATCATGCGAAATTCTGCTCGCCAGGTTCAAAAGAAAGTCATTTCTCCATCGAATTGTGACTGGCGATGAAAAGTGGATATATTTCGAGAATCCTAAGCGCAAAAAGTCATGGGTTACTCCGGGTGAACCATCAACATCGACGGCAAGACCAAACCGCTACGGACGAAAGACAATGCTGCGTGTTTGGTGGGATCAGAAGGGCGTAATCTACTACGAGCTGCTGAAACCTGGGGAAACTGTCAATACTCAACGCTACCGACAACAAATGACCGATTTGGATCGAGTTTTGCGTGAAAAACGACCAGAATACCAACAAAGACAACACAAGGTGATTTTGCTGCATGACAATGCACCAGCACACAAAGCAAAACAGGTCCAGGAAACGATAGAGTCGTTCCGTTGGGAGATTCTTCAGCATGCGCCGTACTCACCGGACCTTGCCCCATCCGATTACTACTTGTTTGCATCGATGGGACACGCACTTGCTGAGCAGCGCTTTACTTCTTACGAAGATGTACGAAAATGGCTCGATGACTGGTTTGCCTCAAAAGAGCAACAGTTCTTTTGGCGCGGAATCCACAAATTGCCAGAAAGATGGGAAAAATGTATAGATAGCGACGGACAATACTTTGAATAAGTTACTTTGTATCATATCATTACAATAAACGTGTTTTTTCTGTACAAAAATTCCGGTTTCATACTTACACACCTGGTACAGACCGAAGGAAAACTTGAAATATTGAATATTTGCGGAGTTATCGAATATAGTCTGGAGCGCGGGGACAGCATGCGGTCAGGTAGCGAGTAAACTTTAAGGGGAGGGTGAGAGTTTCAGCTTGAAAAAAAACACTTTTTTGCGAATTTTTTTCATCTATATGGATAGAGTAAATTTATTGAAACCTTTTGTACATTGTTAAGTGTCATTTCAAGAACATTCCGTGAAATTTGTACGCGAAAATATCCACAAACAAGCCGGTGCCGCGTTTTTCTCGAAACCACTTTTTCAAAGTCCGTGTTCACTGCCATTTGAAAACTACATGACCGATTTATTTCAAACTTGGTACACACTTTCTACATATAAAATACCTCCCCCCAACGGTTCGTTTGAGATTTTTTTTACATTGAGGGGGTTTTCCACCCCCAAAATGGCGGAATTTTTCGTGAAAAATTGCACTTTTCACTTTACATGACCACCAAAAATTTAGAAATGACAAAGAAAATTATCAAAGACCGTTGGGGGCAGGATTTGATGATAGTTTGACTAAATTTAAATGGTACTTGATTTCAGATAATTTCTAGCTGAGATACAGTGAACACCGCAAATCGTGTTTTTCCAAAGGCGTTCTTGGAAAAGCTTTGTCACCGGCTTGTTTGTGGATATTTTCACGTACAAATTTCACGGAATTTTCTTGAAATGACAACAACGTACAAAAGGTTTCAATAATTACTCTATCCATATAGATGAAAAAAAATCGCAAAAAAGTGTTTTTTTTTCACGCTGAAACCCTCCCCTTAAGGGCTAGTTGAAATTTTCGTAAGGTTCCATTTTTCGTTTTCGACGGATTCTCAAAATATAACATTTCAAAAGAAATCTCGGAAAATTTCAAGTCGATCCGTTCAAAATTGAGCGAGTTTTGGGCGTTTATTGATAGGGTCCGCGAACCGGCGAACTTTAACCCTACGTTGGCACACTGGCAAGGAACATCACTTAAGTGTCCGCCTTCGATTTTATTGAAACTCATATATGTGATACAGCATTGAAAACTATTAGACACGTATTTTTTTATCTGCGGAAAAATGTTTTCAAGGGAGGAAACGACCCCTCAATGAAAGACGTGTCAACCCTTAATTTTTTTGCTTCAATTATTCGATAGTGGATTTTTCATCGCTTTACATTTAGAAGAATTTTGGTTTTTGTTTTATTCAGGTCGATGGACTGCTTGTAGGCGAAACTGCAAAACCACCCCTCGACACACCCTTCTTTGAGGGGGGGTCTCCCCACTTAAAACGGTTTTTCCGCAGATAAAAAAAATACGTGTCTAATTTTATCACATATATGAGTTTCAACAAAATCGACGGCGGTCACTCAAATGATGTTCCTTGCCGGTCATTTTGACCCGGACGAATTTGAAATAAAATGCACACTTTCCCAAAATCGGAAGTTGTCAATAATTTTTTACATATTTTCAATTGTATACTTTATGAATTTGAATTGAGCAGACATATTGAGAAGTGTACAAAGTGTATCCCTGATTTTTTTCAATAAAAACTGACCGAATGATTTTTAATGGCGGGTGGATGAAGTACTATCCGGGTTAAATTGACCCAGTGTGTCAAAATCGCTTTTTCACAATCGGTGACCACTATATATTAAAAATCACTGTACCAATCGACTTCAAATTTTACATATCAAAAAGCAGTGCTTGAGTGAAGGAATTTTTATTTTTTTCGCTGCATAGTTTTTTTTTTTTATTAACGAAAATAGAGCCTTTTTTCACCGAAAATCGATACATTTACTTTGGAATGCGGCAATTTTTTCAAAAATCAATATTTTATTAAATCCTTCGTCCAAGAAGTAGATAATTTCCGGCAAAAACTAAATGCGTTTGTTTTTTTCATTTCGGATGATTTGTTTCCGAGCAGCAGTGGTCACCGCGAAGGTGACGTTTTTCGAACAGCGGTCTGCACAAACCATTGTTTCTACCCCATTTATAAATATTTTTCAATACCAAAATTGTTAAAGATAGTTAAGACCTTATGTACGTGAAAAATGTCAAACGTTTCTTTTTTTATTATTTTTTATTCCATAGCCTGAACGGTTAGGAATATTTTAAGCTTTACAGAATTGAAAAATTCCAAAAATCGTTAAAGTAACAGCATTTAGAGCGTAAGGCGCGCCCGACCGCCAACCTCAAAGCTGTTTTTTCACGATTCACTTTTTTGAACCTTGTGAAAGTTCAAACTCTTGAACGAAGGTTCAGATCGCTTTGAAATTTTTACAGCATATTCTTAGTATCATCACATATCGTGTGTACCACAGAAACAAAAATTTCAATGACACAAAAAATATAACGAATAAAAGGCCGACAGAAAAGTGAGTAAAAAAATTTTAAGTTTCGAATTTTTATGATAATTTTGTTTAAATAATATTGTTGGTTCACACTGAAGATACATTCATTATGCAATTATAAATATGTTCATTTTTTTCAGACACCCACCTCGATGCCGAGAACTTCCACCATCAACGCGCGCGCAAAAAAAATACATTGCTTTATAATGTTATATCTCCGCCATTTGTTAATATTTCTGATTTTTTTACATATACTTAACCATGTGCATAAGTGATTGGTAAAAAAAATGTTGTCAATATATGCGTCACTTTTTTTTTTACCGCGTCGAGAAAAGTACCTTCGAAAATCGGCGAAATCGCGTATATAAGGCCTTAAGAGAATACTCTTCAATGTGAAAAAAAAATTCGAAATCTTCACACGTTTCCCAAAAAAAAATCACGGAAATACCTCTTTTCCCGACCGCGTTCGACGTGTAACCCGCTAAGGCCTTTTATGCCTTTGAAGAAAAAAAAATTGACCCTTTTTTTATTGGCTTAACAGGGTATCCCTGGGGCCGGGTTGAAATTCTGAACTTTGAATGCTCCGGCGTTTTAAAATTTCGAATTTCAATATTCCGAAATTCAAGATAGGGCCGGGTTGAAATTCCGAACTTTGAATGATCAAAAAGCTCAAAACTCCGAAAGAATACTACCCAGAAAGATCAAAACTCCGAAAGAATTTTATACGATAGACCAAAACTCCGAAAACCTGAAAATCAAAATAATTCGGCTACGGAAGTTTTAAAAGTTTCAAAATTTTCAATAAATCGATTAATTATTTCAAGAATTTTTTTAATTGTACTGGTTTTTCGACAATTTTGAAAGTTGTCTAGACAATGTAATACGTTCTACGTCATTTACGGTCCACTGCGTAGACTTTCGCTGGCATGAGCATGGGGGCCGGGTTGAAATTCCGAACTTTGAATGCGCCGACGGTTTAAAATTCCTAACTTTAATGTTCCAAAATTACAAAGTTCGTCAAGGTCATGCCACCGAAAGTCTACTCAGTTGACTGTAAATGATGCAGAACGTATAACATTGTATAGACAAAATTCAAAAGTGACGTAAAATCACTTCTTAATCAAACAAAAATCTTGAAATAATTCGTCGATTTATTGAAAATTTTTAAACTTTTAAAACTTCCATAGCCGAATTATTTTGACGGTGTTCAGATTTTCGGAGTTTTGGTCTTTCGTGTAAAATTCTTTCGGTGTTTTGATCTTTCGGGGTAGTATTTTTTCGGAGTTTTGAGCGTTCTGATCATTCAAAGTTCGGAATTTCAACCCGGCCCTGTCTTGAAGTTCGGAATATTAAAATTGAAAATCAAAAAGAGATGAAAATCTTTTCAAAAAACAATAACATGGATGATGTTCGAATATTCCAATTAAAACAGACGTCACATAAAAAATTGCCTCTTGCACCAAGAAAAAAAAGATTCACAGGCCATGCTTGACAGAGGTTTAATTCCAATCGAACATCAGCAAGATTTTTCAAAAATATTCGACGATAATCATCTGTAAGATTACAGTAAATTTGTTGAATGATATGTTCAATAAAGTTATTTTTTTAATATAAAATCACAATAAATATTTCATTATATTTACAATTTCGATATTATTTTTTTATTAAAATTACTATCGATTTTAATTGATAATTATTATCGAAATGTTAATAAAGGCAACGAGTATAAAATTAAAATGTCAGGACGCGAAAAGTTGGCATATTTAAAAAAAATACTAGTGTTTTATTTTTCCACATTTTTACCTGAGCACGAAAGACTTTAAATTCTCACCAAAACTCTTTTTGGTTAGATTGTACGAGCGATGAGATTTTTAAGGTTTCAAGCTTACTCCTTTTACACTAGTTTTTACAGTGAAAATCAAACAAACTACCCAGGTAGGAAATCAAAAGGCTGACGATGGAAACAAGCTTGTGGCTAGCCTTGTTTCACCGAGCCTGAGTGAGACAGACCTGGCCCAGGTTTCATTGCATCGTTTGGAGCAGCCTGGAACCAAGGCTGGCTGCTTAGCCTAAACTCAGGGTTATTTCAAGCTTCATTCAGCCGGTGAATTTTGAGGCTGATAAATCAAGGCTGGATGCAGGCTTGTTTCAGTTTGTGATAAAATAAAATAAGTTTAAAATAATATTTTTTCTGTACTTTTATGAAAAAAAATTTAGCAATAAATTTGTCGGGTGCGAAGGCACGAAAAACGAAAGCGAAGGAGGCAGCTCAGAACATTTAAACATATGCTCTTATCGATATTTATGAGGTACACAAAAAAGTGTATACGAAAATAAAAGTACGCAATAAAATAAAGTATTGTTTTTTAAAATATTTTTTATATATATTTTGTAACAAATAATATAACAAATAATAAATATATATAATAAATCAAATGAATTCTTCACAAATTTATTAAATTTACCCCAATGTAGAATATAGAAAACTAAAAACAGGCCTCATATAGCCTCGGGAAGAGTTTGGGAAAAGCCTGGTCATAAATGCTCGTGAAGGCTTCATTAAGGCTCGTTTTGAGCCTTGTTGTTTCGTCGTTTCAGGCTTAGTAAAGGCTTTTCTACCAGCCTTTGGTCAAGCCTGTGTGCAAGAGCCTGAAACCGCGTTATCATTCAGAGGTTCAGCTAGGCGTGAAATCAGGCTGGTGCTCAGCCTGAATTTAAAAATGTGAGCCTTGTTTCAGAGCTTGGCGAGCCCTTTTTTCATCGTCAATTCCTACCTGGGTAGTTTTCACGGTGACAGCCGAAACATGCTGGTTTTCGCGGTGAATATGGAAACGTGCTAGTTTCCGTGGCGAAAGCATAATCATGCTAGTTTTCGTAAGAACTTTAAATCGAGCTACTTTTAGTAAGCAGCGTCGATATAAGGCCTTAAGAAAATATTAAAATAGTGGCAAAAAAAAACATTTTTTTTTCAAGATAATGGTAATCAATTAAAAACTTTAGTCAACACGAATTCTTGGTGTAATATCAACCACAAGTCCATTAGGGCAAGATTACATTTTTTTTAAATTCCATTCGAAAAAACTTCTCCTCGCGATGTAAATTCACAAAAATTGGCATATGCCACAAACCACGTGTTCCTCCTCGTTGGCACGATCGCGAAGTTTCTCCAGGCTAGCGAAGGTGCCGCGTAGATTTCTGACCGGAAGTGTGCACCGGATGCCGTGCTCGTTCAAGTGTAGCATCATCTCGTTCTGGGCCTCGACGAACTCCATGTTTTGCGAGTCCAGGGAATTGAGTATCTTGAGTACGTAGCCGTGTTCGTGAACGCGACTCACGTGAGGATTCGCGTGCACAATCTCGCAAATTACGTGATAATTTTTGTCATCGTAAGCGTTCAATTCGTCAATTTTTTTCACCGTGAAACCGTACAGGCGTCGCACAAGTTCGATTGCAATTTTTTCGTCGAGTCGGGGCTTTATCAGTTGGCCGGGATTCAAGAGAGCACCCGAATCCGCCATGGCGACGCGATTTCGATCGTTCCCGGTGCAACTCTATTTTTTTCCAAATTTTTAGGCTTTTTTTCTATTTTTCCCGAAATTATTATAAATTTTTCGAATTTCTCACAAATTTTTAGTTTTTCTATTTTACCCCAAATTGTCAGATTTGTTGAAGCAAATTTTGTTTTTTTTAATTCACGTCTCTCCTTACATTTTTAATATTTTTTAACTTTTTTCCGTATATTTTTTACATTTTTAATCTTTTGTTCAGGTACCGAACATTTAAAAAATAGTTTTTCCGTATCTTTTTAGAATTTATCTCTTTTTTTCGTTTATTTTTAGAATTTTTCTTTTTTTTCATTTATTTTTCGATTTTTCCTCTATTCTTGCTTATATTTTCAATATTTTTTCCTCTTTTTTCCCGAATATTTGCGATATTTTTTTATTCGGTAATTAAAATGAATTTTTCATCGGTTTTTCTTCTTTTTTTATCGTAATATTTGGAACGAGAAAAAATCACCGTTAAGGGTGCGGGAAATACAGCTGCGTGCTCGCCTCTCGGCAAACGATTCGCTACTGACGATAAGAGTCGCGATACACACGAGTGAAGGAATTGTTCGAGGGGTGATGCTCCAAACGAATCATAAATCACGAGAGTGTCCGCAATCGCAGTTGACACTTCGAGTTACATTGTAGCCATGGACAGTAATGGTTTTTTGTGTTTTTTTTTCTGGCAACGTACAGCGATGTTTCGGTTCGAAACGCGGCTACTAAATTGTTGTCCAATTATTGTCGGCGTGCTGACAATTGTGACGTTTACTCTCAACGATTGCCCGCTGTGGCAATCGGTCAATTGACCACCGCGTCACTATACACTACGCGCGTACACAGACATGAGCAGCGAGCAAACAGAATAGTCTAGCACGGATAACTCGAGATATTGAATATTGAAACAATTTAAAAAACGTCTTTAGAACACTTTTCTTCTTAATTTTCCTTTCATTGAGCTAATAGATTAATCTTGTCTCGTTTGGAGCAACCATCGTACAGTGAACAAGACGCGTAAAGTGTAAAAAAAAAAATTGGTCGTGAATTGTCCATCCGTTTTATTTAGAAGAAAAGTTGATTTAAATAAAAAAGAGACACAAATGTGACGGGTCGAAAAAATCGATTTTTTTTTGCATTTTCTTAAAGTATACAGTTTCAAGAATATGAAGAAAAAAATTCGTGTCGAAATAATGTAAATTGATCAAATTACAGACGATTTAGTCAGAGCAGGTAGCGCAATGACTTATTGTTAGTATACTGAAACTTTCGATCGCGCTTTCCTCGACCTGTCCAAAATCATAACTGTAGCTATAATTGTTCAATTTTCAATTTTTTTAAACCAATATTTCTTATTTTGTTAAGTATTATACAAGCCCTCGAATATAAATAAAAATTTTGCCACAATTACACTTTTTTTTACCACGCGCCATTTTGTGATTCTTTTTACGAAAAACGGCTGCGGACACCGGGAACTACATTCATGTAGATTATAAAACTTTTTTGTTTTCATTTATCAAACCAACTATTATCGAGTTATCGATCCGCCCGAAGGACCACATTTTTGTACAGAGGCTCTATTATACGTCGTAACGTTATTAATTTTTTTTGTTGATATAAACATGTACACGAAATAAGTACAATGCATACTTAATAACATACCTTTTTTCAAATCCCAAATAATGCCAAATAAAAATAGATTAATAAATTATTTAATAGACAAAAAAATCGGTCAGAAACGACCTTTTTCAGCCCGTCACAGTAGTGTCCTGTATTTTAAAAAAATCAATATTTCTTGTATTTAAATATCACAGAAATAATTGTTTATGTATGTAGAAGATTTTTTTAATGTACATACAGTGATAACTATAAGGTATCACAATAAAATAGTATAGTAAAAAAAAACACATTTTTCTTCCACAACAAAAAATATGATATCCGAAGGGTTTTTAGGTTGTTTTAAAGAAAGATAGAACATATTTATGATGAGTATAGTATTTGCCTGAAAAATTGAGTATTCTGGGGAAAAAATCCAAATTTCATACGATGTTGAAGTTTGCATCGTTGGAATGCAACGAAAATTCTTTTTTCCCTTCATTTCTTTATTCTCATTATTAATGAATGTATTTTCTCGCCCAATTGCATTGTACATTTTTTAAGAAAATCCTGAACAACGTTGGGGTGACTTTTATCACCCAAATCCGCGATGCAAGTATTTTGGCAATCCAGAAAAATAAATTTCCGTTGCGTTCCAACAACGCAAACTTCAAAGCCATGTTTCCATTCGGAGTTCAGCAGAATAAAGATAATTCAATTCCGAAAACGAAACACTCCTGAAAACTTTGGAGAATAGAATCAAATTTCATTTGTCCACGTTAATATGCATTTATGGAAAAAAAATATCGATAACCCGATGGGCAATAAAAGTTATTGAAGAGTTTTTCGTGTTCGGAATTCAATTATCTTTATTATACTGTATTCAAAATAGAAATGAGATTTTTTCCAGGATGCTCAATTTTTCTGCAAAACGACTCATCATAAAATAAGCTATATTTTTTAAAGAGAACTTTTAGAACCATTATAAAATCATATTTTTCTCAGTCGCAAAATTGCCGCGCAAGACCCTTAAGAAACAAATGCTACATTATAATCGTGTTCTGTATATGTGAATTTATATATGACGCAGTTGAATAGCTTTTTGGCTCCTGTAAACAAGAGACTGAACCCACTTTGTCGGAATGCTCAGACCCGTTTTCAAATAACATGAAAAAACCTATGTTGCTCTTCAAGATTATATATATCCACATTACTAATTTTTAAAAACTTCGAGATCTACGAACTACCCGCTCTTGCCGACAGATCCGAGAGAATTCAGAGCCAATACAGATTTACCATCCATCGGTAAGTTACCGACTGCCAACAAGTTACCAACTGCCGCTTCAAATCCCACGAGATATCATGCGCTCGTCGAAAAAGCTGCCCAAAGTACGTTACCAACAGTCTTTACCGCCCTTTGTGCACTCACGTGTCCTTCGACTGACGGTAAGAACGCTAACTGCGTTACCGACCGTCGATGCGGCAGATCGCCGCAGTACCGAGGACGGCCCCACGCGCGTGCGAACCTCGTGCGTAACAAAAGCGAAATCTATTTATAGAAACAGTTTCCGTACGGGGAGTGATACCCTAGCGGCCAACGAGCGAGAGCTGAGAATGAAAGCGGGATTCACACGCACACACACGCCTGCGCGCGCGAACGCTACCGGGCCGAATGAAACACGCACGGGCGCTTTCTTGGGTTACGGCGACGGGGACGACGGGGGCTTTGCGCGCGGCAAGCTCGATGACCTCGTCCCGCACGACGATAATTCAATTTTATTGATCGACGTCGATAAACGAACCGACTGGACAGCGCGTTAATCGACCATTTCTAAACTCTCCCTCGGCCCTCGTGTATGTTTGTATGTACTGAATAAGTAAACAAAACAATAACAATGCGAGCATTCAATGTGTGTCTGAACGAAACGAGGAAAATATGTTACGATCGTTACGACGTGCTCGTATCTGCGGCTCGTCGTTGACACTCCCCCTATTTGCCCTTAAGGGGGGCAATCCCTTTGTAACGTAAAGAAGAGCTTATGGCCGAAAATGAACTCAACGAGCGAGCTGAGAGACTACGTTGTCGCCCAGAATCGCAGATTAGTACAGCATTTAGTCGCCTATTTTTTTTAGTCTTGAAACTTTAAGGGGTTAGGCTACTGTGAAAATGACAACCACTCGTTCGTCGCTGGAGGCAACTCAAATTGAAGACGAAGTTCCAACATATGGTGAAGGAATCGCAGATCGAAGCTAAACTTATGATTACAACGATGGAACTGCTAGCAAAACCCTAAATACGTTTTTCTAAACGGTGTACACGATTTATTGAAATCTAATGAACGGACTGACTTGAAATTCAGTTCACTTATTTAGCGTAAAAGTAGTTTCGTCTTGACCGACGTTTTTCTTGACATTTTTTTCACTAGTTATTAACAATAATAATGACATTTTTCTCGAAATATCGGGAAAAAAAATTCAAACATTTTTTTTTCATTTATTGGAGAACGATAACAAATAACAGCTCGGTCAAGTCGCAGCCAATATAATGTACATTAAGAAAAAAAAAACTTTTTTTTTTGTTTCAGATTAACTGGGGCTCCAAAAGCAAGTACACCGTTGAGCCCCCACGGTCAAAGATCCTTCACGCGATTGTTTATAACTTCTTTCATGAGTAATATTTTTTAATGAAATTTGGTACACAACATTGTTGATGTACGCACAAATAAATTCCCAAACGATTTTTCAATTATCTTACTTATTCCGTCAAAATAAATTTTTTAAGGGGCTTCATCTGCCTAGACGCCCGAGAAAAATGGCCATATTCGGATTTTTTTTTTTGGGAAACGGTTGGACAAAAAGAAACGCATTTTTTTAACACAAGCGTAATATATTGAGAGCTGCAAAAAAAATCGGCAAAAAAATCACTTTCAAGCTGGAGAGTGGACACTCTCCAGCTTAAACGGTCCATCTGAAATATAAAAACCAAAAGGGTCATTCAAGTTAACAATAAATATGAGTCGTTGACAATCGTCGATTTTTGAAAGAATTTTTTTAACATAGTGGCGACGACTGAAACTCGAACATGCAAAATCTATGAAAAAAGTCGTAATTTTTACGTAACTATTAAAAAATGAAGATCGATTTTTAAAAAGTGAGATCGTCAACGATCTTTAAATGTTTCTCATCGCATTTCCTGTGAATTTTGAAAAAATCGATTACGTGGTTCTCGTCATTTTTCTGTATGTTTGGAGATTTTTTTCTAGACTCTCTGTTAAAAAAACTCTGTGTTAAAAAAAAATAGTATCGTTTCCCCCAACTGTTTCCCAGAAAAAAAAGATCGGAATTTGGCCATATTTTTCGGGCCTTTACGTGGACGTGGCCCCTTAAATAACCCTGATTTTCGTGTCGTCCCAGTATCCTAACCTAAAAACTTAAACGCGTTTTCGTGCACCTCGTACAAGATACCTCAAAAACTATCCGATCGATCATTTTGAAGTTTTGCATACTTCGAGATAACATGATTACCGTCTATGTGAACCTAAAGTGCCTCAATAATTGTATTTATCATCATTGTAGTGATAATTTCACGAAAAATGATACATTGTTTCAAACACGATGTACAAAACGCTATTTTGCTAATTGTTACATTTCTTTAGATTTTTTAGGTTCACATGAAGCGTGTGTATCTCAAAAATCTAAAACTTCTAGGCTCTGATGTTTCGTATCAATGCACCAGACGCTAGGCATTACGCCGTGGAACAACATTTTTCAATATTGGAGAAAACATTTGGAAAATAATAAGATGTAGTAATATGTACATGAAATTTTAATCGTGGAAAATAAAGTGTTTCGACACGAAATAAAACTGAAAATTCGCTTATCTTCGGCTGCCCAAAGAGATTAACGATTCGATCATTTGTTATGTTGACTTTTTTCTTTATTTCTTCTCGCGTTCTCAGTACAATGAGAAAGAGAGGAAGAGGACGAAAAGCAACGCTTCACAAGACGAAGCGAATGAACTTGTACCGCACGTGAAGAATACAGTGGGAGAAGGATAGAAAGGAAGAGCTAGATAGAGCGATGGAAAGAGAGAAATACCTCAATCGCTCGGAGAATCCGCGAACGGTGGTGAACGAGCAAAACGTGTCAACAATGGCCGTCGCGTGGAAAATGCGAGTTTAGAATTAGATGGAGCGCGAGAACCCGTAGTACAGTATGGTCGCCCTCTTTCTTAAGACTCTCTCTCTGCCTCTCTTACGCTTTTTCCTCACACACTCTCTCTCTCTCTCTCTCGCCTGAGGACGAACACAAGGCCCGCTTCCGTGTGGGTGTGCGTTCACGTGAGGCTTGATGCTGCCCTGCGTACTATTTGCAGTACGTATAGAAAAACGCCCGTGTATGAGTGTGCGTCTCTCTCTCTCTCTCTCTCTCTCTCTCTCTCTCTCTCTCTCTCTCTCTCTCTCTCTCTCTCTCTCTCTCTCTCTCTCTCTCTCTCTCTCTCTCTCTCTCTCTCTCCCCCTTAGTTCCCTAACTTCCCTGGATTTTGCCTTAGTATTAAACTTTTGAAAGCTCAATTAGAGCCTGTTCGTTACGACAGACTGGCGTTTTAGATAAGACAATATAATCAATGCGAATTGCAAGCGCGCATTGAAAGTGGTGGCTATCACTTTGAGCGCCGTTTATAGGAGTAAGTGTTAGCACCGTTTTTTTTTTTCAAATCGATTTTAGGTTAAAAACATTAAAGCTTTTTTATCGCTTTTTTTTCTACACTAAATCTTAATCTATTATCGTCAAATTTGGTGTGTCAACTTATTTACTTCAGCCTAGGGTCGTGAGGGATTAGGCTACTGTGAAAATGACGAACTCTCGTTCGTCGCATGAGGACACTCAACTTGGAGAGGAAGGTCCAACATATAGTGCAGGAATCGCGGATTGAAGGAAAACTTATGATTACAGTGATAGAACTGCTAGTGTAACTTTTATCGTGTTTTTCCGAAACGATGTTTTTCAAAACGGCGTACACGATGGCTCGTCATCTAATAAACGGATTGGCTGAAATAGTCGTTATCTATTGGCTTGAAATAGTCGTATTGACAATAACGATCACATTTTTCTTCGAAAAATTGAAAAAAAAAATATTCAAACAATTTTTTTGATGATAGAAATACGATACCAAAAAAGCTCGGTTAAGTGTTAGCCAATATTATCTATCTTGTGAATAACCAAACTCAAGTACACCGTTGAGGTTTACTTCACGTTTAAAGGTCCTCCACGAGATTGCTCATAACTTCTTCGATTATTAATATTTTTCAATGAAATTTGGTACACAACTTTGGTAATGTGCAAACAAATAAATGTCTAAACGATTTTTAAATCATCTTACTTATTCCTTTAAAACAAATGTTTATTAATAACCCTGATTCTCGAGTCGTCACAGTAGCCTAACTGCTTAACTTAGATTTGCAACAAAGATTTCTTTAAAAATCCGGGTCAGATCGCCCATTGCGCTACTAAAGCGTAGTGTGAAGTCTCATTATTATACGAAAAGCACGTTCTTTATTTCTCATTTGAGATGACAGTAGTTGCCAGAACCGCCTGCACCGATTGGCCATGCAGCAACGGCATCACTTCCTTCAAATCATAATAACAACATTGTTTACCAATACTTTTCAATACAAAAATAACCCAAACTCGGCAAAAATATGTACCACGTGTGCGTAAAATCCCGACCCCGTCACGTCCACACTTCCACGAGAAAAAAGATATTGAAAATCGACCTATTTTTGGGTCCCAAGTTTGTGCAGACAAGACAATGTAAAAAAAACTTTGTTCTACCTCTACTACCCGCGCCCGTACAACGGTCACTTCATCTCTCTCTACCGCCCTCCGGTCGAACGCGCACGCTCTCCCCCGCCCCTCGAGACCGCTCTCAATCTAACTCTTCGCAGCGTCGCTATCGCCATCCCTCTTGCACCCGCATCTATTGCATGTCCAACTACTTCCAACTTTCCGGAGGCGGTAAATTTCGATTCTGCGTACGCGAACCCCGCCAATGTACTACGCTTTATCATTGAAGAACTTTTTCCAGAGCTAGAGTCCGCGCGCACGAGCTTCTTCGAAAATTTCGATCGTGTAAAGACGTACACACGGCTGTACGCCTACATGTGCAACAAAGTATCCATTCTGGTGTGAAAGTTAACACTTGTACAGTCAGGTGAGGTCAGGTCAATATGGAATATCTACTGGGTAGCAATGAACGACTAGTGCGCCGGATCCGCGTCCACGATCGCTGTTTTATAATAACAATAATAATAAAATAACTTATTTTATAATAAAAAAATTATCAAAAATATAATAGAAAGACAATATAATAATAATGAAATATAAGAAATAAAAATAATAATCAATAAAAATGAAAATTTAAAGAATAAACAAAAAGAAACATTAAAAATTCAAAAATGTACAATTCAAATAAAAAAAATACAACATGAAAATATAAAAACTGAACGATAAGTGTTGAAAAAATTGAAACAAACATGAAAAAATCGAACGTACAATCACCGACGCACCCAGCCATTGAAACTTCGCGCCCTCAGCAACGCGAGTCTCTACGAAGCTACTCGATACCTCCAATCTTCCTTACCGACCGAGCCTTCCGTCTCGACCCGCGTGTCGAAAATCGATTCGAAGTCATAGCGACCATTTTTGCTTTCGTTCGTTAACTGTGCATCAAGGATCGACAACATCAGCGGAAGTCGGGCGCGAGTCACGTCGATTCCTCGACAGTACGTAGAGTGTCAGGGACAATCATTCGAATTTACGATCGCGGAAGGTTCGCCGCTCCGGCTACAGGAGGCGCCGACCGCGCCGTCGTCGACCCACGGGGCAAATGGTAACTGCACGCCACACTGTATGGGAACTCCATGAGGGTTTTATTTCTTCCATACGTGTGCAACGTTGCAACGCGGGCGCTGGTAACCCGAGGTGAAATCTTTTTGCCGACGCGACGCGACATACAGGAGAGTGTACACACGAGCGTGCCACATGCAAACACACACGTACACGCCTGGTCGACCTTCTTCCGCAAATGTAATGGAAAGTTGTGTGCGCTATTTCTGGACGCTCTAGTGATCCGGTCGCGCGGCGAAATATCATTTTCATGACTATCGCGTTATATTCTGCGGCTATACACACACACACACACACACACCTATATATATCGTTCGGAGGATGCGAGAACTGCTGAATCGTGATAGAAATAACAAACCCGATAGTTATCCGGCGTATGCATAAAAGGTCGGGAAGCTTCCACAAAGATCCGCAAAAATTTCGCAACAACCACCTGTATGCTCGATTCTTCGAAACATTCCTATCCCTGGACACACGCGCGTATTCTTACATACGATTTACAAGGAACATCACTCAAGTGTCCGCCTTCGATTTTGTTGAAACTCATATATGTGATAAAGCAATGAAAACTATTGACGGGTATTTTTCTTCATCGGCGCAAAAACGGTTTTGAGAGGGGAAAGCACCCCTGAAAGAAAGGCGCGTCGAGGGGTGATTTTGCAGTTTCACCCACAAGCCGACCACCGATCTGACTGAAACAAAAAAATCAGTGTCTTGAAATGATCTGACATTTAAAATTATTAATGAAACGTACTATTTATTTGATAAGTACGAATATTTTCAATTTAATGTAAGGTACAAACATGGAGGTTATGTTGCAAACATTCACTCTTGTGATGAAATTTTCAATAGCATTTTGGCATAATTGCGAACTAATTTCATTGATGGTGCGTCTAACTGCTTCCTTGAGCTCCGGAATGGCCTGTGGATCATTGGCATACACTTTTCCTTTCAGAAAACCCAAAAAAAAAGAAGTCCAATGGCGTCAAGTCGCACGATCTTGGTGGCCAATCCACATCGCCGCGGTGCGAGATAACACGACCATGAAGCTTCGTCTGCAATAACTGTATTGTTTCGCCTGCAATGTGGCAGGTTGCGCCATCTCGTTGAAAGCATGTGTTCCAAGTCCATGCCGTTTATGCTATTTGTCGGATATCGTGTTCCACACATAACCTCCATGTCTGTACCTTATATTAAAGTAAAAAAATCTGTACTTTTCAAGTAAATAATACGTTTTATTAATAAATTTATTAATAAATGTTAAGTCATTTTGAGACACCCTTCATAATACCAGCCCAGTAGACTATTTTTCCGCGTCAGCAGCTTAACATAACCTGAAAATATACATCGTGATCAAAATGAGTTGCAATGTCGCGCATATTAGGTTAGGTATGGCTTTCGCGTTCGAATTGAGAAAAAAAAAACTTCCGAGGCTGAAGAGATGTTTTTTCGGCACTGGAGGCAGATGCCGTATCCGTCGATTCGATCTCGAGGATGGAGAGAGTGCAGGACGACCAAACAAATTTTAAGACGACGATTGGGAGTAGTCGCTGGACGAAGATCCTTGACAAACGCAATTGGAGCTTGCTATTGCAGTGGGAGTTAGTCAACAAGACGTTTCCAGTCGTTGAATAAAGCTCGGAAAGGTTTAAAACGACATTACACAGGCAAAGGACCTAGGCTGGTCACATCGCTGCTTGACAATGCAGACACACGGGTGGGGATCGGAAATTCGAAGATCAATATTCATAAGGACCGAAATTTCGAATTCAGTATTGGAGAACGTTCCAATATAGACAAATCAATCGTATGATAGTCTGTAAAATAGTTAATCGAAATTGTGAATACAAAAACCTCGAAGTTGGTTTATAGCGAAAACAAATGTCAGATTTAACAAAATAATGAGATATAATATCGATTCGCCTCTATGTATACACCAAACAATTCGAGACGTCCAATCTTCGAATTGTAAATATTACGACAGTTTGCAGTTTCGAATTCATTAAAGCGAAGGACCGAAAAGTCGATCAGTTAAAATAGGGATGGGCCAAAACGGCGAACGGTTCGAATAGCGAAAACTTGGGATCGAGCAATACTACTTGCGCTTCAGAATGAAGATGGCAGATGGCGCTAGTGGTCAGTCTGGTCAGGCAGCCTTGCCATGTTTGCTATTTAGGTATTCGCCATTTTGGATCATCGATTATTTGCGTTTCTAAGATCTACACATTCGAAGTTTGTAGTCTCGATATATGGCTTTTTGCTATAGACGGTATTACGAATATTAGAAACTCACTTTTTTCTATTTCGGACATATGAATGTTGTAGATTGTTCGAATATGCGTTTGTATGACTTAAACTGCAGACTATCTGAATATACGTTCTCGAATAAATAATCTTATGGTATAATAGTTATTCGATTTCGTCGTCGGTCAAAAGATAACATTTCGAATGATTTAACCGTCGTCATTTTGAGAGTTCACAATTCTGTCGTTTCGAAATCATTGTCGTTCCATATTTGGTCATTCGACATTTTGACTCCCACCCGATCACACATAGCAAAACAAAGACCAGAGACGCTTTAATTCGTTGGGAATGTTTAAAGTGCTGGGACGTTTTGCCACACCCAGCATATTCACGACACTTGGCTCCATTGGATTTTCCCTTTTTCTGATTGCTCCACCATCATTTGGCTGATAGCCACTTCAAAACGTTCGATGAAGTCAAAAATGTAATTACCAACTTTATCGAACCAAAACCACCGACTTTTTACGGCCCAGGAATTTGCAATCGGAGATTACTTTCACTATTCAAATGGACCTTGATTTTAAATAAATAAATCATTATTTTCATGAACAAGGCCATGAACTTGTTTGTACAACTGATATCTCTTTAATCAAAAGGCAAAGTCCTGACTGCCTGACCGACTGACTCATCATCGCCCAGCCTAAACCGCTACGTGTAGAAACGTGAAATTTGGAAGATATGATGATTTCATCATGTAGGCACCATTAAAGAAGGGATTTTTCGAAATTCCACCCTGAACGGGAGAAACGGGGTGGCAAAGTTTTTATGCTAATTTTTAAAAAGCTCGTTGGATTTACTTGAAATTCAATATCCGTGCCATTTGACACAATTAATGAAACACGTATTTCAGCGTTTCTAGAAATTCAACCCCTAAGGGGAGAAAATGCCCTACAAAGTTTGTAGGAAAAAAAATCTGGTCGAAAGATTTACATGAAACTTAGTATTAATGGTTCCCAACACGATTCATAAAACAGGGATTTTAACGTTTTTCGACATTCAACCCCTGAATGAAAGGGGGTGGCGCAGTTTGTACGGAAAAAAAATCGGGGCCAATTTACTTGAAACTTCGTATAACTGCTCCTAGACACAATTCATGAAATTTCAGCGTTTTTGGAACCCAATCCGAAAGGGGATAAGGGGGTAGCAAAGTTTGTATGGTAAAAGAAATATCTGGTCAGATTTACTTGAAACTTTGTATTAATGGTCTTCAACACAATTCTACGTGTTCCTTAATGAAACATTTCCGGAGCAAGTTTCATTAAGGTAGTTCTGTAATTTTGGTCAAATCTTAGGAATTGGCTGAAATCTAAGTATGGTGTAGATATGACCTTCATGGACTGATGCCCAAAAAATTCAGTTCGATTCACCGTTTAGTTCATGAGATAATTGCAATTGAATATGGGTATTTTTGTACGCGATCCCTATACCTAACACGTAAACCGATAGCAGTTTGCTCGCATTTCTCGATATAGGTTCTAAACGAATCTTAGGATTTCAAAATAAAAACACGTGTACGCAGTACTATTGTAGGATTGATTTAAAAAATGACAAACTTTGACCGTTTAGTTTCGGAAATATCGACTTGTGAAAAGTGGTGATTGTATTCCACACCGAATTCGGGCCCGACCATCTGTAACGGAATGGCAACCGTGTTCGCTGCAGCCAGCTGATCGGCGCGTGATCTGGGAACTCGAAGCGTGGTTTTTTCCCCCGCGTTCTAGTAATTCTGAGACGGATGGGAAATAAATTTATTCTGCAAACAAATTTAATTTGTTCAATTTATGCATGTATTTGTCTTTGTTACAGCGAATACAATTTAAACTGTCGGCAAGATGTTGTAAATCCACGATCCGACGTCCTTCGACAGCGAATTTTTGTTGCTGATCGTTGAGGTTATGGTTATTCTCATCGCGTTTAGCCGCATTTGCTTGACACATGGCTGCCACAGCTTTCGATCTTTTAGCAAGCGCCTTTTTTCTTGTAAACTTTCCTTTGTGTCGCATTTGGGTTGACATTTTCACGCTTTTTTTATTTATATAAAATATTTCGCGAAAGACGGATCGTAGGAAGCTCAACGCTGACTGCAGGAAAATCGCGCTGTTGCCACGATTACAGCGCCGCTCTCTATACGAGTATGAGACCTATCTATGCATGAGGTGCGAATGTGTGGGACATATAGAGGGTACAAGCTCTGTCAAAAAATTACAACCGACAGCATCGTATAGGCATTGGATGTTACTATACGCTTCGACCGAAACTTTTGGCTCATACTTGTACCTTCAGAACTACCTTAAGGATCAACACGAGTCTACGCGAGCGAAGCCGTGGGCGGAAAGCTAGTATCTATAAAATTTTGTTTAGAAAATACAACGTACAGAATGCGAATGGGACCCACCAAGAATCGTATCGGATTCTGTTCGATAATGTGGGAATCCTTCAGGGTTTGCACAAAGCTGAATGACTCGTCGGAAATAGATCGGGGAACAATATTCCAAGGTAGATGAAAAAGTGACGCGCGTGGGAGTAGAAAAGACGTGGTCTGAGCCACTCGGTGAGGGTAAAAAGTAGGAGAGAATAGGAAGAGAGAGCACGAGGGAGCTTGTTCTCTCGTCTTTCAAATACTGCCAAGACGGTTTCTTCGCTCCTTTTTTTCGGCTGCGATCCCCGTGCCCTCGTTTCGGCGAAAAAGTCTGTAGTCTGTATGTATTTTTAAATATACTATTAAAGTATACCTAAAGTTTGATAATTGTATAATAATTACTTCCAAGTTTAAAAAATTCCTCAATATTGCTTATTTTTCCTGTCTAAATGTATATCCCGCTTTAAATGACACGGAGACAAAAGAAACGAGCTTTTAAAGCTTTGAAAATCGTCCTTCCCGCTCAAAACAAATTAAAATAGTATAAGTTCATCCTTGATCTTTCAAATTGCTTCATTATCCTTTTTTCAATTCTGTTTTCATTTACATCTATAAGTTACGACTGAAATAGCACGAAGAAAAATGTATGTTCAATGTTTGAATAAATGTTAATTTCTTTTTCAAATAATTTCTCAGCATGTTTCCATTATCCGGACTTTTCTCCTATCTCCCATGTTCCTTTTTGAGATAATAATTTTTATTGTTAACTTATTATTGTTGTTTTATTTGTTATCAATAACAAATGTCGCGGTCAGCACTATTTGTCATTCTCATAAATGAACTAAGTATTGTTGTCCTTTCATAATACAATTCTTCGATTCTGCTTTTTTTTCGCATGCTTCAAGCAACATTACCGCTCATCGCTGATTTCGCATACGTCACGACAACTTTTATTACACTATATCTGATTAACTATTTAATTTACGGAACAAAAATGCGCATAAAATTTGTAGAGAATTTCATGCTCTACAAGTTTGAATACCACTATTTTTTTGCATCTGGAGCCATTATCAAGATATTTGACAAAAACAACAATTGAAATTGTTCAACTGACCATATCTCGAAAAATATTAACGATAGAGGAAAAGGTTTTCTATAAAAGTTATAGAAAATATAATTTCCTACAAAAAAGGTCTTCATCATTTTTATTGTACTATGTACCGTTTATGAGATATTCGCAAAAATGCTTTTTTCAATATGGCGAATAACGCTCCACCCCCCTCCAACCCCAAACGAAAACGTGGATTTACACTTAGGGGCCACCCCCTAACATATTCCAATTGACAAATCAATGATTAGAATTTTTATTGGGCGTCTTTTGGCGCTATTTTTCCTGGATTACTGTTCGTCCGCACTTTTAGCCCGTAGCGCGTGGGGCTGTGCCGATTTCTTTTTTCTTTTGTTTTTTTACGACTGTAGCGTCCCGAATTCGTGTCGATTCGTAGTCCGAGAAGAGAATAAGCTAATCCCAACACTCGCCGAAAATCATCCGAATTCCTGCACAATACAGCTTATCGCGCTTTTTCTACATGCTATTGTATGGTTTAGGATTTTTTTAGTTTGTCGATCACCCGCGCAATATCTAGTTCGCAGAGAAATGGGAGGGAGGGGGGAGAGAGAGAGAGAGAGGGGGGGTAGCAGCGACGACGAAGAAAATTGATGAGGAGCCAAAGCGCAATGACGAATATTCTACTCTCCTGTAGCCGTACATTTAGTGGTACACACCACTAATCT
>OX101784.1:37518209-37645709 GCA_944452715.1 Ophion slaviceki
GGTGCAGGAATTGCCGATTGAGTTTCGGTAAGATTTTTCATAGTATAAACTTCAAACGCGTTTTTCTCGAAACGTTTTCAAAATCTAGCTCCATCGTATCTCTAAAACTAATAAACCGATTCTCTTGAAATTTGAACCACATATTGTAAACATGATTCGCAACAAGATGACCCTCGATGGTTTTAAAATTTTGATTTTAACTCTTTTTTTGCGAAAAACTGCACAAAAACGCGTTTTTTTACTTTTTTCGTTTTTCATCTGCCATTTTTTTATTTTTTGATAAAACTCTATATCCGAGGATCATTTTGTAGCTGGTGTCATACTGAACCTAATGGACTTTGATTTTTTTGTTTCAGACAAGCCGTTGCCGAGTTATGATGGAGCTACCTAGCCCACCTATTTTTCAGGCGTTACGTTAAACTATAGTTTTTGTACTTAAAAATGAATTAAAATGGATTAAAAATTTTTTTAAATGTATTTCAAGACTATTTATCAAGCCCAACAACTTTTATATTCATATAATTTATAAAATCCTCAAAAAAAATTGCGAAAATAACCTTATTCGTGGCTCCAAAGTGGATTGGCTCCTTAAGAAATGAATTTTCAGTGAAAAATTTCGTTATAACCGCACATAAACTGCTCATACAATGAAAAGTTTTCGATTAATCAGAGATTCCGTACGTACTTCTCTGCAAAATGCAATTAGGAACATAACTTTTGAATTTGAAATAAATCGAGTGAAAATTGTTAAAGTTATTTGTCACGCCGATTGCAAAAAAGCTGTTTTGAGAAGTTTCGAGTAGTCGGCCATTTTGTACATCGAAAATATATATATATATATATATATATATATATATATATATATATATTCTCACAGCTTGTTATTCGTACTAAATAGATGTGTAATTAATTTTCTGAGTGAATCACTTTTTCATACGAAAAAAAAATTGTTAAATTCGCACATGATTTTATACCCGTTACTGTGGCCTAAGGCCTTAAATAAGAACAACTTCATTGTTCATCGATGTTTTTCAATTTAAAAAGAAGTCAAACCCGTCAGGAGTATTTATTTAGGCGAGGAAAAAATTGCTAATTTTCATGATTTTTTGTTAAAAGAAAAGATTTCTCCACCATTTTTCAAACTTAGGGTATATTTTATTACTACGTTTGGCTATTACATGGTATTTTTTTTATATTTTTTATTAATTCTAAAAATAGCGGAGGTACGGCCCTGTCCTCTAGGGTTACGGCGAATGTTGTCAGACGGCGTGACACGTAGCGTCGACGGGATTGATCTGAAAAAAAAAAACTAACGAAGATTTTTCTTTTATTAAAGGATCATCACTGTGTAAAATGTTCAAAAAATCGATTTTTTGCGCTATCTGATAGTACAAACGGTTGTAAACCTGCTGTTCAATTTTTCGGGCGAAATTCGAATTATTCCGGTTGCTACAGGACGGACGCGTTTTTCCTCGTAATACCGTTTTTCAAAACGGCGTACACTCTCAAAGGAAGAGTCTTCAAGCTTTCCGTCTCAAATTTTGACACAACATTCCTCACGCCATTCTTTATCTTGCTATGAAAGCTTTTTTTGCTATCTTCATTTTTGTAACGAAAAACTGTCGAAAACTTAGGCTAAAGTCGGTGCTTTTTTTCAAATCGTTTCATTTTGTCAATTTTGATTGAAAAAAAAATTCCATAGCAAGATAGCGACTTTCATACTGATTAATAATCATTTTACAAATTTTGTTTCAGATAATAATTAGGGTCACAACCGTGTGCACCGTGAGGACTCTTTTTTTCGAAGACATTTTCAACCTTTAAAAAAATGTAATAAAAATCAAAACAAACATTCAAACATTTATTTTCTGTTCTTCATGATTGCTTGGATTTGACATAAAAAAAATCAGGCTGATCTGCGTATTTTATCCATCGAAAAAAAAATCGCGAAAATCGGCCATTTTTGGACCCGTTACACTGCGATGATCCCTGAACACCCATACGCAGAATAAGAACCAAGAAAAAGTGAGAAATGTGAAAAATCGACGAAATGGTACGCTTTGAAACAAAAAGATTGAATTTTCGGAAGAAAAAAATGGCTACGTTTTATTATAAAAATTCTGTTTTTTTTTTCAGAAACCTTTAGGGCCCTGTTTCAGACAATAAGGTTAGAACGATTTATCCCAAGTTTCATCAGAATTGGTCGATTAGTTTCTGAGCTTAAGTGTATATCTGCGCCATGCAAGTTTTGAAAATGCAGTTTAGAAGGCCATGCCAACCTCCACCATTCTTGAAGATTAATCAATAAAATTCACCATATAACAGGCAAAACTAGCCCTCGATCCGTGAACCTGGGTCATTTTCGTCCTGCCCAAAATAATTTTCTTCGCAAGTTGCTTAATATTTAATGAAAAAAAAAATACATTAAAAAACATGAAGCAAAAAAACCCTATTTTCCCTTGAGAAGTACGATCTAAAGATCGACCATGAATTTTTACAGATTTTTTCATTCACAATTGTTGGTTTAGTAGTGCAAAAACAAAAACCACAAAGGTTCATAGGATTGAGGGGTCTTCTCACTTCAGACGCTAAAAAGGCTATTTTCGTGAATTTGTTTGATAGGTTTATATTATAGATATTGATATAAAAGTTGTTACAGATAAGGAGAGATATACATACCTAGATGGTCGAGGTCGAGGATTTAGAAGCTATGAACATTCCGTCGACCGTAGAAGACCTACACTATGGACCTGGTATCGATGATTTCATGTAAGTTGACAAATTTCATGATTAATTCATTCCCAAATTTTCGAACGCGTTTTTCTCAAAACCACGTTTTTCAAATCGGTACACAAAATTTCTCGAAAACCAATGAACCGATTGCCTTGAGGTTTTTTGTGGTTATTCTGTACACCATTATCTAGTACTTGTCATAGGATTTTTTTCCGTTACTTAGTTTTTGTTTTATAGGCAAAATAATAACTAATTTTTGGCCCAAAAATCACTATTTATGTTCAAACGTCCGCCATTTTGTGATAAATCGATATTTTCAAAATCGGCTATGACAAGTACTAGATTATAGTATCTAATTTAATGATCTTTTTGTTTTTTTTTTTTCAGATGACTTTTGAAGAAACGCCAGTGGGTACCGTATACGCAGATTTTTTTACGACGCTCCAAGGATCATACAATATCCTTGTATATTTTTGATATTTTTAAATAAAGAAAATTAAACATATTTTTGAATGTATATACTTTTAGATAATTAAAACCCCAATCCGAAATTTCAAATAGTTTCCCTTGAAAAAGCTCACAAAAATGACCTTTTTTCCGGCTCCTAGGTGTATATCTCCCCTTAATCAATACACTTTCGAAACATATGAATATTTTTTATTTATTTATTTGAGTCACTATTTATAGGCGAAAGTAGTAGTTAAAAAAAATGTCCTAAAAAATTATAGGACTGCGCTTTTTTCAAAAACTATTTTTCGAAAAAACAAAAAAAAACGTGTTTTTCATCGTTTTTAACAATAAAAAAATAGTAAATATAAAAATTTGTAAAAACCTTGATATGCGCTATAGTTGTAGTTGTAAAGAATATGTGGTAAAAGTTTCATAACGTTCGCTTCAGTAGCTTCGAAGATTTTATCAACAGGCCGTCGAAAAACGTTGTTTCGAGAAAACGCGTTCGAAGTTTGTTTGGGTTACCCAAATACATAGAAAACATTTTTTTATGCATTTCGAAAGTGTATTTATTAAGTGTAACATATTTTATATCAATATCTATAATATAAACCTATCAAAAAAATGCATGATAATAGCCTTTTTTAGCGTCTCAAGTGAGAAGACCCCTTAAAGTGCCTCAACTACCTTCACGGATTGAGGGCTAGTAATAAAGCATACGCTGTCTCAAAAATGGGAAAGAAATCTATCATTTAAAAAAATCATGAAAATCGGGAATGTTTTTCCTCGCCTGGAGGTATGTCTCCTCTTAAGGTGGGAAACCAATTTAAGAGTATGTTTTTTAGTGATTTTCATGATTTTTTTGACAAGGCATAAGTGAATAAAGTTTATTCAAACATTGGACATATTTTGTATATATTTTCAAACAAATATTTTTATTGTTCCGAAGCAATTCCTCTGAAAAAATGGAAAATTTAACCTGTCGCTAATCGAAGGTCGCCATCAGACTTTGCTGTTTGTGTACACTCTGGAGGCCACAGTTTTCATCGGAAATCAATACGGTTTGAATATTACTTCAAAAACATATTTACCTTCTATATGAACCTAACTCTGACCAAAAATGTGAAAATTGCATTTTTCAGAGCTGTTTAAACAAAAGGGTATAATTTTTACCATTCTTTTATAATCTTTTTTGCTATAAAAAATATACTTTAAACAATATTACCTCGAATTTAGGGTCATATAGAGCATAATTGTATAAAGAAACTATCACTTTATAAAATTATAGGTTAGAAACTTTTGAGCTAGTGTACACAAATTTGAAAAAGTCGTTTCGAGAAAAACGTGTTTAAAAAAAAATACCGAAAACAAAAAATTCACGGTAGTAATGAATTATTTATGCTACTTTGGAAGCATATTCTTGAATAGTTGAACTAACAGTTTAAGAAATTTAAAAAAATCGATTTTTTGAGTAATTTAAACTGGTTCCCCCTTAAGGGGCCATACCAGTGTCAAAGCTGAAAATTTGGGTGATTTTCAGGAATTTTTTGGAAGAAAAGTACTCGGTTAAATGTTTCGGAAAATTAAGAATATATTTGGCTTTATTTGACCTATATTACATAATTTTTTCATAGAAAAATATTGAGATCCAAGCGACATATGCGCTGCCTTCGGAGGCGCCAAAAAAAAAGTTCCTCCACTGCTGACACAATTCCGGCCGATTGAGTAGCTGAAACCGAAAAAGGAAAAAATGTCGTTAAACTGGAAGGTATTTCCTGTACAATGACGTAGGATTTTCGAAAAATATCAAAATCTAACAAAGTCTAACAAAATGGCGTAGTTATGAAAAAAGTCTGTTTTCTTGCCTATAAAATGATCGTTTTTTTCAATGCCAAATCGTCAATTTTCATCCAATCAAAAATATCCTACGTCATTGTAGAGTAAATATATTCAAGAGCACTCAGTTCATATTTCAAGTCAATCGGATAATTGCTCTTTGAGTTACAATGTCAGCAAATTTGAAAAATCTCATTTCGAGAAACACGCGTTTAAATATTCAACTATCGATTTTTGCAAGATAAAATGATGTTAATAGAAATAATATAAATGATAATGATATTTTTGAAAGTATAAACTGTCGAAAAAGGCAACAAAAAAATCGATTTTTTGAAAGTGTCACACTGGTACAGCCCCTTAAGTGTCTAAAATTGCGGGCTTGCATCGTCAGAAAAAAATTTCGAATATCGACGTATTCCAGTTCGAAAAAAAGCCGAACGTATAGACCGTCACTACAATTTCATTACACACGTGTGTATTCTCATGTATACAGAAAATAGTTCTCGTCGCTAGACCTCGTCGCGCTCGTTCCCGCAATTTTGACGAGGCCACAGCCGCGTCTTCGTTCCATAGATAAGACCGAATTAATCTTCTGCACCGAAGAATTCGCGCTCTTTTCTATCTTTCTTTTTTTCTTTTGTTATTATAGTCGAACAAATGTACCGGGATAGAATAACTATAAGTACAAATTGCCGGTGTAGCGTAACGCAAGTCCCGGCGAAGCTGCGTGCTTGTTTCGCGGCGACGACGAGGACGACACGTAACGGCCGAGGGGAGTACCGCGCTAAATTGTCAGCGCGGGGCAGGGAGGGGGATCGGGCGGGAAGGCGAGCACGCGGGCGTACACGCTACTCATAGTCCGCTTGCCCTACGGCGCAGGGAGGGACGGGGGGGGCAAAGTCAACACGCTCGTACGTGCGAGACGCGCACCAGCCTCACGCACGCACACGCTGTGGGCTAACGAGAACGTGAGACAGAGATAGGGAGCGAGAGAAGGAGACGAATCGTACAATGAGCATGCGCACTAGCTCAATAACGAACGCGGTTTTTCGTCCCTAAAAGCGTTACATCTGCCCGGCTTTCGGCGCGTCTCTTCACCTGCGCCCTGTTCAGCGGCAGCTGTGGTTGTTCCCTTCTCTCTTTCCCTCTCTCTCGCCACTCCTTCTCTTTCTTTCGGGCTTCCTCGCCGAAAAAAAAAGAATTTTTGTGCCTCCGTGGCTGGAGCTTGCTGACTGATGGCACGTGCGGCATATGAGACGCATTGTAAATCCGAGAGGGGGAAAGAGAGAGAGAACAAGCGAAAGTCGGACCATAGGATACAAGCATCGACAAAAAAAACGACGAAAAAAAAACAATGTAAAGGAAAAACGTAAAGGGGTTACTGTGAGGACCCAAAAATCAGGGTTAATAAAAAAAATTAATTTTGAAGAAACGAGACTGAAAAATCCTTTGGATATTTATTTGTATGGACGTTAACAAGTTATTTACCATATTCATTTTAACCCTCCATCCGTGAAGGTATTTGAGGCACCGATCCCGTGAACCTGGGTCGTTTTCGATTTTGCACTACCAAACCAACAAATGTCAATGAAAAAAAAACTGAAAAAATTCATGGTCGATCTTTAGGCTGTACTTGTCAAGGGAAAATAGGGTTTTTTTCTTTAATATTTTTAATGTATATTTTTCTGTCATTACAGTCCGACCTCCGAATAAGAAACCAAAAGCCCCTAAGGGGAAGAGTTTTTCTTATATATCCCATACCCCCACCAGGCATGCGCTCCGCGCTCTCTACCTCTGTCTGTCTCTCTCACTCTTTTCCGCATGCGATCCTCTCAACAAGAAACTCGCTCGAACGAGTTGCAACTTAGTATTCACATCGCCCATGCAAAAACGTTTTCGACTGCGCGTGGACATTTATTTAGCGAATTTTTGTTTCACGTTAATATACATACTATTGAATATTATTGCGTACTACTGTATCTGAATTACTATTAACTGTTATAAAATGACCGAAACTGTAAAGAAGCGTAAGAGATCAGACTGTAGTATACACGTCGAAGAAAATATTACAGAATCTGCGCCACAAGGTGATAATTTAGACAAAGAGCTTTACGTCCATATTGTTTTATCCCATTTACATAAAAGAAGTCAATATCTCTCAGGATTCATCTTCAATGGCAGAGTTCGACTCTCCCGAAAATATTCCACCGTCAGTTGAGTGCTTTGCGGATCAAAATAATACGCAACAAGACGAAAACGCTTTTCATTACGTCTCGGAAACTTTTGCTGTTTTATATGAAAATCTTTAAACGCTCTTCTTTTTTTTTTAATTTTATATGAAATCTTGTCAACACATACATGTATCTTTTTAATGAATACAAAAAATTTCTAATAAACTTGTAGATTTGTTTACATTCACACACGCACACACACATACTCACGCACGCATGCACACATCAATTTACAGTACAACGTCCACTCTATTTTGCCCGAATAATCTCTCCCAGGCTGGTTTCTGAACCAGAGGTTCCGCGCACAAAATTCGCGAGCTCGGAGTTCGAGTCGGAGTGGGGGAAGCGCTCGAGTGAGAAACTGGGGAAAGTTTCTCATTGCCGGGTTTCTTATTCGGAGGTCGGACTGTAGATATTAAGCAACCTGCGAAGAAAATGATTTTGCGCAGGACAAAAACGACCCAGGTTAACGGATTAAGGGTTAAAATAATAATGAACCCTTGTCAGTCACAACTCCAGATTGTGACGTAATAGTCATTGGGGGTGTAATCAACCCCACTCACTTTGGAGAGTGATAAATAATTGAAAAAATGAAATAAAATACTACAATACAATTTCAACCCTTGTAAGACCATGCCGATTATTTTCAAGTCGTGTGATTATTCATATAAAAAAATGTTGAAAAAAAAATGTCTGGAATGTATCGCAGGTCGTAAAACGGTTAGTCGATTCAACCCCCGATGACTGTTAAGGGTTGAAGAAGTTGAAAACAATCCCGTGAAGGACCTTTGAACGCGAAGGGCTCAACGGTGTACTTGATTTTGGTCACCCGGTTGATCTGAAACGAAAAAAAACGAGTTTTTTCCTAATATAGATAATATTGGCTAACAAGGAATATCACTTTGGTGTCCTCTGATTTTGTTGAAACTTTTTTATGTGGAAGAGTATAAAAAACTAAGAGACGCGTATTTTTTGCATCGGCAGAAAAACGGTTTTAAGGGGTGAAACGCACCCTCAAAAATGGGGATGTTTTTCGTTTTTCGTCGATAACGTTTTAACGGTACGAGATATTAAAAAATTTCAAATTGCGACAATGTTTATTTTTTTTGTGTACTATACATTGGGGGTGAGAACGATAACGTTATCGACGAAAAACACCCCTACTTGCGAGGATACGTTTCACCCCTTAAAGCAGTTTTTCCACCGATAAAAAAATGGGTGCCTCTTAGTTTTTGATACCCTTCCACATAAAAAAGTTTCAACAAAATCGGAGGACACCAAAGTGATGTTCGTTGTAAGACTTGACCGAGCTTTTTTTGTTAGCAAGTTTCAATCATCATAACAGATTTTTTAAAAAAAATTTCGGATTTTTCGAGGAAAATATACATCATTTTGTTAATAACTGAAGAAAAAAAAATGCTAACGGGATATCCCTCTCTGGAAACCCAATTTGAAGAGTCAGAATAATGATTTTTTTTCTAGTAACATTGGTTGGAATACATTTATTTTTTCCCAGCATACTGTACACATGTTTGTGGTTATAATGTAATTTTTTCGGAAGAACATCTTTCGGTGTTCGTGGTGCTGCAGTTGGCGTTGCAGTTCTCCGGCGACGAGGCCCGAAACGGCGGGATCTGTACGAGGCTCAAATGTAATCTGAAGTAAAAACAAAAAATGTTTTCGTCAAATATATCCAATTGGCTATGGGTTCACGGTTCGATTTTCGAAATTTCGAAAAATAGCAGTTTCTCCAAAGAAAATCTCATTTTTCTCTTGAAAAACAGCATGCCGAAGTCACTGTTATTAAGGGGAGGTACCTGAGCAAACGGCGAGAAAAACAGGCAAACTTCGGGAATTTTAATCTCAAAAACTAATGATTCGATTGGATCCGGTTTTTTTTAATTGGAAAATATGTACATTGAGTTATGTTTAGGAATTTTTTAAAATAAATTCGTTGATCGGAAGCGATTTAAACGTGATTATCTCGAAACATAGTTTTCAAAGACGGTACCAGATGTATCTCGAAAACGACTTGTCCGATTTTGTCCAAATGTGGATACAATATTCTTCGATAGTTTTTCTCGTTCGCCATGTAGGGATTTTTTATTTGATTGAACCATTGCTTTTTTATGCAATGTGTATGCAATCCAAAATCGTCGGAAATTGCGAACGAAAAACGAATGTTAAATATATTCCGCTACGACGTCTAGCTGTCATTTCGGCCGAATCCTTCATTAGGAGGTTAACGTGAACCATGTCACATTTCGGGTGATTTGAGAATGCCTGTGGACTTGCGTGAAGCAAGTTTTCCTTCACGTGATTAACAAGGATTTTAGTTTTGCGTTCAGCATAAAAAAATATAGTTTTATGTTAATTTCAACGAATTTTCATATATGACGATTACCGGTTCAGCAACATAAACACTCTGCCGATTAATCGCCACGGCTGTCGATAACTGGGACAATGTTAGCAAAAAAAGAGTCTTACGAATCGAATATTAGTTTATAGAAAATAAGAAAGAAATATTGGGTCCGTAATTAGCATTGTCTGAAGGTTCCACGGACCAGTAATCGTCATCCACATATTCGCGATAGTAAAAAGATATACATATAAATAAATGTTGTCGATTACTGGGTCCTGACGATGTCGATAACTGGGTATGTCTTGAACACAGGCGAACAACACTCGATCGAAATAATATTAAAAGTGATTTCATGAAAAAATAGTTGTTTATAATGACTACAAATAAATAAAAATGATAATTCTGACGTAATAGGCAATACTTTGTTTTATTTTTTTAATTAATAAAGTTCCATGGAAGAGAAATTTATGTTTCACTCTTTGTCAAATGTTTTAATAAAAATCATAAAGTTTGTGACAGAGAGCGTAACAATTATTCTGCTGTTCTATATGCCGACATAATCGAGTCAACAAAGTCCTACGAGCCTTTGCATAATTAGTTAAGGCCTTATATACCTTTGGATGGTCGGAAAACAAGGATTTTTAGAATTAAAAAAAAAATACTTATAAAGCAATCAAAACGAGGTTTAGAGGGTTTGTTTCACATATCTGTAGGTACCTCCAACGAGCGGACTCGTTGCAGTCGCACATGTGCAGCCAGAAGAATTTTCTTTTCCCCGTAATCTACATGAGTTTTGCTACCGAAGTAAACACGATTATTGTACAATATTTATTTGTTTACATCTAGCCCGATTTTTAAGAAAGTCGCATTTCCGACTGAAACAACGGCCTTTCTTCGTTTCCAAAAATCGCAATTGTTGAACGATTGTAAAAATTGTATGTACTTCGCTACAAAATGTATCTAAGAAGTTATAGTTGAAATGTCAAGTCAATCGGTCAAAAAATGCAGGGCGTACGATTCCGCCCGATTTTGAAAACATTTCTTCATGAAAAACGCAGATAAAGTTTTAAAACCATTTTTCTATATGTCTTTAAAAAAATGTCCACCTAAAATAACCTTTGCATATTATTTTCGACATGTTTATAAATAATTGAAGTCAATAAGAAAAAAATCATTTTTTTTCAAAGGTATATAAGGCCTCAAAGCAGTTTGAACGCATGTGACGATTAGTGGGACGTTGCCATGGCGATTCCCAGACCAACTGTCATGACGGCATGACGATGACTCGTACAATAGCATCTTATAACCTTTGCGAAATATTTTCTCGAAAACTATACCAGGCACGGGAATTTCACAACGACCTTCTTCTTCGTAATAAAAAACTGATTAAGAACGACTTAAAATAACTTTTACTCACTTTCCTAGTTGAGCTATATAAATTTGCAAAGTCAAGCGATCTGCTTAAGGTGACGGTTACTGGGCCATTTACCTTAAAACATGTTAAAATACTGTTAAAAGTTACCATAATATGTGTACAAATTTTTACGTTAATAGATTTAAAGGTCTTCTCAAGAAAAGTTCTTGAAAAATCGATCTTTTTGGGCCTCCTGCCTGTATATAACCCTTTAAGGGAAGGATAGGGGTTTCAGCGTGAAAAAAAAAACACTTTTTTGCGAATTTTTTTCATCTATATGGATAGAGCAAATTTATTGAAACCTTTTATACATTGTTAAGTGTCATTTCAAGAACATTCCGTGAAATTTGTACGTGAAAATATCCACAAACAAGTCGGTGACAAAGCTTTTCCAAAAACGCCTTTGGAAAAACACGATTTGCGGCGTTCACTGTATCTCAGCTAGAAATTATCTGAAATCAAGTACCATTAAAATTTAGTCAAAGTATCATCAAATCCTCCCCCCAACGGTCTTTGATAATTTTTTTTTTCATTTCTAAATTTTTGGTAGTCATGTAAAGTGAAAAGTGAATAGCACTTTTCACGAAAAATTCCGCCATTTTGGAGGTGGAAAGCCCCCTCAATGTAAAAAAAATCTCAATCTAACCGTTGGAGGGAGGTATTTTATATGTAGAAAGTGTGTACCAAGTTTGAAATAAATCGGTCATGTAGTTTTCAAATGGCAGTGAACACGGACTTTGAAAAAGTGGTTTCGAGAAAAACGCGGCACCGGCTCGTTTGTGAATATTTTCGCGTACAAATTTCACGGAATGTTCTTGAAATGACACTTAACAATGTACAAAAGGTTTCAATAAATTTACTCTATCCATATAGATGAAAAAATTTCGCAAAAAAATTTTTTTTTCACGCTGAAACCTCTACCCTCTTAAAGGTTTACCAGCAATTCTGTCGTTGTAATCTTACCTTCAATCTGCGGTGCCTGCACCAAATGTTGCAGGTTCCTCTTGAATTAGAGTTGCCTCAAGCGACGAACGCGAGTTGCCAAGGGACATTTGGGTAATTGACCGAAGAGTACACACACGTGTCTCGCGCAATCTCGTTTTCGCATATATATATATATATATACACATAAATCATCATTATCATCATCATGATCGCATAAGAATAAGTGCCCGCAAAGATTAGATCACCTTTTAAAGGTAATAGATAACACATCAATCGATTTGCAAATACTATTCACTCATTGACTTATATGTAGAATGTAATTGTAGTGTCTGTATGTGCGTTCATTTTTTTCCAGGTTAAACTCAAGCAGGTAGGGTTAGAACTCGATGCTAAGATGATATCGTCGAAAACAGCAAAAGCTTTTTTTCCTGATAGCGTTCAGCATTTAGATGGAAGCTCGGCAGTATATAGTTAATGTGAAGTTCAACATTTCTCAAACACGATTTTTTTTGTAACGTTTCATAGCCTGAAGTCTTAACGTTGATTTGCAACCAAGATGTGCTCAAAATTCCAAAAACTGACCGAGTTATGAAGATTTTTGTGAAAGGCGAGATGTCCACGCTAGAGCGGCCCCGCCGTGATTTGCGCTTTTTTCTTTTGCGTTTTTCGCGAAACTATGTTCAATAAAACGATGCAAGGCGTATGCCAAAATCTATTCGTCCGATTCACGTCAAAATTAAGACAGAGCATAGTTTATAGGACTCTCTATCGTATGACCGGATGATTTTTTGATCTGTTGATCTATTTATCCTATTATGTACCCTCTATACTCTATATACGATATACTATTCTATATCAATACTCCATACTATTGCTATGAACCATTATATATTCCCTATCCCCTATATACTATTAATTATGAATACTATAAAATATTACTATATACTATTGGGAGAACAAATAAGTCTCTGCCGTTTGACAAAAGATGGCCCCACCAGGAGGTTATGGTTGAAATTGTCAGATGTAAAACGTTATATCGTAAGGTTGGACATCTGGCAAGACCATAACCTTGAAACATTAGCGATTTTGTATCAGCATCGCATAATTGGTTTTGTGCGAAAATGATCGCGTACAAAAATACCCATATTCAATTGCAATTATCTCATGAACTAAACGGTGAATCCAATTGAATTTTTGGACATCAGTCCATGAAGGCCATATCTACACCATACTCAGATTCCAGCCAATTCCTAAGATTTGACCAAAACTACAGAGCTACCTTGAGTGAGAGAAGTTGACGTGAGCGATTTCAATAGTTTAAGAACGCTGAGTTTGACGTCGAAGACAAAGAACGTCGCGGCAGGCCGGCACGAAGCCGCGGAATTGTAAGCATTATGGGAGGGAGATTCGTGTCAAACGCAAGAGTTTCCGCAACTGACGCTTATTCAGCTCAAAACTCGACTTTTTCGCACGAAAAAAATTATGACATGCTGATACAAAATCGCTAATATTTCAAGGTTATGGTCCTGCCAGATGTCCACCCTTACGATATGACGTTTTACATCTCACAATTTCAACCACAACCTCCCGGTGGGGCCATCTTTTGTCAAACGGTGGAGACTTATTTGTACTCCCAATATTATATGTCGGTACTATATATACTAGTACTATATGATGCTACGCATCCCCTTTCCCCTATATTATATATCAATGCCATATACTATTACGTCAGTACTAAATGCTACTATAAATCCTCTTTTCCTATATACTATATATTAGGTGTAGTAAAAAGAAACCCATTATTTTTGCATGCAATTGAAGGCAAAAATAATGGATTTCTTTTTACTACACCTAATACTTTTATAAATCAATACTTTTTTTTTTCAATTTCGATCTGTACAGGGTTCTTCCCCCTCAATACATTCTTCATATTCCACTTTATATCCCTATATATCAATACTTTATTGTACATTCCCGATTTCCTATATATTATATACCATTGAATATCAATAACATATACTAGTACTATATGCTACTATATATATCCTCTTCCGCCTATATACTAAATATATACGTTTATATAGGAATAATTTATCCTATTATGTACCCCACATCGCCTATATATTATATACTTTTAAATATCAATACTATTACTATGTACTGCCCCCTATATACTAAATTCCCTATATACTATTACTATACACCATTCTATTCCAATATAGAATATAGAATAGTGTATAGTAATAGTATATAGGGGATGTAGTCAATTTCATCAATTACACACACACACACACACACACACACACACACACACACACACACACACACACACACACACACACACACACACACACACACACACACACACACCACACACACACACACACACACACACACACACTTTTATATACCAATACTTACCAATACCAACTCATATACCAATACATACTTTACCAGTTTATACTGTGTGTGTGTGTGTGCGTGTGTGTGTGTGTGTGTGTGTGTGTGTGTGTGTGTGTGTGTGTGTGTGTGTGCATAAAATTGATGCAAGCAAACAAATTATCCAATTACCGTTCAAGGCTCTTTCCCCTTCCACTCATACATATATTTGAAGATTTGACACGGTCGTTGGATCTTCATCGCCTCGTGTTCGGTACAAAAATAAACGATATAGTGGCGCCATTCGATACTTTGAGCGGCAAACAAACCGTGCAAACTATTATATACCCGCAGTGTCCCAGTAACGAAAGCAACGAGGCCTCCTTCGTTTTTTTGTGTCTCTGCTTCTGTTTCACCTGTGGTGCCACATGCCGAATAGCACCACAGCGATCTATAACCACTTGGATGAGCACACACATGCGCCGCTGATACTTCCCACAGATGCGAGCGTACACAGCGATATCGGAGAATCCCGCTGTTGGGGCAAGCTTCGAAAAACCGTAAAAAATCTCCTGCCCTCCATCGGCCGCCAATCAACGCGGTTTTCCCACCTGTTTTTCCCCTCGCGATCCCCGACGAATGTGGCGAAGAAATTGGGCACGCAAGGGGGGGGGGGCAATATGGATGAGCTTTCGAGGATGAGGATTTTCTGTTAGACTTAAAAAAAAAATCGATTTTTTTTGTTGCCTTTTTCGACAGTTTGCACTTTCAAGAATATCATTATCATTTATATCATTTATGTCAATATCATTTTATCTTGCAAAAATCGATAGTTAAATCTTTAAACGCGTTTTTCTCGAAATGAGATTTTTCAAATTTGCTGACATCGTAACTCAAAGAGCAATTATCCGATTGACTTGAAATTTGAACTGAGTACTCTTGAATATATTTACTCTACAATGACGTAGGATATTTTTGATTGGATGAAAATTGACGATTTGGCATCGAAAAAAAACGACCATTTTATAGGCAAGAAAACAGACGTTTTTTCCATAACTACGCAATTTTGTTAGATTTTGATATTTTTCGAAAATCCTACGTCATTGTACAGGAAATACCTTCCAGTTTAACATTTTTTCCTTTTTCGGTTTCAGCTACTCAATCGGCCGGAATCATGTCAGCAGTGGAGGAACTTTTTTTGGCGCCTCCGAAGGCAGCGCTTAAGTCGCTTGGATCTCAACATTTTTCTATGCAAAAATTACGTAATATAGGTCAAATATAGCCAAATATATTCTTAATTTTCCGAAACATTTAATTGAGTACTTTTCTTCCAGAAAATTCCCGAAAATCACCCAAATTTTCAGCGTTCACACTGGTATAGCCCCTTAAGATCGAAGTTCTCGCGGTTTTTCGGCTCGTTGGATATTGTTTGGGTTTAAAGAGCGATAAATGCTATTTAGCGAAGATTCTCGAGTAAAATGATTGTTTTTTGTTTACTTTTTTTCAATGATTTTTCAAAGTAATTGCATTATGGATTTTTTAAACTTTTAAATAATTACTTTTTTAGTGATTGGGTTTGAAAAAGAATTTTTTTAAATGCGTATTTCTGCAGGCTTGGAACTCCGCCTTCGGAAAACAAGGCCTGACTTTTTTTACCCTCCGTATCACTGAATAGAATATCATAAAATTAAACATCGCCATTTTTGGGCATCCGAAGCAAAGCGGACCCAAACATGCTACCGACGATTTCGAGTCTCCAATTTACGTAACTCTCGTCTCAGCGAGAAAGAGCCGCAAAATAATTGACGCGCATGTTTAGGATTCGTTACAACAAAATGTTTGACAATAAGGCCGGCCAAAAAAAAATACACAAACCTAAGGATTTGCATTCCTCACTTCCAAGCAACAACCAAGAATTGTATCATCGCGAATATGCAAGGCATCACCAAGCGCGCGCGAAAATGCCTCGGTCGTTCCACTACCGGCGTCCTGTGTACACACGAATCGCCACCGTTCCCTACGCCGGCGCACCGCCACCTCACCCCCCCAGGCGCTGGCCAGTCGCTCGCGCTGCCGCGCGTGCGCGCCAAGCCGCGTCGACACAGCGCGACACGATTACACGACACACGCGAAGAATATTCGCCGGCCGCGGTATCCCAGCGCAATACCCTTAGAAGCGTAACTATACACACGATGTATGCACCTATAGTAGTCCACTACGCGAGTGTCGGTTGGGGCCGCGCGAGCGCAGGGAACGGGTACGAAGTACGCGAAGAAAACACAAGCAGTGCTCGCATGAACGAAATGAGCCCTTTGGAAAGTCTTTCTATCGCGACTGGTGGCGCTGCCCGTGTTCGTAGGCACATACACACAAACACACACTCACAGGGTGTCTCAAGGCGAGAAATCCTTTTAGAATTTTTAGAAAATCGATTTTTTTAAACATATTTCGAAAGTATGATACCCAAAGAATATACTGACCAAAGGAAAACTCGAAATGTTGAATATTTGCGGAGTTATCGCATACAGTCTAGAGCGCGGGGACAGCATGCGGTCGGGTAGCGAGTAAACTTTAAGGCGTTACCCCCACTTGTAGCGCAAAAAAGGTCTTTTTCATGAATTTTTTTAAAGAAAACTACAAAACTTTTTTAATCGATCAATATACCATCTTAAAGAACACATCTTGAAGAACTTTCAGTAATTTTTTTATTGAAAAATATTACATTGTTTAGTGGCAAATGGCCGTCAATGAAATAATGTTTTTATATACACGGTTTGCGGTGACCAACATTGCGGCGAAGTGGATCATCTGAAAAAAAATGCGGATGGATTTAGTCAAATATAAGTATAAACTAGTCTTTAATCGAAGGATTTTAAAAAATATACATTTTTCACAAAATGGCGACAGTCAAAGTTAATGGTTCGATTTTAACAAAAAAAAATCGAACGATTAAAGACTACATTTGCATGTATTAAATAAGCCTGCAAAATTTCAAGAAGATCGGTTCATTAGTGTTCGAGTAATCTTGGTCACCGACTTCAGAAATGCGATTTTGAGAAAAACGCGTTTAAAGTTTCAATTACAGTTTACACGAAGTGTAAAGTTTCAGTTTATCTCAGTCAATTTTGTTCGGATCGACTTGAAATTTTCAGGACATATTCTCAGATACTTATACTTCAAAAAAATGCAATAAAAAAAATCGATTTTTTCAAAATCGCAAGTGGGGGTAACCCCTTAAACGCGATTATCTCGAAACTACTTTTTCAAAAACTGCTCGTGTTGTAGCTCAAAAAGTTATCGACCGATTTGGATGAAATTTTGGCAGGTTACTCTCAGTAATGATTTCGGAAGGATATACCTAAAGTTTGAAAGGTAGCGTGTAAATAAATAATTTTTTTGGGGCCAAATATGTCGAAAAAATGGTCGAAAATTCGAACTTTGGAGTAAAAAGGCTCCGAAATTTTCAATTTTGTACTTTTTCATCATTTTTTAGGTATATCCTTCCCCTTAATATGTCAGTAAACGAATGACACTTGTTGAATCTTTTTCAGATCAACAGAAAAAGAGTGACAACTGCGGCACTTTTCGATGTCGCGGAAAACAGGCGTTCGAAGACCCTTAATAACGCCGCCATTTTGTTGGTCATCCGAAATTTTTTTTTTTAACTTGACAGTTATAATAAACTCATGACCAAATTTGAAAATGATCAGATTATTTTATCCCCTCTAAAAAAATTCCCGAAAAATACCCATTTTTCACGCTCCTAAAGGGATTTCTCGCCTTAAGGCCTTAGGCCACAGTAACGGGTATAAAATCATGTGCGAATTTAACAATTTTCTTTCCTACGAAAAAGTGATTCACTCATTAAATTAATTACACATCTACTTAGTATGAACATCAAGCTGTTAGAATTTTTTTTTCGATCTACAAAATGGCCGACTACGTGAAACTTCTCGAAATAGCTTTTTCCAATTGGCGTGACAAATAACTTCAAAAATTTTCACTCGATTTACTTTAGATTTAAAGTTATGTTCCTAATTGCATTTAGCAGTGAAGTACGTACGGAATTTTTGATTAATCGAAAACTTTTCATTTTATGAGCAGTTGTAACGAAATTTTTCACTGAAAATTCATTTATTAAGTTCAAATACCTACAACTTTTTAATAAAACAATATTATTTTAAATTCCGTACGTACTTCTCTAGGTATTGTAATGTAGATTGACGAGAATTTTTGTTTTTTGTCCTAGGTAAAAAATTGTGGATGCTAAATGGCACGCCGCGGCGCGCCTAAAAAAAAGATAACAAGAAAATATTAGTAGTCGGCCATTTTTACATCGAAAAAAAAATATATTTTCTAACATTTTGATATTCATACTAAATAGATGTGTAATTAATTTATGAGTGAATTACTTTGTTAAATTCGCACATGATTGTGTACCCGTTACTGTGGCCAAACCCCTTAAAATGACCTGAGATTTAAATGTATTAATAAAACGTATTATTTATTTGAAAAGTTCAAATCTTTCAACCTCAACCCTCGCATGCCCCACTGGGGTCTGAGAAACCCGAACAAAACTCGTAAAATCAATTTTTTTTCGCTTTTCTCGAGAGAAAATATTTTTTAAGGCGGGATGTATATTTACAACGATCAAAAAATCGATTTCTTTTTTTTTAACGATAGAACTATATATGTAGAATATTTTCCTAAAGTTTCAAAGCGAAATTCGAAAAACTTCAAACGTCACAGCCCGTCAACGATTACTCAAAAACTATTAAGCCGATTGAGTTGAAATTTGGTAGAAATATTGATAATGTTGGTACCTTCTACTTGACGAGAATTGTTTTTGAAAAATTGAAAAAAAAAACTACTTTTTTTATCCACATTTTACAGAAATGTTGCGTGAAATGTTTGTTTTTTTTTAAATGCGTGCCATTTTCTAAAATTTGCATTTTCTTCATTTTAATTACCGTCACATTGAAATTATTCATGTTCTAACTGAAAAAATGTTCGAACTTTTTTGTAAATCAAAGTCTACGGGAAGCTAGACTGCACGCCGATTCGCAACGCCCGCGGCGACCTTGCTGTAACACTCTGCCGCAGCTCCGTCATTTTGATGATGAATTAATTAAAAACAAATTTTTTGTATATTTAAATATACTATTAAAGTATACCTAAAGATTGATGATTGTAAAATAATTATTTCTTAGTTTAAAAAATCCCTCAATATTGCTTATTTTTTTCCTGTCTAAATGTATATCCCGCCTTAAACGAGTATATCTCAGAAGTTCTTAACTTTGAGGATTCGGTCAATGCATGTGCAGATTTCTCGACCAATTGGCTATCGGTTTTAAAAAAGCCATCGAAATAGTTTAATACTGAGCAAAATCCGGGTAATCCGTACAGCTTTGTTTACATTGTTCGCAACTAAGAATATTATCTGCTTGTTTTGGAAAGCAGTGAGGACTTTGTACCGTTGTGGACGGCAGTAAGTGTTTACATCGTTTTTCAAAGGGGTTAGGCAACTATGGAAATGACGAACTGTCGTTCGTCGCTTCAGGCAGATAGAGCTGATAGTTAAACTTTGAACACGTTTTTCTCGAAATGATGTTTTTCAAAACGGTGTTCACGATTTCTCGACATCTAATGAACATATTGACTCGAAATTTGGTACACTTATTCAGTGCAATAGTACTTCAGCCGTGACCGAAGTTTTTCTTCTTAACATTCTTTTTTTTAGTTATTAACAATAACGATGTCATGTTCTCGAAAAATTGAAAAAAAATAATAGAATTTCTTTTATGATTGAGACACGATAACGGAAGAAAGCTCGGTCAAGTTATCAATTTCAAGAAAAACAACTCGTTTTTTTTTCAGATCATCCGAGCGGCCAAACCAAGTACACTGTAGAGCCTCTCGCGTTCAAAGGTCCTTCAAGAGATTGTTCATAACTTCTTTAATTGTTAATGTTTTTTTAATGAAATTTAGTACACAATTTTATTAATGTACATACAAATAAATGCCCAAACGATTATTCAATCCTCTTACTTGTTCCTCCAAAAATAATTTATTTTACAACCCTTATTTTCCGGTCATTACAAAGGCCTAACCCCGTTAAAAAACCGTGCGAACACTTACTCCTATGAAAAGTGCTCAAAGTGATGGCTTCGAAAGTTCAATACTAAGCAAAATCCAGGTAAGCGTAAATCGTACAGCTTTGCGGCCGTCCATGAATTACGTCATTTTAACCCTTACTTGCCACACTTCTGTAGAATAGACATCATCAATATATTTTCGCATAAGAAAAAAAAGTTGCTTGGAACCCCACAGTGGCAAGTGATGGTTAAAATGGCGAGTGGGGGGGGGGGAGGAGTCTAGTCGTTAGATGAAGGTAACGATAGTTGGATAGGATGATGGGATAAAAATAGGTTGGGGGGTAAAAATCAGGAAAAAATCGATAACGTAATATATGGACGGCCCCTTTTTCACATTGTTCGAAACTAAGAATCTTACCAACTTGTTTTGGGAAGCAGTGAGAAATTTGTATCGTTTTGTAAAGCAGTACGTGTTCGCACCGTTTTTTGATCGATTCTAGGCTAAAAACATTGCAATTTATTTTTGATCAATTTTCTATGCTCTATCTTGATCGAAAATCTTGAAATTTGGTGTGTGCACTCATTTTAGTTCCTTCTTAAATTCTGAAGAAAAATAACGGTGATCCCATTACAAGAAATGGCGATGATCTTGAAATCGCCGGGGCGCCTCCACTGGCTTGACCCACGTAGCCACCACTCGATGACCCCTTTCGATCTATGCTTCTTTTCTATAAATAGTTTTGGCCCAAGTCTGATAGGTTAGAAAATATTTCTACTGCTAATAGTGTTGCTTCCACCGGTGTGTGTGTGTGTGTGTGTGTGTGTGTGTGTGTGTGTGTGTGTGTGTGTGTGTGTGTGCGTGTGCGCGTGCGTGTGCGTGCGTGCGTGCGTGCGCGCGCGCGCGTGCGTGTGTGTGTGTGTGTGCGTGTGCGTGTGTGCGTGGGTGTCTAAATATAATCCGACATTTTTATTTATTAATAAAACGTATTCATTTTTTCCAAAAATACAAATATTTTTATTTTAAGGTAGTTTTCTAGTTTTGGTCAAGTCTTAGGAATTTGCTGAAATCTAAGTATGGTGTAGACAAGACCTTCATGGACTGATGCCCAAAAATTCAATTCGATTCACCGTTTAGTTCATGAGATAATTACAATTGAATATGGGTATTTTGTACGCGACCCCTATACCTAGAACGTAAACCAATAGGAGTTGCTCGCATTTCTCGATAGAGGTTCTAAACGGATCTTAGAATTTCAAAATAAAAACACACGTGTACGCAGTACTGTTGTGGGATTGATTAAAAAAATTACAAACTTTGACCGTTTAGTTTCGGAGATATCGACTTATGAAAAGTGGTAATTTTATTCCACACCGAACTCGGGCCCAACCATCTGTAACGGAATGGCAACAGTGTACGCTGCAGCCAGCTGATCGGCGCGTGGTCTGGGAACTCGATGCGTGTTTTTTTTCCCCCGAGTTCTAGTAATTCTGAGATGGATGTGAAATAAATTTATTCTGCAAACAAATTTAATTTGTTCAATTTATGCATGTATTTATGCATGTATTTGTCTTTTTTACAGCGAATACAATTTAAACTGTCGGCAAGATGTTGTAAATCCACGATCCTACGTCCTTCGACAGCGAATTTTTGTTGCTGATCGTTGAGGTTATGGTTTTTCTCATCGCGTTTAGCCGACATTTTCGCGCTTTTTTGATTTATATAAAATATTTCGCGAAAGACGGATCGTAGGAAGGTCAACGCTATGACTGCAGGAAAATCGCACTGTTGACACGATTACAGCGCCGCTCTCTATACGAGCGTGAGACCTATCCATGCATGAGGTGCGAATGTGTGGGACGTATAGAGGGTACAAGTTCTGTCAAAAATGTACAACCAACAGCATCGTATAGGCATTGGATGTTACTATACGCTTCGACCGAAACTTATGGCTCATACGTATACCTACAGAACTACCTTAATATAAGGTACAAACGTGGAGGTTATGTGTGAAACACTGTATTCGAAAAAAGGCATAAACGGCATGGACTTGAGGACATATTCTTTCAACGAGATGGCGCAACCTACCACACCGCGGGCGAAACAATGCAGTTATTGCAGACGAAGTTTCATGGTCGTGTTATCGCGCGCTGCGGCGACGTGAATTGGCCACCAAGATCGTGCGATTCGACGCCATTGGATTACTTTCTTTGGGATTTTCTGAAAGGAAAAGTGTATGCCAATGATCCACAAACCATTCCGGATCTCAAGGAAGCAATTGGACGCACCATTAATGAAATTAGTCCCCAATTATGCCAAAATGTTATTGAACATTTCGTTAGAACAGTGAACGTTTGCAAACAGGGACGAGGCGGTCATTTGTCGGATATTGTGTTCCACACATAACCTCCACGTTTGTACGTGCATGCGGCGTACAGTACGCACACGCGCTCCATCGAGACCTCTCGCGTCCACAATTCTCTGTGACTTTGAGAATACGTTACTAAGAGAGAGAGAGAGAGAGAGAGAGAGAGAGAGAGAGTGTTTTTTTTCCTTGCCGCGTACGAGCGCGATCCACCGCCGATTCACGGTTGCTCCCTCTCTCGGTTCGCGACGTGATTTTTCGTAAATATAAACACTGGCGTCCTATAACTGCGTGAGAAATATTTGTCTTTCAGCTCTGCATACTAGAACTCTATAGTCGCGTAGTTTCTTTTGTTGTCTACGCACCCTTAACTTTTATTGATTGCCATCACCGTTCATTAATATTTAATGAACGGTGAACCATTTATGTTATAATGTATTAAATCTCTTGAGGCGTCTGCGCGAGCTTGATATTAAAAAAAAAAAACATATTCCCTTATTGCACCATAGCCTAGCTTCTTAACTTCAATTTGGGACACGAAATTTGTAAAAATTCCAAAAATCAGCCGAGTTATGACGATTTTGTGAAGGGTCGGTTCGCCCAGTGCGCTACGGCGCGGCGGCCCAGCTGCGTTTTTCCCTTTTTTTTTGCCATTTTCTAGAGATTGTGTTTTATTAAACGGTGCAAGTCGTATCTCAAAATCTATTCGTCCGATTCGCTTCAAACACGGACGGAGCATATTTTATAACATATTCCAGCGTATGACCGAATGGTTTTCTAATATGTTTATTCGCTTGTTAATAGCCGACGATTAAAGTTGTATTTCAGTCGAAAATCGAACTTTTTCTTCTACAACTTACCTTTGTCGTAATTTTCAAAATTCCAATAAAGTATCCCGTCATACGAAAGTTTGATAAAACCATAGAATCACGGCTCCAGACCAAAATCGGTCCAAAATTTTTTTGGGTTATTGTTATGGATGAAAAACGATGTTACATGTTGAATTAAGGTGGGGAAAGCCCTAATATGAAGAGAAAAAAAAGTTAAGAAGTGTCATTACGGTGGAGGGTAAAAAAGAAATACGTAACATGATTTTTTGTTTTCAATCTTTTTCTTTTAATCTAGCCGTCTAATTAACAATCACTGTGTGTGTGTGTGTGTGTGTGTGTGTGTGTGTGTGTGTGTGTGTAGTATGTGTATATATGAGAAATTCCAGCTCAACTCAGAAACTATTCGCCTCTCCATCGTTCATTATAGATTTCCATGGTGGAAAACCTCACTTCTGGTGTAAAAAAAACACCTTTTTGAATTTTTCCCCCCATCCCTTGCTCTTCCGCAGCTGGTGAAAATCAAGAAGTCCACTCGGGCCGTTTGTTAACATTCTGATAAAAATTTAACTAGGTTTTGTACCTGTTTCGTGCATTTTTCACCAAAGCTCAACTTGTGCTTTCTAGATTTACTAATCTTTTAGTGAAATTTCGATTTTAGAGATGATTATTCGACAGTTTGGAACCCAGAAGAGTACTTTTTCGGTCTACATATACGTCCCAACCGAATTGCATTTAATCTGAAACCATATACATTCGAAAAAGTACTCCTCCTGACTTCCAAATTGTCGAATAATCATCCCCAAAATCGAAATTTCCACGAAAAACGAATAGTAATTATCGGAAGCGCGAGTTAAGCTTTGGTGAAAAATGCACAAAACGGGTCTAAAACGTATCTAAATTTTTGCCAGATTTTAAAAAAGGGCTCCAGTAGACTTTTCTTACCGTCGATTTCGCAAAAAAAAAAAAAGATTAGGCGTTTTTTTACACCAGGAGTGACGTTATCCGCAATGGAAATCTATAATCAACGATGATGAGAGAAATGGTTGCCCGAGTTGATCTGGAAATCCCCAGCATACATGTATGTTTCATTCGTACATAGTAGCTGAAAGGCCTCGCTCGGTAGAGGGCATCTCAGGGCATACAAAATTGTTACACACCGCCATCTTCCGAAGATCGTAATGCGCAGTAAAAAATTATCAAGATTAATCACGTGACGCGTCCGAGATGAATTAATTTGTTTATTCGTAGATTATGAGTAACCAGAAACAAATCTGGTTATTTAACTCCTCGAACGAGTATTTTCAGTCGAGATCCAGCCGAATCGCTTTCTCGCCTCCGGAAACGGCGGATTCAGCTCATTTCATCAAAATCCTCATGCCCGTTCGCAAGATAAAATTTACGAATGTACGACTACTGCACACAGTACAGGGCACGTATACAAACAGCGCGAGTTTGCGATCCCATACGTGCTTATTTGCCTGTGTGCGACATTTTACGTATACACGCGCACGCCATATAACAGCAGATACCCGACCGATAGCGCAAGCCCCATAAAGACGTGTGTGCGCATGTGTGTGCGCGGCGGTAGCGTAGTGGGGGAGCTCGTCGCTTGGCTTCGCGGGCTTGGTGCGGGCGGGGGTGGGGCGGACGAGAGTACGCGAAGCGCCAAGCGCGCTCGCTTTGTACATGTGTGGCAAGCAGCCCTGCGCGCACACCTTTTTAATACATATACGCCGGAAACGATGCCGCGCGCACGAAACTTCTAGAACGTTCCAGCACCCACCCCCTTCTCCACCTAGGCACCGACTTCCGTCGCTTCGCCCCCCCTTTCCCTCAGCCGCTCTATCGTTTCGCCGTACGAAGATGCGTAAAAGTCACGCGGCCCCGTCGCGCGTTTACGCCGAGAGCGCGAAATACATCGCCTCAACCTACAGCGCGAAAATTGAGTCAACCACTGACCCCCGAATTGGGCACAGATCGAATCCATTTATAAATGCCCCGTGATTAAACGAATGAAGCACCGAGAAAAGCGAACGTTCGCGTTCGATCGTTTCGCGGCCCTCGCCGGAAACGCCGCTACGGTCTCGCTCGAGTTGCGCGTCTCGCTATTGGTCGGCCGAGCTAAGTAGTGGGAAGAACGCCACCGCACTGCTGCGAACGATTTTGCGTTTGACAATTTATCATTTTTTTCGGAATTCCTTATTGTTCGGGCATTTTCGAACAACATGGAAAATGGAAGAAAACAATGCTTCTTTCAGCCATTCGGATGTAGCGTGAATTTTTGTTTTTCGCTTTTGAATTCACGCGCTATTTTTCGTCACCGCTTTACGTAACGTGCCAATATGAAAATGAAAAGTGAACCGTACCGCGCATGCGGAGTGGGGGATATTAGTCGCGAGTGTATCGCGGTGCGGAGCGCCATCTACAAACGAGCGGGAAAGAAGACGGTTTGAAGGCCGCGCCGGCCGGAGCTCCCGCGAGGCGGGAGTGCATCACGGCCGCGCGCGCGCACGCGCTCGGAGTGGGGGTAGAGTGCCGCGAACGCGCCGGCAGAGGGGGCGGGGGGATTCAGGCGAATCCGCGATCGAGTCCCTCTGCCATTTGCGCGTCGGTAGGCAGTCGTACTGTTACTCTCTCCGGTTCAGTCTTCGCACAACCGCCAACCGCTTCATATCACGTACGAGAGAAATAAGTAACGCGAAGGATCTTTTTTCTTCATTCACAAGTGCACGCTATACGTTATTCTCTCGTGTTCTTCCAATTTTGACGTTAAAAAACAACAAAATCAACAATGGCAGACGTTGAAACAAAGTGAGTACAATGTTAATTTATGATCGAAAAATACGCGCGTTTTCCGCGAAAAGTGCGTCGCGATGATAAATGAGAAACTCGAGAGACTTTGACCGCGCGATTCGTGGCGTCAGGGGCTATAAAAATCCACGCTGCTTTCACACCGACGCGTATCCAATTGCTATCGCACGCTTTTTTGTAATTTTCAAACTAACCACGTGGTGAATAGGTATTTTTCGATCGCGTTCGTGTCCTTCGAACTTTTTTGTTTGTTTTTTTTTTTACGAACGAATATGCCGGCTCTGAGAGAATATTGCGATTTCTTCCCACGGGGCTTTTGATTTCGCGCTACTCGTCGAGCCGTTTTTTTGCATCCCGAGACGCCCGAAGCGCGTCAATGTGTAGGATATTTCACAACGCTGGGCTTGTGAAACTTGGCGGCTTTATTCTTGCCGGGAAGAAGCGTCGACCGGCGCGGAAAGGGGGCCACGGCGCGAGAGGGGCGAGAGACGCCGCGTTCGAGTTATTTTTTGCCACCGGCCTACGCGCGCTCGTGTGTACATACGCTATATATACGCGCGATTTATCGTACGACTGACCACACTTTATACGCTCGCATATTTTCCCGTATTATTTTCAATCTGCCTGTGGACAGCGCCCTCGCGCATTTGAACGTCCTTCGACTCGTAAATCCCCGCTCAATTCGCGTTGGATAATTGAGTCTATCAGGAAGAAAAACGCGATTTTCGCCACCGCGAAGATCGTTTTTTTTCGCCGCATTCACGATTAAACTGTTCCCGCGGTTTCGAGCCGTTGCGTGTGTACATTTAGGTCACATACGAGAGTATGCGAACTGCGCACGTACGGCGCAGGTCCCCGCGGGTCGAGGGAGGGAACGGCGAAGGACTTCTCGAAAATGTCCAAGTATAGAAAATAAACATTTTGTTGAAGACTGTACGTAGGGAAAGAGAAAGAGAGAGCGTCTAAAAGAGAACGGCCGTGTAATATCGATCCGGACGCCACTCACTGACGCCGGGTAGAGCGCGGCAAACAATAAAGTCGTGCCGGCGTCGCGAAGCTTTCCCCTCCCGCTCTCTCTCTCTGTTTATCGTATACAACGCGCGTTTCTCGATAAAACCAAACCGAAAATACACACGCTACATTTGGTACGAATACATTGTGACGCTATACCGTTTTTTCTTCGTTTCTTCGTAAAATTCGTCTTCTCTTCTGTTGCGAACAAAAACAATGCGTGAGCGGGAAATCCACGAGAGTTTGAGGCGCTGGCGCGACTTTCGCGAACCGCGGGAGAAAAGGGTCAAGCGACTGAGACGCACGGCGGTGGGGGAATCATAGCGGCGCGTGATTGGTCAGGTCTTTTCTTGTTCTCGCGAGGCCGGCGTGCGGCAGGAGGGGGGGAGTCCACTCGAGATGGCGCTGTTGCTTGCGTCGGCGTTTCACGCGAAGCCCGCGGACCGTCCAAACGCTTTATGGGTGTTTTTGCGACGTCCCTACGCGGCCCCGCTTGCCGCAAATTTCACCCGATGGATTATTACAGTCATTATTAATAACTGTGACGTTCACGATTCAGCGGCCGGCTCTTTTATTCGTGCGAAACGCCGCGAGTATCGCGAATACAGCGCGCGCGAGAGTAAATATAGTTACTGTTAATAAAAAAAAAAGTCGGCATGTCAATTCGATGACGAAATTTGTACAAGATGGCGGCTCGAAATTGAATCTGAGCGGAGAGGGAAAAATGAGATTTTTGACACAACAGCGGGAAAAAAGTTTGAACGGAATAAAAAGAATTTTGTTAACCTAAAAATGTTTTAAACAATATGAAAATTGTTTTAAAAATATGAAAATAATATAAAAATTGTACAAACAATACAAAAAAATTGTTTAAACTATATAAAAATGGTTTAAACGATATCAAAAACGTTTACGCGATGTAAAAATTGTTTAAACAATAGGAAAATAGTTGAAACCATATAAAAATTGTTTGAACACTAAAAATTGTTTAAACAATACAAAAATTGTTTAAACGCCATAAATATGGTTTAAACGACATAAAAAGTGTTTAAACAATCCAAAAATAGTTTGAACAGAAAAATGGTTTAAAGCATATTAAAATGGCTTAAACAATACAAAAATGTTAATACACGTGGAGATAAAGTTGTTCTGCTGTAATTTCTTTTTCCAAACGTCTTTTGGCTGTTCCGTGACAATTTTCACGCCAATGCCAAACCGCCAATTGAAGATTTTCTTCCCGTCATAATTTTTATTTAAAAAATGTACCATGTGACATACAAGTACAAAAGAAAGTCAAAATTTGCAAAAAGAGTACTCACATATAATTAATATCCAACGCAAATCAAGTTGTCAAGCGCCTCATCGCCGAATTCTACAAACCCTGGTGCTTCCTTTTTTCCCCCAAAAGCCTCAACTCTGTAGGGGAGAAAAGTTTCAATATTTGCAATGTTAGATTGACCTTGAGCGTGCCCTTAAAGCCTTAACTTTTGTTTCTCAGGGAAACCAAAGTCGTCGCCTCCCCGGAGAAGAAGGTTGTAGAGGAGGAGAAGAAGAAGGTTGTAGAAGAAGCCGAACAAGCGGACGAGGACTCGAGGGCGTCCGAGAATGGCGATGCCAAAGAAGCTAAGGAGAACGGCTCCGTCGAGGAGAAAGAGTCCGACGACAAAGAGGCAGAATCCACGGAGAACGGAGACTCTACAGGTATTGGTCGATGATTGTTTTAAAATGGGGAATATCAGTTTTACTCGGTGAAAATTGAAGCTACGATAATTGAAGAAAATTCATCTGGACGACGCGATCCATCGAAGAGAATTTTACTAGGATGCAATTTGATTTCTTTGACATTCAAACTTTATGACGGGGGCGATAAACCTTTCGTCTTTGGTTTTTATATGGGAAAAGTCGCTCTCGGACCGTTAATGAGGTCAAAGCGAGCAATTGGCCGTGTTGCCTTAACCCGAAACAAAAATATCTCTGCACAAATATAACACCGGACGGACGTTAAACTCGAGAGTAGATATTCTGAAGATACGGGACTGGTATTTATTCTGGGCTGCTGTGGCATAGGAAAGAAGAGATACGTTTATTCAACATTTTATCGGGAAAAGAAATAAATTCTTTTGTGACATGGGAGAAAAAAAATCAGGGAACGAGTAGTCAATTTGCAACGCAATTTTGTAACGTTTGTACCAGAATTTAGTTACATATTTATTCTGGTTTTAGCGAATTATTTTTTCAACCCGGTTTTTTTTTCCTTTTTTCATCTTTGGTTGACACACTTGGATGAAAATTGAAAAATTTCAATTATTTTTGACAATTTCGGGTTTTCCCAAATTTCAATTATGCGGATATGCTAAGGGGAGATATACACCTAGGAGCCGGAAAAAAGGTCATTTTTGTGAACTTTTTCAAGGAAAACTATTTGAAATTTCGCATTAGGGTTTTAATTATCTAAAAGTATATACATTCAAAAATATGTTTAATTTTCTTTATTTAAAAATATCAAATATATACAAGGATATTGTATGATCCTTGGAGCGTTGTAAAAAAATTTGCGTATACGGTACCCACTGGCGTTTCTTCAAAAATCATCTGAAAAAAAAAAAAAAACCAAAAAAATTATTAAATTAGATACTATAATTTAGTACTTGTCATAGCCGATTTTGAAAATATCGATTTATGACAAAATGGCGGACGTTTGAACATAAATAGTGATTTTTGGGCCAAAAATTAGTTATTATTTTGCCTATAAAACAAAAACTAAGTAACGGAAAAAAAAAATCCTATGACAAGTACTAGATAATGGTGTATAGAATAACCACAAAAAACCTCAAGGCAATCGGTTCATTGGTTTTCGAGAAATTTTGGGTACCGATTTGAAAAACGTGGTTTTGAGAAAAACGCGTTTGAAAATTTGGGAATGAATAAATCATGAAATTTGTCAACTTACATGGAATCATCGATACCAGGCCCATAGTGTAGGTCTTCTCCGGTCGACGGAATGTTCGTAGCTTCTAAATCCTCGACCTCGACCATCTAGGTGTATATCTGCCCTTAAGACGTGTTTGAAGTGTATACTTGATTTGAAAAAATTCAAACCGACTGTAGAGGATTGTTAATGGCCGGAGGATGAAGTTCCGTCTGGGCTAAATTGACCCGGTGATTGATGAGAAAAATTGTTTTCGTTTTCAGATAAATTTATACTTGGTGTAAATCGATATTAAAGTCGCGCAAGGTGTTTAAATTTTGAGTAAATCATTATTAAAATTTCCTAAAATGTTATATTTTTGGAAATCACTATTAAAGTTTCGCAAAAATTTGTAATTTTTGGTAAATTAATATTGAAATTCAGCTAATGATCCATACCTTCCATACATCGCGATGAAAAGTCATCAAAACTTTACGTTTCTGTATTTACTATTGAAAATGCGCGAAATGTTGATGTTTTTCGTGAATCACAATTGAAATTGCTCAAGATTCAAAATTATTTTCCGTAAATCTTCAAATTGTTCGTAAATTTACAACCAAGATATAATATTGTATTTCGTGTAAATCGCCATTGAAATTACGCAAAATGTTACATTTTGTACAAATCACTACTGAAATTTCCCAAAATTTGGAAATTTTTCGTTAGATAATATTAAAATTGAGCAAACTAACGTTCCGCAGATCGCGATGAAAATTCATCAAGATTTTTGTTTTTCGTATTCACTATTGAAATGGCGCAAAATGTTGTTTGTCGCTGAATTTTAAAAATTGATTTCCATAAATCACTTGAAATTGCGGATAAATTTACCACCAAAAGTACCAGCGGCTCAAATTGGCCGGTTGTGGCCAAAGATAAATGCGTCGGCGGAAGATTAATAAAAGAATGGTTTTCGTTCCGATATAATTTTACATTTTGTGTGAACGTCCATTAAAACTGCGCAAATTATTGATATTTTCCGAAAATCGGGCAAAATGTTGTATTTTGTGCAAATAACTATTAAAATTGCCCAAAGTTTTAATCTTTCGTAAATTAATATTAAAATTGCCCAAACGATGTATGCTTCCCATACATCGCTACGAAAATTCATCAAAAATTTTGTTTTCCGTATCCACTATAGAAATTACGGAAAACGTCATATTTTGTCCAAATCACTATTAAAATCGCGCGTAATTTCAACAATTTTCCGTAAATGAGGTAAAAAATGCGCAAATATACAACATTCCATCCATCGCGATGGAAATAGATCGGAATTTTTCTTTCCCCCATTCATTATTGAAATTACGCAAATTGTCGATGATTTTTCGTAATGCACGATTGGAATTGCTCAATTTTTTGCACTGTTTTCCATCACTCTTAAAATTATGCGCAAATGATATACAACATTCCATACATCGCGATGGAAATTAATCGAAATGATAGTTTTCCCTATTCATGATTGAAATTACGTAAATTGTCGATGAATTTTCGTAAATCACAATTGGAATTGCTCAATTTTTTGCACCATTTTCCATCACTCTTGAAATTCTAAATAGCAAATGAATAATAGTAAATGTAATAGTAAATAAAGCGTACAATGGCCCCTTAATTCCACTTCGGTCCACTTCGGAGCCACGAAAAAGGCTATTTTCGCGATTTTTTTTGAAGATTTTATAAAAGATATGAATATAAAAGTTGTTGGGCTTGATAAATAAAGTCTTGAAACACACTAAAAAAAATTAATTTTTATTTATTTTTAAGTACAAAAACGATAGTTTAACGTAACGCCTCAAAAAAAGGTGGGCTAGGTAGCTCCATCACAACTCGGCAACGGCTTGTCTGAAACAAAAAAATCAAAGTCCATTACATTCAGTATGACACCAGCTGCAAAATGACCCTCGGATATAAAGTTTTATCAAAAGAATAAAAAAATGGTGGCAGATGAAAAACGAAAAAGTTTAAAAAAAAACGCATTTTTCGCAGTTTTTCGCAAAAAAAAAGAGTAAAAATCAAAATTTTAAAACCACCGAGGGCCATGTTGCGAATCATGTTTACAATATGTGGTTCAAATTTCAAGAGAATCGGTTTATTAGTTTTAGAGATACGATGGAGCTAGATTTTGAAAACGTTGTTTCGAGAAAAACGCGTTTGAAGTTTATACTATGAAAAACTCTTACCTAAACTCAATCGGCAATTCCTGCACCGTACAAAATCCCTTCTGATTGCTCGTCATCGTCGATTTCTTCAAGTCTTGCTTGCTTTTGATTTTTGAAATTTTCAAAGTGGACTGGCCTCTTGAGTAGTAGAGCGCCGGAAGTGGTAAAAGTATTTTTTCAGTAGCAAAATTGGCAAGAAAAGCACCGCGGTTCTATTGAAAGAAACTCGATCTCGCGTTCTCGTTCGTTATCACGAGTAGAAAGAACGGAGAAGATTTTGCTCACGTTCCGTCTCCGCGTATAATTTAGAATTTTGCTGGCAAGCGGTTAGCAAAGAAAGAGAGATGGAGAGAGAGAGAGAGAGAGAGAGAGAGAGAGAGAGAGAGAGAGAGAGAGAGAGAGAGAGAGAGACTCCGTTAGACGTGAAAAACAGTTTCTTGACATTCGCTTAATTTTTGTTCACCCCAATTTCAGACGCACCGGCGGCGGATGCGTGCAGCATAAAGAGGAAATCAACGGCTGGTGTCGAGGCGTCGTCCGAGGAGGCATCAGCGGTCGACGGTGTCAGTCCCGAGAAGAAGGCAAAGCTGGACGAGAAGCCGGTCGAGGCCGAGAGCAACGGAGACGCGGAAACCGCGGCCTAATATAATCTCATCTTTTCTCCCCCACCCTGACATCCTTTCTCCCAAGCCCACTATCCCCCCCACCCTCCTCCATCTAAGCATAATATCCCAGACCTAATTCTATGAACAGTTTTACCGTTCACAGCGCGAATTCAGACCGTCGATTAAATCCGCGGCCGGAGTCTGACAGAAGAGATAAACCGAAAGAGAGAGGGAGAGAGAGAGAGAGAGAGCGCTCTAGCGAAATTCTTTAAAAACTACGGATAGTATTATTTAAAAAAACAAATGAAAATCAAAGAAAAGCAACTTGTATTAGATGGACACTGCTATTATTAATGAAGCATGATCGCCTCGAGCCTCGAACCCAAAATCTCGCAATCTCTCTCTCGCACGTGCTAACCTCCCCACCCACAAAACCACACATTTACCTGTTACATTGTTACAATAAGAAGAAAAAGATAAGGAAAAAAAGGAGACAAAGACACGCGATATTATAAGGAATAACACGTATATTTGTAATTTGATGAAAAATTACGAAGTTCCGAGGGGGGAGACACTTTTTTTTTTTTTTTTTTTTCATTTCGTTCATTCTCCGAACCGTCGCCGTGTCGAGGGAAACGTGCTCGGACATTTTAAAAACGACGATTGACCGCTCCTCGGGGCGCGTCGAGTTATTTTCTCTTTTTCTTTCTTTTCTCTTCGAACGGAAATTTCTCTCGAGTCGAGTGAGCGGCGGCAAAGGCACTTATTTCTTTCTGTGAGCCGAAAGTACATTCCTGTATTTAAAAACAAACGAAAAAAAAAAAAATAATGGAGAAGAAAAACACAATTTGGCGAATCCAAATGTAACTTTTTACGACGAACAACTGTTCTAAGAGGAAGAGGAAAAAGAAAAGAAGGCATTTAAAGTATTTTGCGCATCGCTGGGGGGACTGTACGAGGATATAGTTGACGCAACGGTGAAACGATCGCAGACGCGACGGCTAATTGCAACGCCCGTCGCGTATGCCGCGGTCGTTTTCGCGGGCGGTTTTTCTTTTCTTTTTCTTCGTATTATATATTTATCATATAGAAACAATCTTATTGTATCTCGGAGAGGGCTGAAACGAAGTACGCGGCGAGTCTGCATTGTCCACGGTAAAATCGGATGTACAGACTAACTTTGAAAAAGAAATATCACAAAACAAAAAAACCGTATACGTTTAATGTAAAGATTGACACTTTCACATAAAAAGAATCCTTTGACAAGCACTTTGCGTTCGATCATTCGAATGGAGAACAAACGGGGTGTTTTCTTCTTTCGATCCAACCCCGCGCAGGCAAGCAAAGATCCTCGAGAAACGAAAATTGCGAGTTTGCGTCTGCAATGCTTCGATTGCGCGAGCCCTCGGTCTCGATGGCGCGACTCGAATTTCAAAGTAGTTTTTTTTTTTTTTTGGATACGTTTGCGATGTGACTAGCGTGCGCGGTACCGGTGCAATTCGCAGCTGAGGAACCAAACGCGGACACAATATTTTCCGACTCTTTTGGTGTGCTGTTGAACGGATGTTATGACTGCAGGAACGTAATTTAAATAATAAAGTGTAATAAATGAGAACGAGAAGGAAAAGAATAGGGAGGAGAGTGAATTCGAGCGAGGATTGTTCGGCGCGCGGCCACGGCGCCGCACAGACACTGAAGGGGAGATATACAACCAGGAGCCGGAAAGAGGGCATTTTTGGGAATTTTTTTCAAGGAAAACTATTTGAAATTTCGGATTGGGGTTTTAATTATCTAAAAGTATATGGGGCGTTCCATACCATTTCGAAAGGTCAAAAAGTTGGCCATTGTCAAAAAAAAATTGAAATTTTGCCAAATTATTTAATTATATGAAAAAAAAATTTTTTTTTCAAAATTTTTGGATCGCATTTTCTCGAGTTTTTCTAAATTTCCAAATGTTCAAAATACCGTTATATCTTGTGAGCATTTGATTTAAGAAAAAAATGTTAAGCAAAAAAGTTGCAATTTTACATGAACTCTGTGAAGAAATTTTGTTTTGAATTTTTCGAGTTTAAAAAATGCCCATTTTGGCCAAAATTATACAAAACTTTTATTTTCGGTCGGTATGTCACTTGACTTTTCTCAAAAAATTCCAGAAAATACTCTGAAGTGTGTACAGTAACATCTATTTTTTTTAGTGTGGCTCGATTTGTTCCAAAGCTCTGCTTTGGTTTATTATTATGAGATTTTTTTTTAGACAAATCTATTATTAAAAATTATTCTCCCAATTTTTTCTCACATTTTTCAGGTAATAAACATCCATAGCAGTGATAATTTTTTTGAGCTTAATCATAAATTATCGGTAAGGTATACAAAGTTAACCTTGCCATACAAAGTAACGTTCGTCGTCCAACATCAAAATTGTGATACAATGTAACGTCGTCGTGCAATATGGAAAATTGTGACACAAAGAATAATTTTTAATAACAATTGATTTGTCTAAAAAAAAAATATCTCATATTAATGAAAAAACGAAACACAGCTTTGGAATAACGAATCGAGCCACTCTGAAAAAAAATAGGTGTTACTGTACACGCTTCAGAGTATTTTCTGGAATTTTTTGAGAAAAATCAAGTGACATACCGACCGAAAAAAAAAATATTTTTAAATAATTTTGGTAAAAGTGGGCATTTTTTAAACTCGAAAAATTCAAAAACAAAATTTTTTCACGAAGTTCATGTAAAATTGCAACTTTTTTGTCTTGAACATTTTTCTGTTAAATCAAATGCTCACGAGATATAACGGTATTTCAAAATTTTTGAAATTTTAAAAAACTCGAGAAAATGAAATTAAAAAATTTTGAAAAAATTTCCACTTTTTTTTCATATAATTAAATAATTTGACAAAATTTCAATTTTTTTGAGAGTGGACAACTTTTTGACCGTTCGAAATGGTATGGAACGCCCCATATACATTCAAAAATATGTTCAATTTTCTTTATTTAAAAATATCAACAATATCCGAGGATAATGTATGATTCTTGGAGCGTCGTAAAAAAATCTGCGTATACGGTACCCAATGGCGTTTCTCCAAAAATCATCTGGAAAAAAAACCAAAAAGATTATTAAATTAGATACTATAATGTAGTACTTGTCATAGCCGATTTTGAAAATATCGATTTATGACAAAATGGCGGACGTTTGGACATAAATAGTGATTTTTGGGCCAAAAATTATTATTTTGCCTATAAAAGAAAAACTAAGAACGGAAAAAAAAATCCTATGTCAAGTACTAGATAATGATGTATAGAATAACCCCAAAAAACCTCGAGGCAATCGGTTCATTGGTGTTCGAGAAATTTTGGGTACCGATTTAAAAAACGTGGTTTTGGGAAAACGCGTTTGAAAATTTGGGAATGAATAAATCATGAAATTTGTCAACTTACATGGAATCAACGATACCAGGCCCATAGTGTAGGTCTTCTACGGTCGACGGAATGTTCATGGCTTGTAAATCCTCGACCTCGACCTCGACTAGGTGTATATCTGCCCTGAAGACATCATCACAGTGAAACTGGTCGAAGAATAGCGGATTTTCGCGATGTTTTTTTTTTTCGATGGTTAAAATACGCTGGATAGTTTTTTTATGGCATATTAAAGCATTCGTGAAGAACGGAAAATAAATTTTTGAGGTAGTCCTATCGCCAGGCTTCAATCCATAGGATTTTCATTTTTTTAGCTTCACTAAATCGGATTCAAGGATCGTTTATCGACCTGATTACAGAGAAAAAAGAATAAAAATTGCGTATTTTTGTGAAGGAATTAAGAGACGACATACAAAAACCCAATTTCCGGTCGCTACAAAAGTGTATATAATAGTGGGGATCCGTCAGATTCTTAAAAATAATCAGATTTACATACTTAACACTTGGAGGAATTCAGTGCTTTCAGAAAAAATGACGCTTATTGACCTAATTTTTATGTAATATCAAGTTTAATTTGAACTTCCGGTATTGGATTTATTACCACTTGCTACGATAAAGAGACGTGACAGCAAGGCAACAGCTGACTGTTGTCTTAACCGACATATTTCACCGGCACAAATTGTCCACGCTTTTTATCGGTCGTGGCCCGAATACAATGCTTTATATTTCCCGCACCTGGCATTGTATTGACAGATCGACGTTGAAAAGCATCGAGGTTAAACTCGCCTGGTTGAGTAAAAAGAGACGGAGATGGAACCAATATTGCCAAATATCAAACCTAGAAACGCTGCGCGAATCGTTGGGATAACTATTTTTTCATTTTTCGAACTAAATATGAACATTCATTAAACAGTTTACACATGGAAAATTTAGTTTATTACACATTTTTTGTTTGCATAGGTTAAAAATGTAAATTGTACCAGTTTCAAGTATGATCAGTGGTATGACTAGTGTGAAGCGATAGGACTACCTTAAACGTTTATTTTTATTTTTTTTATAGCGGTTGAAAATATATTTGAAAAAAAGGAGTCACGGTTTACACGGTTGTGGCCGTAAATATTATCCGAAAAAGATTATTAATCAGTATGCAAGCCACTATCTCGCTATGGAGGTTTTTTAAAATCGAAATTGATAAAATGGCGGCGGTTTGAAAAACAAGTATCTAATTTAGCCTATATTTCGACAGTTTTTCGTTGGAAAATATGAAGATTGAAAAAGCTTCTATAGCAAGATAAAGAATGGCGTGAAGAATATTGTGTTCAAATTTCAGATGGATAGCCTCATAACTCTTCCTTTGGAGTGTACACCGTTTTGAAAAACGTTTGGAGAAAAACGCGTTTAAAGTTTCGAGTGCGGAATTTTCATGTAAATTGTCCACCTACGTTTATGTAAGTATATGAACAGCATGTTTATAACCGTTTATACTATCGGTTCAAACTTTTTTGGCGGTGGAACCATTTTGACGCACTAAATATTTTACGGATCCCTAAAATAAGCAAAACCTGGTTTTTTGTTTATTTTTTCAAATGAACATCGGGGGAAAGTACGATATCCGGAGCGCCAAGTTTTGACCGTTGATTCTTGATATTTGACCCAAAATAATGAGAATTTCGAGAATAAATAATTTGCCGTTTTGACCTACTTAAGGGGCAATGTACCTTTGTGAGGGCAAAATCAAGGGTCATTTTTGACAATTTATTTCAGAAAAACAAAACAATATTTTTGAATTCGGTTTTTCATACATGTTAGTACAAGTCTTAAAGTAAAAGCATTTTTTTTATTATTTTGAAACAAAATGGCGGTACTGGACTAGAAAATGTTGTCAAGAAGATACAGTTAAAATTTCAATTCGATCGATTGAAAACTCGAGGCGCTACGCATACGCCCGTGTCTAGAAACATAGTTTCGAGAAGAACAGGTTTAAAGTTTTAAGTACTGTAAAATTGTACAATTGTCTTTCTAATTCAACATTCTCTTGCTCTTCTTTTCTGGAAGATGTAGGTAAAAAATGCAAAAAAAAATGTACAAAGGTAAATTCCCCCTTAAGGAATTATGAGCGCTTTTAGCGGTAATAGGAAATACGCCAAGAGTCAACGATTGTTGGTGGCTCATAGGTACAATATCTTTATTCTATCGCAGATAATGCAAATTGACCGGACGAGCTTCAAAAAGTATTTCTTTGTTTGGGTTTGTTTAGTGGTACTTAAATACCACTAATCGTAGTATTATTTTCAACATAAATTCCAAGATTATAATTTTTTATTCATATTCTCTGATTATTTATAACGATATGAATTGTTCCATAGAATTACTACACCAAATTACTAAACGACATATTTTACATAAACTTAGAGCCTTAAAAATCCGAAGAGGGATGAACCGTACACTTTTAAGGAGGTTGGAGCGTTAGCCACAATCCAAGGTTAAATTCAACAAAAAAATACATGTTATTGTTTACACTATACTGAGTCTACGAATTTTTTTAACTTTTTTCACCACCAAACACGAGAGATAAAAAATAGTTTAATGTATGTAATTTAACGTGCGGTTAGATGGGCAAGACTTTCACACTAAAGGTTATGTAATTTTTATTGTTATTTAGCACCAAGATATACCATTTCTAACAACGGATTAACGCAAACTGAACCTTTGTGAACGTTTAGAAAAAAAAATCCTCATCTTGCCCATCGTAAACCATGGGCCAATAATCTCGTGACGTAAATATGAATAGGCATAATTATGAATTACTCAAAATTTCATTGTGAATTGTATAAAACATTCGTTGTCGTAGTTTTTTTCATAATAATCATCGATAATGTTATGCTTTTTCAAGTTGGTAGTAACACAAAAGTTTTTCTACTTTACGTAATAAAAATCTTAAAATGCATAATTTTGCCCTTTAATTATATATTTAAAAAAATCAGCATATATAGAATAAATCTGTACCTCGTATGCATTTTTTTGAGGTTCAGTGAAAAAAAAATGAATAAACAGTAATTTGACTCAAATGAATCGCTCCAACGTCCTTAATCCCTCTTCGGACTCCGAGTGATTAAAAGTACTACTTTGCTCTGTCTAGTCGTACTTATAAGCGAGGAAAACATGTTAGTGGTATTTAAAATACATTTTTGGCTTCTGAGACACTGTTGAAACTATGAATTTCCATGTTACCTTGCCTAATATTGCTTGAAATTTTCAAATTCGAAAAAATCGTCATTTTCGATAAATATCGAAAAATTCTAATTCGAACGCAAAATAAGCGAAATATCAACTTTTACCGCTCCTCATATTTTGTTTATTTTGACTCGATAACTCTAAATTCACCGTCAAACCTTGGTGCTCCGGATATCGTACTCTTGGCGAAAATCGTACAATGGGTACTTTACATAACAATGTATTAATTCCACTGTAAATTGGTGAAATTGTTTCCATCTATTGGGAGATATGGAGTTGTTTTTTTTCGACGGAGCCCTAGCAGAGGCCGAGCACACTTTGAGTACGGCTGGTTTATGCTATCGGACAATGCAAGAAAAAAAGCGTTTTTTTCAACTTTTACACTGACCCCTTAAGGCCGTCGTCTAGTGTGAAGATAGAGAAACGCAGTCATTTGAATTTTGTTTTTCTCGAAAACCATCAGACAGGGCATTTCGGGTTTTTGTGGTTTATTAAGGAGGTTAGAGCGATTCAGTTGAGTCAAATGACGGTTTATTCATTTTTTTTTTCAATGAACCTCAAAAAAATTCATACGAGGTACAGATTTATTCTTTATATGCTAATTTTTTAAAATATATAATTAAAGGGCAAGATTATGCGTTTAAACATTTTTATTACGTAAAGTAGAAAAACTTTTGTGTTACTACCGACTTGAAAAAGCATAACATTATCGATGATTATTATGAAAAAACTACGACAACGAATGTTTCATACAATTCACAATGAAATTTTGAGTAATTCATAATGATGCCTATTCATATTTACGTCACGAGATTATTGGCCCATGGTTTACGATGGGCAAGATGAGGATTTTGTTTTTTCTAAATGTTCACAATGGTTCAGTTTGCGTTCATCCGTTGTTAGAAATGGTTTATCTTGGTGCTAAATAACAATAAAAATTGCATATCCTTTAGTGTAAAAGTCTTGCCCATCTAACCGCACGTTAAATTACATACATTAAACTATTTTTTATCTCTGGTGTTTGGTGGTGAAAAAAGTTAAAAAAATTCGTAAAGACTCAGTATAGGGTAAACAATAACATGTATTTTTTTTTATTAAATTTAACCTTGGATTGTGGCTAACGCCCCAACCCCCTTCAACGAGAAATAAAGAACACATACTTTCTTACAGATATAAAAATGTTAATTATTAACAAAGTTACGCGTATATTAATGTAGCTAGAAAAAATAGATGTCGCCGTTTTTGGGTATGATATCTCAGCTTCCAGTGGCCTGAAACAAAAAATTAGAATAATTTTAAGGCGGCATATACATTTAGACAGGAAAACATTAAGCAATTTTGAGGGATTTTTTAAACTGAGAAATAATTCTACATTTATCAAACTGTAGGTATAATTTAGTATTATATTTAACCCTTTAACGGCCACGGCTATTTCTGGATGGCTCAAAATCATTTCCTCTCGTAGTATAGCTGAAAAAGGGTTAAATATGAATATCCAACCATAATTTTGTTGATAAGGGCCTGGGAAGAAGTATTTTCGGACTGTCGCAAATTTGCTACTAACCTTTTCACCCGCTCGGTTCGAACTATTATTCTAATTCAATAAAAAATCTTCAAAGCCTAGTTCGTCCAGTCAAGCTTCCTTTACACAATTCTATCCAAAAATACTTCAAGAATGTCCATTTACTTACTTTTTTGGACAAAAAACGGGCAGCAGATCAAATTCTGGGCCAAGCGTCGTAAATTTTCACGACATTGTTGCCATATTGACATAATTGATATGTTTACGCTTGAATTTCAAGCTATCCCGGCATTTGTAGCTGCATCTAGCATACATTGTTACAACAAGGTCGCCGGAACCCGTAAACGTTGATTTGCGAAAAAAAAATTTTTAAACTTTCAAATCGAATATTTATAGTTTCTGATTGACAGTAATTGAAACGAAGAAAATGCATTTAAGAGAATGCCACGCATTTACAAAACAAATCACGCGAAAATTCGGTAAAATTTGAATGTAAAAAGTAGTTTTTTTTTTCTAATTTTTCTAAAGCAATTCTCGTCGCGTAGAAGGTAACAATATTATCAATATTTCTACCAAGTTATAACTCAAGCGGCTTTATAGTTTTTGAGTAATCCTGCAAGCCGATTTTGAAAATGCGTTTAAAGTTCACATAGAATTTGAATTAAGTTGCAGTAGGTTCTTTTAACTAATGACTTGAGCAATTTGTTACAAAGTAATTAAATTATCAATTACAGTAGCTGTAATTGTTAGTTGTTAATTTATTTATTTTTTGCCCATTCTGCCGGTGTCTCTGCACTGTCGCTTCTACCTGCGGCGCGCGCTTCGATTCCGAGCGGTGAGGCAACAGCGCTGAAGTTTTTTTAAATTTCGCTTTGGAACTTTGGGAAAATATTGTATATATATAAGTCTATCGTTTTAAAAAAATCGATTTTTTTATCGTTGCAAATGTATATACCGTTTCAATCGAATGCACGGCGAACTTTTTTACTTTGGAAGTTTTGTGCTGATGAAAAATGGCTAATGCCTTTATTTTTCGTTGCCTTCCATAGATGACGATTGAAGATGATATTTTTTATTTTTTTTAGTAGTGCAACAGTGCTTAGCGATGGGCTATTGATATAGAAAAATTATAGGCATTTGGAAAATTCCGAAAAATCGACGATTCACCAAAATCCAATGTAGAAGTTTGAAAGCAATTTTTCGATTGGGCGACGCTACGAACTTGTTGATGAGAGTCTGGAAGACAGTAAGGGGGGAGATCTGTTTGGGCAGCCAAAAATAAGCGATTTTCAAGATCTTTTTGCGTCAAAACTATTCCGCATTATTAAAATTTTTAGTACATTTTATTACATCTTTACATTTTACGGAAAAATATTTGAAAATGGCGCCTTTACGACACTTGCTTCAGAGACGGTTGCCGCGTCGGTTGTTTCACGGCGTATAAGCTAGTGTCTGGTGCATTGATCTGAAACATCAAAGCCAGGGAGTTTTCGAGTTCTAAGAGCCACACGCTCTTGGTGAACCTAATAAATTCAAAGAAAAGTGAAAATTCGAAAAATCGTACGAGATTGAAATAATGTTGTATTTTTCATGAAACTTTATTATAGTATTTGTTAGTGAAAAAGTAATTGTTTAGAAGTAATTTTCAAAGAACTTCCTGGTTCACATAGAGCGTGTGAGTCATACAAAAATCGAAAACGTATTGGTTCTTTCAAATATTAAAGGATTTTTTTTTTGAAAATTAAGCAGTTTAATGGTCTATACCAGTGTGACACTTGAAAAAAAATCGATTTTTTTTCCCTTTTCGACAGTTTATACTTTCAAGAATATCATTATCATTTATATCATTTATATCAATATCATTTTATCTTGCAAAAATCGATAGTTAAATCTTTAAACGCGTTTTTCTCGAAATTACATTTTTCAAATTTGCTGGCATTGAGTAATTCAAAGAGCAATTATCCGATTGACTTGAAATTTGAACTGAGTACTCTTGAATATATTTACTCTACAATGACGTAGGATATTTTTGATTGGATGCAAATTCACGATTTGGTATTGAAAAAAACGACCATTTTATAGGCAAGAAAACAGACTTTTTTTTCATGACTACGCCATTTTGTTAGATTTTGATATTTTTCGAAAATCCTACGTCATTGTACAGGAAATACCTTCCAGTTTAACGACATTTTTTTCCTTTTTCGGTTTCAGCTACTCAATCGGCCGGAATCATGTCAGCAGTGGAGGAACCTTTTTTCGGCGCCTCCGAAGGCAGCGCATAAGTCGCTTGGATCTCAATATTTTTCTATGAAAAAATTATGTAATATAGGTCATATATAGCCAAATATATTCTCAATTTTCCGAAACATTTAATTGAGTACTTTTCTTCCAAAAAATTCCCGAAAATCACCCAAATTTTTAGCGTTCACACTGGTATAGCCCCTTAATAATATGTAGATAAAATTTTAATTATGAACAATAAAGTTTCGGCACAAATTGAAAACTTGAAAACTCGCTTATTTTCGGCTGCCTTAATTGACCTCGCCTGTTAAAAAAGTGATATTCTGCTATATTGCAATGCCGAGTCAATCATTCCGACATAGACGAATTGAAGACAAATCAATTTTATTCTTAATTTTGAGAACTCAACTCTCATTATTCAGACCGTTTTATGAATTTTTTACAAGTCAAGGCCCAACGGAATTGCCTTTTCGCACCCGAAAGCGAAGATCAGCCCGTTTCATCCCAATCCTTCGGCCCTTAAGGGTCCACCATCAAAAAACTTGTCCCAAATTTTAGTTCACGAAACTAGAAGGTACTAGGAAGCAAGGACTTGAAAAATTCAACACGAAAAGTCACTAGGAGTTCACACCAACAAATGTTTTTAATCCCTAGTTAGAAGTTACTCGTTTCAATAGTCAAGGTTTTATCTATGACCAAAGAACTTGTCGTACGTGCCAGTTCGTACGCTTTGGATTTACCATGAAGAAACGAGACGAGAAATTTGATACGAAAAATGACTAGAAGTTACCGCCAGAATGCTACTGATCCCTGGTCGCGAATTACCAAACCTAATCCTCAAGGCCTTGTCCACAATCGAAGAACTTGTCCCAGTCCATATAACTAGAAGTTACTAGGAAGTCAGTGAGAAAATTTTACACAAGTTGCTAGAAGTTGACACCAGAAAAGTTACTAGTCCATAGTTCCACTCCGTTACTAAAAAGGTGAAAAATACTATAAGCCCCTAGTTCCATTTCGACCCTAAAAAGGTGAGAGCCAAAGTCCCTAGTTCCATTCCGTTACTAAATTAGACTATAGTCCTTAACTAACTAAACTAACAAATAAAGTCCCTAGTAACTAACTAACTAAACTAACTAAAGTCCCTTAACTAACTAAAACTAACTAAGAAAGTCCCTAGTTCCAGTCCGTTACTAAATTTTAAGTGAGAGACAATCAGTTAATACTCGAAAAGAACATTAGGAGTTGAAACACCATTAAAGCTACTACAAGTTATTGTCCTCGGAATAAAAATTTCAAACACCCAAATTTCAGCCCAAACGTACAACGTTCGCTCGGCCAATAATGAGGAAACAATTGGCAGAGTTATTCTCAACTGTGAACCCATAGTAGCGAAATGATCACCTTTTGGTATTCCTTTCACAAGCCCGAATATTTAACAATTATCTGATTTTCGTCTACAATCGAGTGAAAATACATCCCAGTATACTGGTAAAATTGCAAGCAGTCACCGAAATTTTAACATAACATTACGACTAAATATCGTCTCATTCATACGGCCCTGGAGATGGCACGCTGACCGCATTTCTATCTAAAAATTTATACACAAAAATAACGTCAGATGCCGGGTATAAACTGGTCAACGCGTGTAAAAAATTATGAAGATTCCGTAACGACATTGAAAACAGGGCGTCACCGAAGGGTTAAGAAAATATTAATGATAAAACTTGGATAAAATGTTACTAGCAGAAGACCTTTCGTAGCCGCGACATTTTCAAAGAAAATGTAAAGATGTCTTACTCCACTAAATTTGCACGTATTTTTTTTTCCAGTTTATAGTTGGGTGTAATAATTGATAGTGACTGGTTTCTATTGAGGGGTTAGGCCACAGTAACGGGTATAAAATCGTGTGCGAATTCAACAATTTTTTTCGTATGAAAAAGTGATTTACTCATAAAATTAATTGCACATCTATTTAGTATGAATATCAAGCTGTTAGAAAACATATATATATATATTTTTTCGATGTACAAAATGGCCGACTACTAATATTTTCTTTTGTTGTCTTTTTTTTAAGTGCTCCGCGCCGTGACATTTAGCATCCACAATTTTTTACCTAGAAAAAGAACAAAAGTTCTCGTTAATCTACATTAGAATACCTAGAGAAGTACGGACGGAATTTAAAAAATATTGTTTTATTCAAAAGTTGTAGGTATTTAAACTTAAGAACTGAATTTTCAGTGAAAAATTTCGTTATAACTGCTTATAAACTGCTCATAAAATGAAAAGTTTTCGATTAATCAGAAATTCCGTACGTACTTCTCTGCGAAATGCATTGGGAACATAACTTTTAAATTTGAAGTAAATCGAGTGAAAATTGTCAAAGTTATTTACCACGCCAATTGGAAAAAAGCTGTTTCGAGAAACAAGAAGACTAGAGCTAAGGAGTCCGAACGCTTACGGCGATCACGATCCAAAAGCGTCCACGGAAATCCAGTTATTAGTGGTTGGTGGTTTCACCGCGTGCGTCGCTGCTCATCACCGAACCGAAATGAACTGAGCGACAAGAACGCAACCGACGCCATCCGCCAACGATGATTCCTGCTTGTCATCCATGTTGGAATAAAGCGTGTGCCGACCGTGCGGACTAACGAATTTCGCGTTTAATAAAAAATAATTGTGTCTCGGTGTAAAATATATTTATCGTGATCTGCGGCGAAAACTATCGAAGGAGTGTTATGTATTGTCTGATGTTTATAAATAAATTTTGTTTGTTACTGCTTCCGCAACGATAAGAAAACTTATCGACTGAATTTCGGTATTTCGTTATTATTTTTTATCTGTGCAACGTATAGTATCATAATATGGGAATATGATGTGTGATTATTTGTAAAACTTTTATCTGGATTAAAAAATTCTTATGAATGTTCTTGTTTATAAATAAATTCTGTTACTGCATCCACAACGAAGAAAAAATATTGACTTAATTTTTTTATTTCATTATTATTCTTTATCTGTACCATGTATCATGATGTCTGGTCATTTGTAAAAGTTTTGTCTGGATTCAAAATTCTCATGAATTTTCTTGGGTCTATAAATAAATTTTGTTTGTTGCTTCTGCAATGAAAAGAAACATATTGACTAAATTTCCACATTTCGTTATTATTCTCCAAAACAATCTATATTATCTATATAAGACTTCTATCTATCTAATATAAAGAAATTTCCTGCACCAACTGGTTTCACAATTAATTTGATCCAATTACCGTTTCATATGAAGAAGAAAAGGATGCTTCTTGCAGATCGTACGGCACTGTTTTTAAATTAATTTGATCAAATTATCGCTGCATATGAAGTAGCAAAGGGTGCTTTCTGCATATCGTACGGCACTGGTTCGTTCCTGATTTCAATTCGGTTCGGTGGAGAGCAGCGCCACCCTTCTCATCTGGATTTCCATGGACGTTTCTTCAACACTGCGTTCGTACTCCTTACCTCTAGTCTTCTTGTCGAGAAGTTTCAAGTAGTCGGCCATTTTGTACATAAAAAAATATATATTTTCTAACAGCTTTTTATTCATACTAAATAGATGTGTAATTAATTTTATGAGTGAATCACTTTTTCATACGAAAAGCAATTGTTAAATTCGCACATGATTTTATAACCTTTACTGTGGCCTAACCCCTTAAGCACCACTGTAATTTACCAATGATTCAGAAGGGCCCTGCTTATGCCCCCACAAAATACGGCCCTCCGTGAAAGGAATACCTTACAGTACATTGTTGAGGTTATGTCGACCTGCAAAGAGACACTTCAATAATAGTCATTTACCCAGCGAATGTCTAAGGTGCTTAAGTGTGTGTACAAATTTGTTTATTCTCACGCGTCCACATTTTTCCGTAAACAATCCCAAATCACCAACTTATGAAAATTCAGTTTCTCGCACTTCCGCATCATAGGGAGTTTGCGAACGCGTTCACACGAACGGGGGGATCCCCGGTCGTGGAACGTTCACGGCAACCAATCAGCGCCGCCCTTATTTCTCCCCTTCATTCGTTATCAGCGGACCCGAGGGCTTTGTCAGTTTCGGCTCGACCGGTTAGTCGACCAGTGCACGATACGTGCTTGACCGAATATTCTAAGATCCCGAAACAAAGGAGACCCACCGATCGAAATGGCCCCGAAAAATTGCTCCATCTTCGCCTGGAGTTTCCTCGTTATCTGCCTCGCAACAATCCATGCCCTCGAGTAAGTACACATTACGAAATAACTTAAGAATTCGGGAAAGAATTCTCATCCGCGGCGGACGTTGATGGCTCTCGCACAGTTGTGGGACGCACTCGCGTCCGGCGACGAAATCTTTTGACCGGGCGCGGTTGATACGCAATTGCCATTCAACGACACGCTTCATTCTTCCTCTCGCTCTCGCTATCAGCCTGCAATAATTTTTTCACGCATTTCTTTCGTATCGACAGATTGGACGTGTACCGGCACCTCGACGTGCCGCAAAAGGCCGGTGGCAACAAGTCGGATTCAGTCGTTCTCTACAAGTACATGAACGTATGTGTATACTGTGACTTGTTGCCTTATCTACCAATGAAGTCCAATCAATGTGTCGCAATTTTACATACACATTTAATCCCTCATTTCTTCCAGGAATTTAAGGGGTTAGGCTACTGTGACAAACCGAAAATGAGGGATATTAAAAAAAAAATTAATTCCGAAGGGATGAGTAAGATGATCGAAAAATCGTTTCTGGATTATTTGTATCTCATTAAGGGGCTACACCTAGAGGCCCGAAAAAATTCCGAAATTCCGTTTTTTCGGGAAACGGTTGGTGAATAAGAAACGCATTTTTTAAACACAAAAGTACATATATTGAAAGCCAAAAAAAATCACCAAAATACAGAAAAACTACGAAAACATGGCCGCCGGCAGATGATATTTTTTTCGTGATGTTTGGCGTCGGACACTTCAGCTTAAACGGTCCATCTGAAATCTAAAAACCAAACGGTTATTTAAGTTAACAATACATACGAGACGTTGACGACCGTCGATTTTCAAAATCATCTTTTTTTTAATAACGTGGCGACGAATTTAAACTCGAGCATACAAAATGTATGAAAAAAGTCATTTTTACGTAACTACTAAAAAACGAAGATCGATTTGGAAAAAGTGAGATCATGAATGACAATTGAACGTTTCTCATTGTATCTCCAGTAACAATGGAAACAATCCATCCATGGAAACAATTTGGAAACAATCCATCAAGTCGTTCTTGAGACATCATGTCCACCGACTTTGAAAAGCAGTGTTTCGAGAAAAACGCGTTTTAAGTTTGAAGTAGTTAGAAGTTCATTCGATTTTAGGAATATAGCTGAAAAGTGATACTATCGAATGAAAATATTTTTGAAAAATGCTATTTTTTGACCCCCCCTAGGTAGATATGCAGTCTGTTAAAAAGTGTTGATAATTGAAGAAGTTTTAAACAATCTCGTGAAGGACCTTTGAACGTGAGGGACTCAACTGTGTACTTGATTTTGGCCACCCGGTTGATTTGAAACAAAAAAAAACGCAATAATGTTGACTAAGACTTGACCGAGCTTTTTGTATCGAGTTTTCACCATCGAAAAGGAAAATAAAAAAATAATCCGATTTTTCGAGAATTACAATATTGGCAATAACTAATTTTAAAAAATGTGAGAAAGATATACGTCGGTCAAGATTAAACTACTGTTACGCTGAATAAGTGCACCGAATTTCAAGTCAATCCGTTCATTAGAGGTCGTGAAATCGTGTACTGTTTTGAAAAACAGTTTCGAGATGAACGCGTTCATAGCTTTGCTGGCAGTACTATCGTTGTAATGATAAGTTTACCTTCAATCTGCTATTTCTGCACCACATGTTGGACCTTCCTCTGCAATTTGAATTATCTCAAGCAAAAAACGAGCGATCATCATTTTCACAGTAGCCTAACCACTTAACTGCCTTTGACGAACATTTCTCAATAATACAATATGGAAGTTTGCATCGTTGGAACGCAACGCAAGTTCAGTAGGCTGATTCTTTTTTTTTGCAAATTTGTGCTACGGAAAACTCTTCAATATTTTTTTTTAATCCTCAGGAAATCTGAAGTCAAAATTTGGTGGATAAAATTTTTATAATTAAGAAAATAAGGAAAAAAAAATCTATAAAAATGTTCGTTGTGATGCAAACTTCAATATCGACTCAATAATTGATTTCTTGAATGTTCAAGAATGTATGAATGTACAGAACGTTTCCATTGGTTTTTATCGTTAACCGCGTTAGATAAAAATATCTCCGTAGTTACATACTTGGATGTACAAGGCACTTTTAATTGAAGATTTGTGCACTTTGGACTAATTTCTGCATCCATGTACAATTTTTTTTAGCAATCGTAGATTTTTCCTTTTGTTTTTTGAAAGTCTTTCAATATATTTCCATCACTTTGCTCATACATAGTTCATTTGTATGTAAGAATTTATAAATATACTCGCAAAATATAAACCACATGTATACAACATTTATGTTGTTTTGTTGTCTATTCTGTCCCACGTCCCTTTAATTTGCCTCTTCTTTTCCACTCGTAGCTTTTTGATAGGATATGTATTATTTCATATCTACAGTCATAAAAATAGATATGAAATTAAAAATACAAATTATTGAACATCACAAATGAAAAAGGATTGCCAACTAAAGAGATGCGGAAGAGAACATGTAAGAACGAACACTAATGTTGCACACACACACACACAGAGACACAAAGTTCAAGGTCATTCAATGTCACCTATTAAAATGAAATACAAATCTAATTATCTCGGATCACTACCAAACATTTGGTAGTGATCCGAAATATTTTGATTTGTATAATTGATACTGACCTCGAATGACCTTGAATGACTTTGATGGTTGAAAAAGAAATGTACCATTCCATTAAAAAAAGTAAAGGTAACCTTCACTGTGCGTCAGCGCGTCAACCGAAATAACAAAAAAAATTGGTCGCTTTTGATAGTCCCCTGCACACCATACAACTTTTATCTGGAACATTTTTTTGTGACGGCGATAATTACCGAGTTATTTCGGGTGGCAGAGATAAGAGGGATATCCTATAAATATATATATATATATAAAGATTTCCACAGTGGTAAACCTCACTCCTGCTGTAAAAAACAACGATTTTTTTCTAAATTTTTCCTTCCCACTTCGCCTTTCTGCGGTTGCAAAAATTCGGAATCCGTTCGGGCTGTTTTTAAATTCAGAAAGAATTTTGATACGTTTTAGACCTGTTTTGTGCATTTTGTAACGAAGCTCAACTTATGCTTCCGATATTTGCTATTTTTTTGTGTGAAATTTCGATTTTGGGGAAGATTATTCGACAGTTTGGAAGTTAGAAGAGGACTTTGGTCTTACAAGTAAGAATAAAATTAAAGAATGACGCAATATGTGTTTCCAAAATAGAAAGAATGTATGTCATGTTTATAATGCTCGGGGAAGGATTGGGATATGCTCAAAAAATTAATTCACGTATTTTCCCTTCAGGCAAATTCATGTTACTTGCATAACGAAAAACATAGAAAGAGAAAGGATGGTGGGGACTAAACACAGCATGCATAACTTAGGATGTATAACATGACAAAAATAGAATTTGGGATGATTAAAGAAGAATTCACAATAGAATACATCCCACCCGAATTGAATTTCATCTGGAACCACATTTTTGAAGTTTTTTTTACTAGAAAAACCGAAAAAGTAATCTTTTGATTTCCAAACTGTCGAATAATTATCTCCAAAATCGAAATTGTACAAAAAAAAGGAAATACCGGAAGCACAAGTTGAGGTTTGGTAAAAAATGAACAAAACAAGCCTCAAACGTATCTTAATATTTTTAGATCTTAAAAATAGGCCCGAGTGAACTTTTCGATTTTTGCAGCCACAGAAGGGCAAGGCCGGGAACAAAAAAAATGAAAAACAATGTTTTTTTTAACTTCGGGACTGAGGTTTTCCTCTATCAAAATCTATAAGCAACGATGGTGGAGGAAATAGTTTTCTTAGTTGTGCTGGAATAGCACATATATACGGGGTGTTCGGCACATGGACCGATACAATTTTTCGGGAGATTAGAGGGGTCATTTGCTAGTTTTTTTTACCCTTAGACCCTATGTCCTAAGTGTCACGGTAATTAAGATATGATTTTTTTTCTCGTTTTTTTTAATTACCCGAAATTTCGCCTTTAAATCGTCATAACTTTTTTGTTTGTGGTTGTAATAGCACGAACTAACTTTTGTTGTATTCTGCAATGTATGTTTATTATAAATAATTCATTATTTGATACAAGTGGTTTCAAGAAAATGACTTATGAGCTTCCAAAGTCTTAAAAATGCGTAAATGTATGAAAAATGTCAACTTCTAAATTCATTATAAAAAAAAACTAAAGGCTATTTGGAACTTAGCTTTGTTTTAAAAAGTTCTCTAGTTTATACCCTTTCCAACGGTGTGCTACATGTCATAGAAATAATTAATTATGTGGTCGAAATAAAGAGAATAAATTTTTTTATAATGAATTTAGGAGTTGAAATTTTTCACACATTTTTAAGACTGGAAGCTCAAGAGTCACTTTCTTGAAACCAATTGTATGAAATGATTTATTTATAATAACCATACATTGCAGAATACAACAAAAGTTATTTCGTGCTATTACAACCACAAATTCAAAAGTTATGACGATTTAAAAGCGAAATTTCGGGTAATTAAAAAACACACACACACACACAGTTTATTTACATATAAAAATCAACATATAAAAGTATTAATTTTCTTTCTGATCTTGTCTCTTTTCCATCCTTTTCTGCCTTTATACATAAATATATGTATATCTGGCTAATTTTCCGCAATTTACAACCAATTTAACGCAAATCCTAATTTACTAAATTAAGTTCCAAAATTATAATTTTGAATACAAGTTTACGATATTAATACCTGATAAAGATGCTCTCATTTTTCACCAACAGTTTTTTATTCATCTGCATCGATAAATTCTCGTCTCGTGGAATTTAAGTTAGATCCTCGATTGCCAGTCGGCGATGCTACTGCATAAGTTTGTCCCCTGCAGGCGGAGTACTACAGCGTAATCGGCGTTGGCCAGCCGTCCAAGGAATTCAAAGTGACTTTCGACACGACCTGGGGCGACTCTTGGTTACCGTCCCAACACTGTGGATTCACACAAGTCGCTTGCAGTAATATCTTCCCTTGCGTACAGACATGCCATGGCTGTTACGCATACCGAAAACAGGGGAAACCGGGAAAACTCGGGGAATTTCTTTCCTCCTCGAATAATCTGGGAAAAGTCAGGGAATTTTGAAAATGCCGCGCCATTTTTCCACAACGTATTTTTTGCAATTACGAAAATCAGATCGACTTGAAAAAAAAACTGTAAAATATAAAAACAAATATTTATATTATACTTCATTATATACAAAAAAAAGTTGTCAGTGCCGAACATTGGAAAATTTCTAAAACTAAAAACTATTTTACTCTAAGGCTCTATACATTTGCATTCCATTTGTCGATGCACAACCACACAATTATTATCGTAGATAAGTCTTCATATTTTTTAATATTTCCATTGGCACTAACAAAAATGTCTGTTTTATAAGAACAGGTTCTGTATTTGCTTTTAATGTATTTTTTGTTACTTTACAGTGTTTAAATTATTTTTCGAATGTCATTTAAAACGAAACAGTATTTTAATATTCATCATTTTCATAGATTTGATCTAAGGGATCATCATCATAGCTGATTTTCGCGTTTTGTTTTCGATGCTCAGAATAGGCTAATCAGTCTGATTTTTTAATGTCACATCAAAGCACTCATGAAGATCAGAAAATACATTTTGAAACGTTTATTTTTTTTTACATTTTTTTTAACGGTTGAAAATGTCTTAAGGGGTCTTCTTTAAACGCTAAAAAGGCTATTTTCATGGTTTTTTTTTGATAGGTTTACATTATAGATATTGATATAAAAGTTAATTAAACACTTAATTAAACACTTTCGAAATAAATTTTTTTTAAATGTATGTTTTTATGTAACCTAAACAAACTTTCAACGCGTTTCTTTCGAAACAGCGTTTTTCGACGGCTTGTTGGTAAAATCTTCGAAACTACTGAACCGATCATTACGAAATTTTAACCACATATTCTTTACAATTTCAAATTTTGATATTTACTATTTTTTTTTTTTTGCCAAAAACGGTGAAAAACCAGGTTTTTTTCGAAAAATGTCCGCCATTTTGTTATTTTTGCATATATCAAAAATCGTATGATATGCGATATAGCCATTAACATACTGGATCTAAAACCGTTTGATTTATTTGTTTCGGATGATCCATCTCCGAAATTTCATCAACAGCGCAGACCTACAATTTTATTAGGACATTTTTTTAACTACCATTTTCGTTTATAAACAGTGACTTGAATAGAAATTTTTTTTTAAATGTATTTCGAAAGTATATTCAGTAAGTGTAACAACTTTTATATCAATATCTATAATATAAATAATATAATATAAATGGTAAATATAATATAATATAAACCTATCCAAAAAAACATGAAAATAGCAATTTTTTAGCGTTTAAAGTGAGAAGACCGCTTAAAAAAACCTACTCGTGGTGTACATGGTTTTGGCCGTAAATATTATCTGAAACAAAATTTGTAAAAAGATAATTAATCAGTATAAAAGCCGCTATCTTGCTATGGAGGTTTAAAAAAAATCAAAATTGACAAAATGGCGGCGGTTGGAAAAAAGTCTCGAATTTAGCCCATCTTTTCGACAGTTTTTCGTTAAAAATATGTGAAGATTAAAAAAAAAGCTTCCATAGCAAGATAGAGAACGTTGTGTCAAAATTTGAGACGAATAGCTTGAAAACTCTGCCTTTGAGAGTGTACACCGTTATGAAAAACGACATGTCGAGAAAAACCCGTCCGTTCGCGCGAGGTCTCCCGCAGCTGGTCGAATCCCTTTTTTTGAGCAAGGCTGTAGCAACCGGAATAATTCAAATTTCGCCCCAAAAATTCAACAGCATGTTTAAAACCGTTTATACTATTGGATAATGCAAAAAAATCGATTTGTTGATAATTTTACACTGTGATGATCCCTTAAAAAAAAGATCTTTATTTGATTCCGATCTCTCTGGAATATTTGCAAAACCTAAAAAAAGTCAGGGAATTTTTGAGTCAATAATGCGTAACAACCATGCATGCCTCGTTCGGCGTACTTTTTTCGCCGTTCCTCGGATAAAGTATTCCTCACTGATATTTTTCTCTATGACGTTGCAGTGCTGCACAACAGGTACGACAGCTCAAAGTCGTCGACGTATCAGGCGGATGGAAGACCTTATCATCGAGCCAACAGCGAGGTTTCCCTCACCGGATTTTTGTCGATGGACAATATACACGTACGAGCAATCGACAAACCTTGGGATTTTATTAGCTTTCATTATTCGGGTCCGAGTCACGGAGGGAGGGGCTCTTTTATTAACCATTCCTTGACACACTGGGTCATTTTGCCCCTGACGAATTTGAAATAAAATGCTTACTTTCCGAAAATTAAAAAGTTTTCAATCATTTTTTACATCAATTCAATTTTATACTTTCCGAATTTGATTTAACCACACATATTAAGACATGTTTGAAGTGTATCCCGGATTTTTTTCAATAAAAACCGACCGGAGGGTTGTTAAGGGCAGATGGATGAAGTACTATCCGGGTCAAATTGACCCAGTGTGTCAAAATCGTGCCCAAATATAAGTGTGTCAGGGAAGGGTTTAATGGGAGGAATTGACAAATTTTGGCTTTTTTAAATTCATGAATTGTTCATGTTTGGGATTGTTTGTATCGTTTTGGCCTGTAGCTGGCCCACATGGAGGTGTGGAACCAAACCTTCGTAGAAATTACGAAAATGTCGAACTTTCCGTTCATGATGACTTACGCCGACGGCATAATCGGCCTCGGCTTCAGTTCCCTCAGCGAACGGGGCACAGTGCCCTTTTTCTACAATCTCGTGCAGCAAGGCGCCATCGAGCAACAGGTCTTCACTTTTTACATGAATCGGTAAGCCGAGCCTGATTCCTGAATATTATAAAAGTGCCGCTCTGCATTGAGGGACTAGGCTCTACAGCGAGGAACCGGAAATCAGGGCTACTTAAAAAATTCGTTTTGGAGAAACAAGTAAGATGATTGAAAAATCGTTTGGGCATTTATTTGTATGTACATTAAGAAAGTTGTGTACCTAATTTCATTACAATATTAATTATTAAAGAAGTTATAAACAATTGAATCTCGATTCAAAGATTCCTTGAATGTCAGGGGCTCATCGGTGTACTTGACTTTGGCCACCCATTTGATCAGAAAAGAAAAAAACTCGTTTTTTTTTTTCCTAAAATAGAAAATATTGGCTAAAACTTGACCGCGTTTTTTTGTTATCGTGTTTTAATCATCGAAACAACCAAAAAATTGTTTCTTTTTCGATTTTTCGATAAAAAAAATAACATTGTTAATAACTAATGGAAAAAAATGTTGCTGTTACACGGAATAAGTGTACCAAATGTCAAGTCAATTCGATCGTTAGATGTCGAGAAATCGTGTACACCGTTTTTAAAAACTTACTACCGAGGAAAACGCCTTTAAGGTAGAACGAGTGCGCGCTCTTGATTTCTATAGACTTTGTTCAAATTTTAACCAGACATTGTTCATATCATTATGCATGTTTGGGTGAAATTTCAGAACAGTCGACTATTTAGACTGGGAGATAATGGGTTTTTTAATTGCAACTTTTGACACTGCAGGGTCTGCATTGACCGAAACTGAGGTCACATAATTCGTCGTACCATTCTATTGTGTATATAAATTTGGAAAAACATTATGTTTAGATATCAAACTAGTCAGGGAAAGAGTGAAAAAAAAGTTTGGATTGCCTTTACGATTCAGTTTTGCTAAAAACGTTCAGTGAAGACAGAATAATTATCCGTAATAAAAAAATATTTGACCCCTATAATAAGAAGACATATGGCAACACCGCAGAACAGTATTCAATACTTCGAGAAAAAAAAATTATCGTGTTCCTAGAGTTAAAAAGTTGTATCATAAAAAAATATTTGTGTTATAAATATTAATATTGTATATTGTTTATGTTATGTTCATTAACAAATAAAAGTGTTGGTTAATTCATAACTAATTAAAACTATGTTCGACTAAAAATTACTTCCACATAAAAATTTGCGTTGCCGTATTATTTTAAATATGCCGCGCAAACTTACATCATTGGGTACGTGGAACGATGCGGTGTTGCCGTATGTCTTCTTATAATAGGGTACAAATATTTTTTACGGACAATTATTCTGTCGAAACTTCAATGCAGAACCTGCAGTGTTAAAAGTTGCAATTTGAAAACCCATTATCTCCCAATTTAAATACTAATATCTAAATCTAAAAACCGTTCTGGAATTTCACTCAAACGTGCATGATATGAACAATGTCTGGTTAAAGATTGAAGAAAAAATATCGAATTCAAGAGTGCGCGCTCGTTGTACCTTAAGGGTGAGGCCAAACGAGCGTAATTTTGTGAGTTGTGAGTCGCGTTTTTTGAGTCGCGTAATCTACACTGCATTTCTTTGCACACGTCATTTTGTGTCGTCGAGTGGCACAAACCGGATTTTTGTATAAAACCGAATGCAGCGTAAATTACGCATCTCAAAAACCGCGAATCACCACTAACAAAATTACGCTCGTTTGGCCTCACCCTAAAGTTTTACCAGCAGTTCTATCGTTGTAATCATAAGTTCACCTTCAATATGCGATTCCTGGACGATATATTGGACCTTTCTCTTCAATATGAGTTGCCTCAAACGGAGAACGAGTATTTCTTATATTTCACAGTAGCCTTACCCCTTAATGGGTTACACCTAGTTCGTGGCCGGAAAAAAAGAATTCTCGTGAATTTTTTCTGGCAGAACGTGTGCAGGTTTACCATTTTTTTTTTACATCAAAGAGTATGGTTGCAAGGGATAACACCATCTAGCGGCAGGAAATAAGGCCTACCTTTGACAATTTATTTTGGGACTATGAAAAAAGCAATGAGATTTATTTTGAGACGGTTTATTTAACACATATTAAAGTTTAAAGAAAAAGATTTTTATTGTCATTTTCATACAAAATGGCGGCGACAGAGTCCATCTTGAAAAACGTGTTTTTTACAAATAGCTTCACGGGAAGACGGTTTTCTCGTAAAGCATTAGGTGTAGTAAAAAGAAACCCATGTTTTTTGCCTTCAATTTTATGCAAAAATAATGGATTTCTTTTTACTACACCTAATATAAGACCTGGAACAAAAGCAAAACAAATTATAATCTGTATATTAGCTATGGGACTACGTAGGTATTCTTTTTATCAAATTTAAAAAAATGGCGCACTTTGAAAAAATTTACACGATTTTTTGCCCAAAAACAGCTGAAAAGTGTTTATAAAAAAAAAGTTTACATTTAATCAGAAAACAGCTTGGTACTCCCATAGAGAATGTAATTGTGAAGCTACTATCAACTTTTAAAATCGATCCATGCAAAGGTGTTCGAGTAATGCGTCCTCCCAGTTTGAAAAGAGTGGTTTCGAAAAAAACGCGTTTACAGTTGTACGAGGCGCCTGAAAGAAGTCCGAGGCGCTGCGGCAAAATCGATAATTGAACCTTTTGAAAAAAATGTTCGCTACAGGACCAACTGCATATTGTTTTTATGACCCCAAAATATTTTTTAAGTAAAAAAAAATCCAAAATCCTAGATTGGTGTTATCCCTTAAGTATCTATTACGATTTTTGTATTGAAAAATATTTACAACTGTGGTAGATACAATGTCCTTCGCGATGAGCACTATACAATCTAAACATTGAACAAAAAAATTCTTGCTAATTCTTTAGATAAGTGACTTTTCCGAAAAATGAGCCTGAAATGATATTTTTTCGCCATTTACTCATTCATTGGGTTATAAAAGATGATATTCAATCGGGGAAAGCTGAAATTCACCCCCCCCTCCCCTCCCATAGAAAGTGATGGGGTTTTGAAGTTTGTTTGGGTTTGTTTGGGAACCCAAACACGCCGACATTACACCAACTCTGATTTCGATCTTCTATTACTGTCGATATATTATTATCATTATATTATTATATTATTATATTATTATAACTTATATATTTTAAAAATAACAATTTTTAAAAAATTTGGGGGTTTGGGTTTGTTACATTTTTGTATTTTCACAAACTTCAAACCCCCATAACTTTTAATGGGGCGGTGACCGCCGCGAGTTTTCTTCGTCATCGTGTTCTGGAAGGCTTTTTTTATCAATCCGCCAACCTTCAACGCCCTCCACCGTGAAGGTTTTAATACAGGAATTTTTGAAAAATTCGAAATTATCTTTAACGATTATTTGCTCGTAAAAATGGTTTTAACGAAAAATTTCAACTTCCCCGACTGCATATCATCATTTATAACCCAATAAATGAGAAAATAGCAAAAAAAAGTTTAGGCTCATGTTTTGGAAAAGTCATTTATCTAAAGAATTACCAAATTCTTCCTTCAAGCACTGCTATTTGATAAGTGAAAGAAGTTTGTGAAATTTTTGGTTTATCGGTGCAGTGATCGTTGAGATATTGTGCTCACCGATCTTGAAAAAGTTATTTTGAGAAACACGCGTCTAAAGTTCGCCGGTTCGCGGAACTTTCCTATAAACGCCCGTAACTCCCTCAACTTAAAATGTTTCAGTGAATATTGTTGTATTGATATATTTTGAGAATCCGTCGAAAACGAAAAATCGATATTCTCAGAAATTTCAATTAGGTGTAAGTCCTCAAACGACCGTGCGGACACGTCTGCGGAATTTTGAGTTTATACGTTTTTGTCTCTCGCTTTCAGGGACGCCACGACTGAAAAAGCCGGAAAGCTCTTGCTCGGGGCAACCGAACGTTCCCACGCTAAAGGGAATCTCACTTATCTTCCGTTGATCGAAAAAAAATACTGGACAGTACACATGGATAGGTAATTATAATATAATGATAATAGCAACAACAACAATAATATAAGGACTTGGAATTTATTCGTAGCATTTTTTTAATGAAAAAAAAATTATTTTAAATGAAAATAAAAAAATACATTAATGAAAGTATGCCCCTCGCTTTCTGCTACTTTTGACCATCTTTCGGGCAGTTTACGAATACCGTGTCGGAAGAACACCTCGTCTTTAGGTGCGATCCACGAATCGCCCCTTTTTGACAATCTTCGTAAGAAGTGAACTTCTGCTCAGACAGGCTATGAGCCATCGAACGAAACAAATGATAATCAGAAGGAACGATATCTGGAGAATACGACGAGTGGGGTACGACTCCCCATTTAAGGGGTTAGGCCACTCTAAAGGCCGAAAAAATAGGCTTTCTGGGGATTGTTTTTTCAGAAAAACTACTACATAAATCGAGATTACAAAAAAGGGCGTTTATCATATATATCAGTGACTGTATACGATAATTTTTTTCAAGCGGTTAATTTCAAAATGGCGGCTGTGCAGCGTTTATCTCAAAACTGCATTTTTTAAGTTGGCCGGAAACATAACACAGACAATTTTCAACCGATTCACTTGAAATGTTGAATATATCTTGAAAAATACATTGTCTATGGAAGTACGTAGGATTTTTTTGTTATATTGCATAGTTAATTTGTTATTAACAATTATATAACGAAATTTTTCACTTTTCATAAATTTGCCTAAAAAATCGCCAGATAATTGTTAATAACAAATGAACTATGCAATATAAAGAAAAAATCCTACGTACTTCCATAGAGAATGTATTTTTCAAGAAATATTCAACATTTCAAGTGAATCGGTTGAAAATTGTCTAAGTTATGTTTCCGGCCAATTTATAAAATGCAGTTTTGAGATAAATGCTGCACAGCCGCCATATTGAAATTTATCGCTTCAAAAAAATTATTGTTTCAGCAGTTCATAATAAATCACACCCCTCTGGTCCCACCAAATACAGAGCAGGAGCTTATGGATTTTTGCTATGGATATTTGGCTTTGCCACTGATGTCCATGGTTGGTCAGCCTTAACCCATGACTTTCTGCTGATGAAGTAAAACTCCCCGCAAGAACACTTTGTTCCGTACAAATGTTGACATATCTAATATATTATAAAGTGTTGTTATTTACGATTCAAAAAGAGGTTATGTACAGCAAATGACATTCAATGATAGCTGTTTCACGATGAATACATTACTGTCGGTAACAACGAAATATTGTACTACCTACGCCATCTCTTGTTAAACGTTACGAATTAATTCCAACACCTAATAATACGACGCGGTTTCGCTTAAGATGGAATGACACCTCATCGCGAAAAAAAACGTAGATTGGCTTATCATAAGCCTATGTACTTTTTTTCCCTCAAATTCAGAAAATTTGAGGGGCGGACAGCTGTTCGTCTATCTATCTGACGTCGTTTGGCAAAGTTTCGACGGCATCTGAAGAGCCGTTTCAGAGATTTTTGGGTATCTATAATTGTTCTACCATACCGACCGCGATGAGGTGTCATTCCGTCTTTAGGGAAGGGTAGGGATTTCAGCGTAAAAAAAAACACTTTTTTGCGAATTTTTTTCATCTATATGAATAGAGTAAATGTATTGAAACCTTTTGTACATTGTTAAGTATCATTTCAAGAACGTTCCGTGAAATTTGTACGCGAAAATATCCACAAACAAGCCGGTGACAAAGCTTTTCCAAGAACGCCTTTGGAAAAACACGATTCGCGGTGTTCACTGTATCTCAGCTAGAAATTATCTGAAATCAAGTACCATTAAAATTTAGTCAAAGTATCAAATCCTCCCCCCAACGGTCTTTGATCATTTTTTTTCATTTCTAAATTTTAGGTGGTCATGTAAAGTGCTATTGTTTACGAAAAATTCCGCCATTTTGGGGGTGGAAACCCCCTCAATGTAAAAAAATCTCAAACTAACCGTTGGGGGGAGGTATTTTATATGTAGAAAGTGTGTACCAAGTTTGAAATAAATCGGTCACGTAGTTTTCAAATGGCAGTGAACACGGACTTTGAAAAAATGGTTTCGAGAAAAACGCCGCATCGGCTTGTTTGTGGATATTTTCGCGTACAAATTTCACGGATCGTTCTTGAAATGACACTTAACAATGTACAAAAGGTTTCAATAAATTTACTCTATCCATATAGATGAAAAAAATTCGCAAAAAAGTGTTTTTTTTTTCACGCTGAAACCCTACCCTCCCCTTAAAAGATCGATGATTGTTCGCTGATCCAGAACTTGCTCCTTTCCAATAATCATGGATAGATATTTCCTATACTTTATCAATCATGACGTATGGTAATTTTACGAAATTTGAAGGATCCGCACCATTAAACTGTACACACTTTTAGCGTCGCGATTGACGGCCCTGACAAGACCTACCAATTCTGTGCCAACGGCTGCAACGCAACTTTCGACACTAGCACGAATCAAATAATCGGACCGGCTGCAGATATCTCGAAAATCAACTATATGCTACACGCCAAAGAGATTTCGCCGACTTGGCCTTACAGATACGTGGTATGATGGACGCTGAACTCATATACGTTAATTCTGAGTGCTTTGTCGTAAAGGCATTTTTTGTCTTCTCTGTTATTTTCTGGCGCGAATGGCTCTTCAATCAAATTACAGGCAGTCGGAACTGCTGAGAAATACGTTGCTCCACGAGCCAATGTAAACAAGTTTTCATTTCCCAGGTTGATTGTCGGGAATTCGCCAAATTGCCGCATATTCATTTTATCCTTGCTGGAATTAATCACACGATCGAGTCCAAGTATTATATACAACACGTGAGTGCGAAACAAGTTTTTTTTGCATCTTTTTATGCTTTAGTTTTTTTTTAGATTGTACAAAGCCGTTTTCTGGAATGAATTTTTATTCCGTCTAGCTGACGTATTTCGGTTTCACGATGTGCCTGTCGCCGTTTACGGTGGGCAACGACAACTCTTGGACCCTCGGTGGTGCGTTCCTGATGCAGTTCTACTCCGAATTCGATTTTCAGAACGGTCGTGTCGGCATCGCCGAGACCGTATTCTAAATATACTGCCGATATAATTTCTGTGATGAAAACACATTGTTTTTTTTTACATTGCGATTTGTACACGTTTGTAACGAATAAATATATTTTAGCATATAAATACTTTCGTCTATTATATATATTTCTACACATATACGCAGATGAGTCAAGGCTGATAAGTTCTCGGCCTCGGGTGTTTACGCGATCGAAATACCGCGACGAGACGAAAAAACGTATCTAATTTTGAGATGCAGTAAGTAAACTAAACTGTCGATCAATTTGCAGAAAAATCATCACTGGAGGGTGTAGAACTTTCAGTCCTAAAACTAAAAGTAGATTGGATGATTAATTTTTTTCACTAACAGCATCTGAAAATTGGATTCTTCGAGCTATTACACTTTCTGTACAATGCCTCGATGCCATTGAAAAAATATTCTCAATCTTTTCCTTCCAAATGCTCGTCACCTGACATGTCAATGTCCTTGTCATCTTTGGCCTCTTCCTCCGCAGGTCTCTTGAATTACCGAATGAAAAGTAATCACTGCGGACTACGTCTGGACTACAGGGTCGGCGGTAGAGCTCTTCGCAGCTCGTTTTTCCCTGAGCACACTTGGCGCTATGAGCTTTTTCGATACCCACCGCTCGCTTACCTTTTTCATGCGCAAATGCGCGTGCAAAATTTCTCCGACTCGCTCTTTACTGATCTTGAGAGCCTCCGCTATCTGTTGCATCTTGATTCGACGATCTTGTAATACAATTTTCTTGACTTTGTCGATGTTTTCGTCGGTGACGGCGGTCGGAAGACGGCCCGAACGGGGGTCGTCCTCAATCGACTCTCGGCCTTGTCGAAACAGTTGACTCCAGCGTTTTACCGTGGAGTACGATGGGCCGGAATTCCCATAAACGGCCGACATCTCGTCGAAAATATCCTTCGGTGTTTTGTTACTTTTCGTGAGGAATTTGATCACTGCGCGGTGCTCAAGATTCGTCAAGCGCGTCGATTCGTCGGCCATGGTGATGTTTATTGTTGCGAATACTTGCAACGTAACGATCCTGAAGACACTTGTATCTTTATATATTGATAATGAAGGTGCTTAATTGGTAAGATGGATGATGAGCGAATAGAATGATTCGTGGTACCTTGGGCCGAGAACTTTTCAGCCGCTCCCCTCGTGCGTATATATGTATATATCGGCCTTGGAATTGAAGTTCAATGACGAATGGGCTGATGTTCGTTGTCGTTGGACTAACGGCGCAGTATTAACTGCGCATGCGCAGCATCATTGTTGATAAACTGTGAATCATTGCGTCGTGTACTGGGTGTCCGATTGTTCGGGCTGCGCGTATTTTTCTTCATCCAATACTCGAGGCGAAATCAACCGCCATTATCGCTGCGTGCAAATCCGATTTTTCTGCGAAATTTATTTTAATCGTTAAAGATATGTAGCGATTTTTTATTTGCCTGCTCGAAACATTTTTCGGACGGTTTATCGTCCTTCGTCGATCCTTCGCGATATTCCGAGTTAATTTACGATCACTACGTGCGTGAATGACTTCTCACACGTAATACAGCTCAATCCTAATGTCGTATTTGATAGATTTCGATCGACGAAAAGAGGCAAAATGTAAATAATTCACACGACCGCGACATTGCGGCAATAGCGGCAGCTCATCGACCACCCGGTATATGAGAAGAAAAAAAGACGCCAGCCAGAGCTGCAGCGGCCACAGTCTGAAGCACTGAAGCTTTGCGGTACGCTGCCACACGAACGTTGGCTCTGCGATTCTTGACTGGTGAGTCGAGTTTTCGACATCAGAGAAGAAGAAGCGACGACACGATCATCGACGACGTTATTTCGACAAATTTTCGACAAAATATAATCATCCGGCCAAAATGTGGCGCGTTTTCGTATGGATCGCCTTACTAGGTGCTCTGACGACCGCGGATTTCGTACGGTGAGCTAACCATAATTTCATTATAGTCAATTATACATGTACGTAGAATTTTTCGAGGCTTCAACTCGATCGTGTCATCGTGACGTTGAATTCCGTACCTTTGTTCCTCACCCCCATTTCTTTTCTTACATCCGAATATCCTCATTTGTTTTGGCATCTTGTGCATTAGGTTCGCTATTCGTCAAATATTTCTACTCCGCTAAAATAAGAATACTCATATCGTGAGAGAGAAAAAAAAGCAAATACTTATCGAAAAAAAAAAAACATTAGCCTTTGGTCGACCCTATCGCACGTTTGTGTTTCGAGACGATAACATTGTAGCAGTTTCAACAATTTCACTTGGGCTTTTCCTCCCTGCTATCTGCCGTCACTCTGACCTCATTGGACTGTTATGCGCCCTGTGTTAAAAACTGCATAGCAACCGCTAGGATTTGCAATGCGTACAATTATTTTCCAATCGTTTTTTGTACCTACGTTACAAGCATTGCGAAATTTAATATTTATTGATAGCGCAGAATGACCTGGTTAATTTTATATCTTCTTTTCGAGAGCGTACGTCTACCACCGTTGGTTTGTGCAGGTACATAGTAAGGCTGAAAAGTTCTGGGCCTAAGGTTCTACGGAGCAAAAAAGCCTGTATTTCTCGGCCGAGAACTTTTCAGCCTTCTCTTGTACACATCGCTGAACGCCAATTCGTATATCGGTCGTCATTAGTCATTGAATTCCAGTCGTTTCTTTCTTCAGAGTTCCATTGTACAAGGCGCAAAGCTCCAGAAGGAAATTGCAGGAAGTTGGAACGGAAGTGCGCCAGCTTCGAATGCGCTACGGCGATGGACCCATTCCCGAGCCGCTCTCCAACTACATGGACGCGCAATATTACGGCTACATATCGATCGGTACACCGCCACAAAAGTTCACGGTCGTATTCGACACGGGGTCTTCGAATTTGTGGATTCCCTCGAAGAAGTGCCACTATACCAACATTGCTTGCCGTGAGTTTCGGTATTACAAGGCGCCCATAATCAATTAAGCACTCTGCGAATCTTCGGCTCTCTGTCCGTTTCAGTGATGCACAACAAGTACGACAGCAAAAGTTCAAAAACGTACAAAGCCAATGACACGGAGTTCGAGATACGTTACGGATCGGGCAGCCTTTCCGGCTTTTTGTCAACCGACGTTGTCAATGTAAGGCATTATAGGACTCGGACATCTCACTCACGAGTAGAACCCCAAGAAAACTCAACTCAATTATTTCAGATGGGCGGAGCTGACATATCCGACCAAACGTTCGCCGAGGCCATGAGCGAGCCTGGGCTTGCATTCGTGGCGGCAAAGTTCGACGGTATTCTCGGCATGGCTTATTCCCGGATAGCCGTGGACGGTGTTACCCCACCGTTCTACAATATGCTCAAGCAAAACTTGATCTCCCAGGCGATTTTCAGTTTCTATCTGAACAGAGATCCCAAGGCTCAAATCGGCGGTGAAATGATCCTCGGGGGCTCCGATCCTGCTCATTACGACGGCGAATTCACATACGTTCCCGTCGATCGCAAAGCCTACTGGCAATTCAAGATGGACAGGTAACGTTTCGTCCAATAGAGGGTTCGTTTTTCCGTCCATTCAGCGTGAAAAAAAAACACTTTTTTACGAATTTTTTTCATTTACATGGATAGAGTAAATTTATTGAAACCTTTTGTACATTGTTAATATCATTTCAAGAAAATTCCATGAAATTTGTACGCGAAAATATCCACAAACAAGCCGGTGACAAAGCTTTTCCAAGAACGCCTTTGGAAAAACACGATTTGCGGTGTTCACTGTATCTCAGCTAGAAATTATCTGAAATCAAGTACCATTAAAATTTAGTCAAAGTATCATCAAATCCTCCCCCCAACGGGCTTCGATAATTTTTTTATTCATTTCTAAATGTTTGGTGGCCATGTAAAGTGAAAAGTGCTATTTTTCACGAAAAATTCCGCCGTTTTGGGGGTGGAAAACCCCCTCAATGTAAAAACAAATCTCAAACTAACCGTTGGGGGGAGGTATTTTATATGTAGAAAGTGTGTACCAAGTTTGAAATAAATCGGTCATGTAGTTTTCAAATGGCAGTGAACACGGACTTTGAAAAAGTGGTTTCGAGAAAAAGGCGGCACCGGCTTGTTTGTGGATATTTTCGCGTATAAATTTCACGGAATGTTCTTGAAATGACACTTAACAATGAACAAAAGGTTTCAATAAATTTACTCTATTCAGATAGATGAAAACATTCGCAAAAACGTGTTTTTTTTCACGCTGAAACCCCTACCCTCCCCTTAACACGCAGTATTACGATATCTGTGGCTCCTAATTCTGACCACGCAGTCTTCATATCTGACCCTAAATGAGACTTTTCAAGAGTCGTAAAAATCGAAATTCGACCCTTAAGGGGTGAAACGGCGGTTTTAAAGTTTATATGAGACAACATATTTTTTGGTCAGATTTGCTTGAAATTTGGTGTAAATACATTCCAAAACAAATCATTAAAAATGTATTTGTTTGGGTTTGTTAGGTGTATTTATGCCAACCCAAACAAACACAGTTAAGGGGTTAAAAGTACCACTTGACTGTCTACACGCGCAGAACAGCGAGGAAAGCATATAGTCTTATATACAAAATAAATGTGGTAGGTCTCAAGTAAATCTGGTCGAAAAATATGTTCTCTCATGCAAACGTTAACCCTACCGTTTAACCCCATTAAAGGTTAGATTTTGGAATTTGCTGAAATACATGTTTAATTATTTGCATTTTAGTGTATTTCTGCCAAGTTTCAAGCAAGTCTGACAAAAAAATACGTCGTCTCGTACAAACTTTAAAACCCCTGTTTCACCCCCTTAAGGGTTGAATTTCAGCTTTTACTACTCTTGAAAAAGTCTAATTTTGGGTCAAATATGAAGGCCGCGTGGTCAGAATTAGGGGCCACAGATATCACAACATCCCCCAGTGAACGCAAAAAACCAGACGAACTGTTTGCTTACTGCAGGATGATGATCGGCGACAAGGTATTCTGCCAAAACGGTTGCGAGGCGATCGCCGACACTGGCACTTCGCTCATCGCTGGACCGGTCCAAGAAGTTACTGCCATTAACAAAGCAATCGGAGCAACGTCTATCATCGGGGGCGAAGCTATGGTACGCTGTTCACTCTCTTTTGCCCCAGAAATGATCGTTTAGGTCCCACTAACGTGGGTGACGTTGCCTCAAGGGGGGGACGCTGGCCAAGAGAAACGAAAAATAAGTGGCTAAGAAAATTTTACTTGAAAACAAAAGCAAGTTGATTATCTATTTGAAGAAATTTATTGCAGATGTCTTCAAGTGTATGAAAACATCTCGAAAAAATGTTTTTGCCCTGCAAAGTGCAACAGTTTTGAACTTCAACAGAAAACTTCGATCTTTCATAATATGCATGACGATAGTTAAAGAAATACTCGAAGGATTCTTTGAATATCGTTTTTCATAGAAATTGACAAACATTGAAAAAACAGTATTATTTTAGGAAAAAAAGTATTATTTTAAGAAAAAAAGTATTATTTTTAGAAAAAAGTATTATTTTTAGAAAAGGGTATTATTTTTTTGGAAAAAAGTATCGTTTTTAGAGAAAAAAAAAAGTATAATTTTTAGAAGAAGAAAGTACGATTTCTCGAAAAAAAAAAAATGGTCGCGAATTGTTCGTAAGTCCAAATCAAGAAATCCTTACGCATTGCTGTGGAGATTTTAGTTCCGAGGATAAAATTTGGAGAGAATCGGATCAAATTTGTTCAAGTTAGGCTGCAAGCCAATTTGGAAAACTTTTCTTCAGGCAAAACTGCAAGATATCGTGTCAGATTATTTTAAAGATCATAGTAACAATTTACAACTTGAAATAGCAACTTCCCGTTATCCGATCAACTGGTCCTTTTTCTCAACACTACAATTTTATTCAAATCTTCGAGAGGTTAGGCTACTGCGACGACCCGGTAATTAGTTATTTAAAAAAAAACTAATTTTGTAGCAATAAGAAGATTAAAAAATCGTTTGGACATTTATTCGTTTGGAAGTTAGCAAAGTTGCGTACCAAGTTTCATGAAAAATCTTAATAATTGAATAATTGAAAATATTAATACACAATCTCGCGAAGGATCTTTCAACGTGAGGGGCTCAACGGTGTACTTGGTTTTGGCCACCTGGTTGATGTAAAACAAAAAAAAACATTTTCTTCTTAATATAGATAATATTGGCTAAGACTTGGCCGTCGTTGTTATCGTCATTGAATTCTCAAAAAGAACGTTTGAATTTTTTTCTTCCATTTTTCTAGGAAAAATGACATTGTTAATAACTAATGAAAAAAATGTAAAGAAGAAAAACGTCTGGACGTTCCTCTTGAATTTGAGTTGCCTCGTACGACGAACGAGAAATTTAAAATTTTCACAGCAGCCTAACCCCTTGAAAAATTGTTTATCAACCCTCTGAACTAATGCTACTCCTTAATAATTTACTTTCAATGTAGCTTCGTGCTCCCTTGCGGGGTTTCACTTCTGCTCCGCACTTGGTGTTTGATTGCAATGTGTACTTTGCAGGTTGACTGCAGCTTGATTCCCAAGTTGCCCAAGATCGAGTTTGTACTGGGCGGCAATACTTTTGCCCTCAGCGGCGAAGACTACATTCTGAAGGTACCGTAAAGGCAGCGATTATTTTTTTTCAAGGTAGCCCGAGCCAGTCGAACAATAGGTGCCAAACCGTTCGAGTGCTGCCCCTCTATCCAGAGAATTTATTGAAATTTCTATCGGGCGAAAAGAACTGTAATGTCACTTCGTGAAGTCTCACGAAGCTTTGCCATCTCTGACTCGAGATATCCGATATCAAAGTTAATGAACAATCAAAAGTTACCATGCCATACAAGGAAAACTTTCCTGCGCTGTTGTAGCCCAAGAATAGCGTTAAGGGGCTACATCTACCCAGAGGCCCGAGAACTTGCCAAAATTCGATATTTTTTCTTCTGGAAAACGGTTGGTGAATTGCAACGCATTTTATTTTAAGATAAAGGTGCATATATTGAGATCCTAAAAAATCACCGAAAAAAAACAACAAAAACATGGCCGTCGGCAGATTGTGATTTTTATCGCTGCTTCTGGCGGTGGTCTCTCCAGCTTAAACGGCCCATTAAAAATAAACACGAGTCGCGACAATCGTCGATTTTTTAAATCACTTTTTTACGTAATTATTAAAACATGAAGATCGATTAAGGGATACCACCACCCTAGCGACAGAAAATAAGGCCAAACTTTGACAATTTACTTTGGGAGTATGAAAAAAGGAATAGGATTTCTTTTGAGAGGGTTTATTTAACACTTATTAAAGTATTTAAAAAAATTTATTATAATTTTCATACAAAATGGCGGCGACAGAGCCCATCTTGGAAAACGTGGTTTTTACAAGTAGCTTCACGGGAGGACGGTTTTTTCGTAAAGTATAAGACCTAGAACAAAAAAACAAAAAAAATTATAATCTATATATTATTAGCTATGGTACTACGTAGGGATTTTTTTAAATCAAATTTTGACAAAATGACGCACTTTGAAAGAAATAAATCGATTTTTTGCCCAAAAATAAGCAGTAAATTGTTTTTAAAAAAGTTAACATTTAATCAAAAAACGGCATGTAATTGTGAAGCTACTATCAAAATTTAAAATCGATCCATGCAAAGGTGTTCGAGTAATCCGTTCTCCCAGTTTGAAAAAAGTGGTTTCGAGAAAAACGCGTTTAAAGTTGTACGAGGCGCTTGAAAAAAGTCCGAAGCGCTGCGGCAAAATCGACGATTGAACCTTAAAAAAGACATTTTCGCTACAGGACCAATTGCATATTGTTTTTATGACCCGAAAGTATTTTTTAAGCCAAAAAAATAACAATTTTTCCAAAATCCAAGAGTGGTGTTATCCCTTAAAAAAGTGAGATCGTCAACGACCTTCAAATGTTTCTCGTCGTGTCGCCTGTAAATTTGGAAACAGTCCATCAAGTGGTTCTCGAGACATCATGTCCACCGATTTTGAAAACAGTGTTTCGAGAAAAACGCGTTTAAAGTTTGAAGTATGGTGCTCCTACCGCTCGCCCGGCCGATTGTTAGAAGCTGTAGCTCATTCAATATTCGAAATATCGCAATGGCATTTTCAGAGAACGTAGCTAAAAGGTGAACCTATCGAATAAAATAATTTTTGGAAAATACTATTTTTTACCCACCCAGGTAGATGTAGCCCATTGGAAAAAAATCGATCAATTTTAGGGTCGAAAGCCGATTTGGCATACCCCTCTATGATTCCGATCCTCGAGATCTGCGAAAAACGTTACGCGTTTTGTTCCTAGATGCATATATGCACAAAATTCCGTAGCCATCTAACGACCAAGGGCTCAAAGTACCTCGATTGCTTTTCTCGCCAGTCCCATACTTAATTACCGCTGCGTTGTAGGTGACGTCATTCGGCAAGTCGGTGTGCCTGAGCGGTTTCATGGGAATCGACATTCCGCCACCGAACGGACCGCTCTGGATCCTTGGTGATGTCTTCATCGGGCGTTACTACACGGAATTCGACATGGAGAACAATCGCGTTGGTTTTGCGATTGCGAAATAATTCGTTTCAACGCTCGTCGCCCCGACCCAGGGAGCAAAACCTACTTTAGGAAAAGAAGAAGAAAAAAACGAAAGAGTCGTCGAAGCCCTTTGTGATTGAGCTCGCGTTGGAAAATGTTTGAACTGCGGAATATTTTTTTTCTCCCAATCTCAACGACTCTTCCGCCACGCTAGTGCGCCTTTAGACGTTAATTATTGAGATTACTGCGTTGTTTTTGTCGATAAATTCGCTGTGATAGAAAACAAGAAAAACAGAGTGGAAATTGTCGACGGATCTGTTATTTACCTATCGAAGTAATGAAGACGGTGTCAATGACCGCGACGGATCAAGAGACGCGGCAGCGTCTTGACGCCAAGTAATAAAAAAAAAATCAGTTCGACACCACTGCTCGTGAGCACCACCGACACCAACGACACGCGGCGACTCTATACAGTAAGATGGGCTAGAGCAGACGACGATTCAACTTTGATTCGATATTACGCGAAAACGCGGCGAAGAATCGAAAATTTAATGACATTTTACCAATGAAATGTGATTTTTTTTCTATCGATTTTGTTTGGGTCATTCAGTATCCGAGAAATTCGAGTACAGGAAATCGCCGCAAGGTATACTTGGATTGGTGACCGCTTAGCCGCGGGAGGAATTTTTACTTCCGGTGGTTACCTAACTCAAAAATTTACGTAGGAACATGGGAAATGTTAAAAATGCATGAGCTATGTAGACGTTAAAAGTATGTCTGCAAACTGCACAGCAGCTCCGCCGTAAAGTCGTTTCCGATACCGACTGTTGGTAACGGAACCCGTGATGGATCATTTTCAAGGCGTGGAGTATTTAGCCTTAAGGTGATGCGAAGAACGTGCGTAAGTGCAAAAGTTGAATAGATCGAGGGATCAATGGTTCTACAACAAGCGTCCGCAGCGCCTTAAGGGGCTACATCTACCTAGGTGGGTCGAAAAATGGCATTTTCCGAAATTATTTTTATTCGATTATATTTCATTGAAATGTTCCTAAAATTGAATGAGCTAATGCTTCTAAGAGTCAGCTGGGCGAGCGGTAGCAGCTTACTTCAAACTATAAACGCGTTTTTCTCGAAACACTTCAAAGTCGGTGGACGTGATATCTCGAGAACAACTTGATGGATTGTTTCCAAATTTTAAGGAGATACGATGAGAAACATTTAAGGGTCGTTGACGATCCCACTTTTTAAAAATCGATCTTCATTTTTCAATATTTGTCAAAATGGCGACTTTTTTCATAGATTTTGTATGCTCGAGATTCAATTGGTTGCCACGTTGATTAAAAAAATTATTTAAAAAATCGACTATCGTCAATGACTCGTATTTATTGTTAACTTGGATAATCCATTTGGTTTTTAGATTTCGGATGGACCGTTTAACCTGGAGAGTGTCCACGGCCAAGAATCGCGTACTAAATTTCATCATCTGCTGGCGGCCATGTTTTTGTTATTCTGTATTTTTTGGTAATTATTTCGTGGGGATTCAATATATGTAGCTTTGTGTTTAAAAAAAGCGTTTCTTTTTCACCAACCGTTTTCCAGATAAAAATTCGCAATTTGGCAATTTTTTTAGGCCTTTAAGTAGATGTAACGCCTTAAGATGTGAATACCGACCGAGCCGCAGTGACTCTTGCGACCTCCAGGGCCATAGTAACTTGTCACTAGAATCAACCCTACACTTTTAAGTTAGCAAAATAATGCTGGTCGGGTTTGCTTTCGGATTCTTGACCTCACAGACACTTTTCTCGTCTAAAGAAAGCTCCTTCGGAAATACGTAAAACGACTGAACAAACGACTTATGGCCTCTGCACGCTGCGCGCGATGAGCGATGAGCGATGAGCGATATCCAATGGGACCTTCACTCCCCTAGGGCGTTTCCGGAATACCTGAGCTCCTATTGGATATCGCTCATTGCAAATCGCGCGCAGTGTGCAGAGGCCATTAGCACTTTCAAGAAGGTGACCAAAAGTTGTTCGCGATGAGCGATATCCAATGGGAGCTCAGGTATTCCAGAAACTCCCTGGGAAAGTGAAGCTCCCATTGGATATCGCCCATCGCTCGTCGCAAATCGCGCGCAGTGTGCGGAGGCCAAAAGGCCGCGGTCCGAATTGCGCGTACAGCGTTCGTAGTGTGCTTACTGCCGACCTGATTGGTCAGATTGCGATCGTTTAAGCTGTAGATTTCACTGTAAGCGCAATTCGGACTGCACTCTTAATGATATCCGCACACTGAATGTGTTCGGCGATAAGCAATGAGCGATATCCAATGGGACCTAAGAAATTGCGGAAATCCCCTAGGAAAGTGAAGCTTCCATTGGATATCGCTCATCGCTTGTCGCAAATCGCGTGCAGTGTGCGGGTACCATAGAGCTCGTATTGGCTTCTGCAGAGTGCACGCAATCGACGATGAGCGGTATCCAATGGCAGCTTCACGTTCCCTAGGGGCTTTCCGGAATGTCTGACAGATGGATGCGTGCGTCAGCATAGACGAAGGCTCGCAAACGTCAAGAAGTTACATCTGAGGAGAAAGCTGTTTTGAGCTTTTTTGATTGGTTCAAATGATGTATAAACATCACAAGAATGAAATACAAAGGTATTAAACGCCAAAAATATAAGAACATTTTTGAGAGCTCATTTTCCGAAGCTTCTAGTCCTGCGAAACGCACGAATAAGCCTAGTAGGTGAAAGTAGCAATTTGCAATGGTTTAGCCCAGTCGGTGAACAAAAAAAAATACAACGACCTACAACTGAAAGCCTACTATCAAAATGCCTCGGTGGGTACACGCAGAATTTAAATGAGAGCTTTAATTCTGCTGGGTGGATGACAGCTCGTAAATCCGTTTCAAAGTGGCGTGACGTAAAGCTAAAAAACTAATCGATGGATTCAGATAATATTTGGTATAAATATTTCTAACCTTGTTGTCCAAAACATGATCCGAAATGTTGCAATTTCTTTCTTAAGATTTTTTTATTCCAAAATGTTGCCATTTTTCAGAAAGTTCAATTTTTTAATTCCAAAGCGTACCATTTAATCGATTTTCAACATTTCTCACTTTTTCTCGGTTCGTATTCTTCGTCCGAGTGTTAATGAAAGAAAAATCTTCGTTGCTGTTTTTTCATATCATGCCATTTTTTAAGATTAATAAAAAATACCATATACCAGTCAAAAGGAGTACTAAAACAAACCTAAATCTAAAAAATGATGAAGAAATCTTTCCTCTTAAAAAAATATCATGAAAATCAGCAAATCTTTTCCTCGCCTAAAGGTATCTCCCCTCTTGAACGCGTTTTTCTCGAAATGACGTCTTTCAAGCCGGGAGAATGCATAATTTATACAGTTTGCATCCGATCGACTTGACATTTTAACCGTAGCTTCTTGGATATATTCTCTAAAAACGTACACGATTTTTACGATTCATCAACAATTCTCGTTTTTATAAACAAATTAAAGCTGATGTTTTAGCGAAAAAAACGAATCCAACACGCTGGCACTATGAGAAAAAACCCATAGTTTATAATGATCGTGTGTACTCTAGCTAAAGTAATATAAATGACATTCTGTTCTTGTTCTGGGGGCGGATCCATAAACGTTCTGGGTCCTCCCGTAGAAGCGATAGCGTAGAAGAGATAGCCAATGAGAGGCTCCGTTTCTGCTGTGATGGTTCATGCGATTGGCCGTTACTATTCGTCGGCAACGGAAAAAGCCGTTACTGAGTTCCAAAATCGCTCTTGGTGTAGCTACGACTGAGCCGATATTTCCTATTTTTTTTACTAACAATGTTTTTCTGTATACGTCACTATATGTAGAATAAAGCTTCCAAACCTAATTTTGATTGCTTTCTTCTAAAAATGCCCAAAAAGTGGCATTTTACCATGAGCCACATATTCACGTGATATCCAATGCGATCCAAGGTATACCTGAAATGCCCTAGGAAAGTGAAGCTCCCGTTGGATATCGCTCGCCGCTCGTCGCGCATCGTGCGCAGCGTGGCTTTAACGCCTTGAGCGAAATTCCAAATGTCCGCCCGAAAGTTACCTACAAGCTAATGACGTCCCAAAAAGCAATCTTCAAACAAGCTCGTCAACTTGCCAAAGTGATTATAAATCATTGATTCGTTACATCCAGCATGGCGAAACCGCGCACTACTCCTATGCATTAAAATGCTATGCGTTTTGTCCGGATTTCTTAACTCCACCTCTGACCTGTACGTGACGCTACTTATCACCTGTGTATATTTTTCTGCGCCGGCGTGACGACCGCAAGCACAAGGTACACATTTCGACATTTGGAGCATTTGGAGGTTAATATTTTGTTTTTACCGTTTCTGTATAACTAAAAGTGCTAACCGCGTGGTGGGATTACTCATTCAGTAATGCCCACCCAGTGTATTGTACCCGGTTGCACCAATGGCCTCTGCACACTGCGCGCATTTTGCGATGAGCGATATCCAATGGGAGCTCAGGTATTCCAGAAACCCCCTCGGAAAGTGAAGCTCCCATTGGATATCGCCCATCGCTCGTCGCAAATCGCGCGCAGTGTGCAAAGGCCATAAGATTGTTAACATCATCATAATTTTATTAATTCTGGCATCACAACGAAAATGTTATGTGTATTGGTGGATTATAAAAGGCGTCTCAAAATAACTTGACATTTTAATTTATTAATAAAACGTATTATTTATTTGAAAAGTATGAATATTCTTATTTTAATGAGGTACAAACATGGAGGTTATGTGTGGAACACAATATCCGATAAATGACATAAACCGCATGGACTTGGAAGACATCTATTTTCATTAAGATGGCGCAACGTGCCACACTGCGGGCGAAACAATGGGAGCTTTCCAACTACCACACAGTGCGACACAGTGTACATATTTCTGGCATCAGCAGCCAATCCGGGCAAAGGAATACACCAGAAACATGTACACTGTGTCGTAGTTGGAAAGTTCCCAATGCAGTTATTGCAGACGATGTTTCATGATCGTGTTATCGCTCGCGCCGCGGCGATGTGATTGGCCACCAAGATCGTGCGATTTGACGCCATTGGATCTTTTTCTTTGTAGTTTTCTGAAAGGAATAAGTGTGCGCCAATGATCCACAGACCATTTCGGCGCTCAAGGAAGCAATTTGACGCACTATAATGAAATTACCCCGCAATTATTGCAAAATGTTATTAACAATTTTGTCAAAAGAGTCAACGTTTGCAAACAGAGACGAGGCGATCATTTATCGGATATTGTGCTCCACACATAACCTCCATGTTTGTACCTTATACTAAAATGAAAATATTCGTACTCTCCAAATAAATAATACCTTTTATTAATACATAAAAATGTCAGGTAATTTTGAGAGACTCTATATATATATAAACGGGCGGGCCCGCAAGTTTCTAAGTAATAAGTAGCGCTGCGAGCGGCAGAGTGTGACACTACTAAATCCGGACATTTCGCACGGCGAAAACACCCGGCGGTGGCATACCGTCCACAGCCCTGGTTATATCCAAACTTCAGGCCACACAAAAAGTCGTAATCTGTGAAATAAAAAAGAACCACACGCGCGACCTAGCCAACCCGTCCTCGTGCTCGGCAAGTCCGTGGCGCTGCGTTCGCGTCCGAAATCCACCCAAAAGCCCGAATAGTTGATGTGTAGATGTCAGTTGAGCGGCAGCACCGTCGCTCCGAGGCCGTCAGTAGCAGCAGCAGCAGCGGAGATCCGCTGTTCCCGTAATGGCCGCAACCTGACCTCCATAAAGTCGCGATCTCCTCGTATTCTACCATCTCGTGCGAGGATCGCTCCTACGAGATACGTGCGTGCGTGTCGTTGCGGCCAGTCGGGAATCTCGCGTCTCCACGCTCTTCTCTCCGCCTCCCCCGCACGAAAAGGACAAGAAATAGAGAAGAGAACGGGGAGAGAAAAGAAAAAACGCCACAAGCCGCGACGTTTTCGTGCAGTTGAACAATTTTCTTTGTTATTTTTTTCCTTCGTTTCCTTTCGCCTTCCCCGCCCCTACCCCTTCTCTTCCCCCCACCCGTCCTCCACCTTCCTTAAGTCCCATCCACTCTGGTTCGCGAGACGTTGCGTGCACGTCGTACCGTCACGTTTATATATACATTCGTTTTTTTTTCTTCTTTTTTTCGTATGTGTTTATGTGAGTGCGTGGGTGGACCGAGGTGCGCTATACATACCGGAGGAAGAGCATAGTAAAAAACATACGTATATACACTCGCGTATATATATACATATATTTATATATAAATATATTTAAAAAAAATCGTAAGCTCGAGCCCATAATGAGCGACGAAAGGAACGACGATGATCCGATAATGGATCTTTGGTACAGTAACTGGGAGCAACAGTGCGTTGAGGCGATCGAGGCCGAGCCGGATTACGAGAATCAGCTGCACAACGAGAAGGAAATATATTCACAACAGATATGGACGGGGTTTCAAACGACCGCCTCGGCCATAGCTCAACTCTACAGAGGCGAGGCTCCAATATTTCTATTTCGTTTTCATCAAACCCTTCTACTCCGCCCCCCCTCCTTCCCATTTCATTATCTCACTGTGCATTATTTTCTAATAATATGCTCGACGAAATTCAGGCTCTGCGAAGCCTGAAAGCGAAAGTCTCCGCCTGGATGTGTCTCACTCCCCCCCCCCATGTCTCTTCTTCCTGACTCATCGACTATCGCCGGAGATGCAGCGAGAAACCTTTCTCGCTTCGTCTCTTCCCTAAAACTACGTGTCCATTTTGCTCGATCATCCATTTTGTCACGTGCGTAATACGCAATACACACACACAGCCACCGTATCGCACGTCCCTTTCGATGTTTTCCGGGAATTCGAACGGGCGAGACGCCCCTGACGAGAGCTGACAGATCTCGCGAAACGCGAGAAAAAAATTGCAGTTTGGGAGCCGCGAAAAGAGCGACTGGCAATTGGGGGGGACGCGGGGGAGTTCTTTTTTTTTTGCGGATCTCGGTTGATCGTAAGGTCTCGTCGGTACACGGCTGGCTGTCGGGGGTCACGGGAGTCCAATGCAGGGACGAAACACCCGTTGGGAAGGACGACCACTTATCACACACACACGCATACGAATATACTTATACGTCTTGTTGTTATCTGTATTGTTGTTTGCATCGTGGATTTTGCTTTTTTTATATTTATTAACCAATCTCCGCGTCTTCCGGACGCATTTTTTCTCTTCTTTCTCTTTGCAGACCGAACACAGGGTGCGTCGCTCTGGCTGCCCTTTCAGACGGCCGCGGGCACCGTCACCTCGCTGTACAAAGGTGCGTGAACAAGTCAATGTCGTATCGTCAGCAACATTGATATCCATTGTTTCTTTTCACTCGTTTTTCTTGATTCCCCTCCCGCCGCTACGCGACTTCGGGCATTCTCCCACTTCCCATTCTCAACTTCGTCAGCTTCCCTTCTCCTTCCCCGCTTGCCGCTTCCGCTGTGCGAGCTCGCAAGTCAATCTCGCTCGGCGAGGCGCCGCTGCGATTGTCGAAATTCCTCCGAGCCACTGGCGTCGAGAGTCGTACGGTTTTTTCTTTGTCTTTTCGATGGGAAGAATGGGCTTTATTTTTCGCTGCGCTTTAGCGATCGCGAGGGAAATGCGAGGCGCACACCTCGAATGGTTTTGACTGCGATTTGTCGGACTGGCGCGGAAGGAAAGTTGGGACATTTTTACAGTTAGCGGAGAATCGCGGCACGAGGGGATAATCGACTTGAGGGCTTCTTTTTTGGGTCTTTATTTGTGCGTAATTTCGGGGAGAATTTGGGGAACCGTGGACTGCGTCGGTAAGACAGGGAGCGTAGTTATCGACGAAGCTCTTTTCGGTTATCTTTAACCTTGCAAATACGAGGAGCGCTGGTATTGGCGCGGCCAAGGGGGCTGGGCACGACCCCTCCCGAGAATCCCGATGCCCCCCAGAAAAGAATTTATCCGAATTAAGGCCTTAGGCCACAGTAACGGGTATAAAATGATGTGCGAATTTAACAATTTTTTTCGCATTAAAAAGTGATTCACTCATAAAATTAATTACACATCTATTCAGTGTGAATATCAAGCTGTTAGAAAATACATATATATTTTGTTCGATGTACAAAATGGCCGACTACTAATATTTTTGTTTATCTTTTTTTAGGCGCTCCGCGGAGTGACATTTAGCATACACAATTTTTGACCTAGAACAAAAAACCAAAATTCTCGTCAATCGACATTAGACTACTTAGAGAAGTACGTACGGGATTTAAAAATATTGTTTTATTGAAAAGTTGTAGGTATTTGAACTTAAGAAATGAATTTTCAATGAAAAATTTCGTTATAGCTGCTCATAGAGTGCTCATAAAATGAAAAGTTTTCGATTAATCAGAAATTCCGTACGTAATTCTCTGCGAAATGCAATTAGGAACATAACTTTTGAATTTGAAGTAAATCGAGTGAAAATTGTTGAAGTTATTTGTCACGCTAATTGGAATAAAGCTGTTTCAAGAAGTTTCGAGTAGTCGGCCATTTTGTACATCGAAAAAAAAAAAAAATTTCTAACAGCTTGATATTCATACTTAGATGTGTAATTAATTTTATGAGTGAATCACTTTTTCATGCGTTTTTTTTTAATTCGCACATGATTTTATACCTGTTATTGTGGCCTAAGGCCTTAAACTCGAATAATCGATTAAATTTGTTTGTTTTACCCGGCATGAAGAAATAATTTAAGGCGTTATACGCAGTTGCAAGGCCAAAAAAGGTCGTTTTTTCACGATTTTTTTCTGAAAAAGGATTTCATTTGGGCAAAACGAAAAGTATTAGGCAGTATAGTGGCATCTTTTAGCTTTAGATTGGCATTTTTTATTTTCAAAAATATTCATTAACATCGCTCCTGTAGGAAGTCTCCTGGAGGTCCCCGAAAAAAGTGTCCGGCGGTGAGCAAAGTATCTCCGGTTTGGATTATCTAAAATGAAAAAAAAAAAAAAAAACAAAAAGATTCTTTCAGGGGATAGACGAATCCAGGTATTGATCGAAGGAATACTCGAAATTTTAATTTTTGACAAAATGGTGGCTCCGGAAAGAAACAATTTCGATTTTCGACCAAATTTTTTCCGTTAAATCGTTGAAAAAAAATAGAAATAATTATCGGAAATCTTATTCCCTCGATAAGTACCTGAAGAATATATCTGACAAGGTTGTGTTAAAACTGCAGACCGATCGGTTGAGCCGTTTTTGAGAAATCGTGCTCACCAACTTTGAATACACTGTTTTGAGAAAAACGCGTTTGAAGTTTCAACAGTCAACTTTGTCGCGCTCCGGGCGTCCTTACAAATATGTGTGTATTTCCGAGAATATTCGCCGAATCGATTTGAAATTTTCAGGGAATATACTCACATATTGGTACATTCCGGAAATGCAATTAAAAAAATCGATTTTTGGAAATTTCCAACTGCGTATAACTCGTTAATAAAACGAACTATTTTCTTTGTCGTAATGTCGAGACTTATATAACAAGTAGCTATTTCGTTACGTAAATTAAATTGATATTCGAATTTCACAATCAAGCTGACTGGGCAAAAGAAATACATTAGATTTGCCGGCCGATACAGAACCGGAAGAATACTGGAAGATCAACATTTACTACAAAGTAATAGAGTCATTGTAAACCTAAAACGCCGATATGAGAATCTACCGTTAGCTCATGCAGATGACCGATTTTTTAAATTGAACATGAAGACCGGATAAGATTTCATCGATAACTATTTAAAAAATCGTAATAATTGATACGTTAGCCATAGAAGCTGAAGCGATGGCCATGAAAATATACTTTCATTTAAAAAGGACGAAACAGCTGCTGGAACCTAAAGAATTTTGAAAAGGAGTACTGCGCCAACTTATATAAACTTTTCCAAGCAACAATAGTACTCCCAGTGAGCTGCGCCGGCGCACATAGGGGTATTTAAGCTAATTAGGCAGCCAAAATTGTTTTCTTTGTTTTATATATTACAAATCGTTGTTTGTTCCATTTATTACAAACCATCCCAGTTGGGTAACGGGAAGGGGTTGTCCATTGTTCGGTGTCCATTCAACATTCTCAGGTAGCAGTTTTTCTTTACCTGGGACAAATTTAAGGAAATTTATTTTTCGCCGCCTTATTAGCAGGAAAAGCCCTATGTGCGGCGGTGAGAGGAGTTTTTCTGCCATGAAGCGGACAATAACGCGGCTTAGCAGCACAATGCTTCAGGAACGATTCTCTCATATGTCAATAATAATGACAATGTTTAAGGCGGGATATACATTTAGACAGGAAAAAAATAAGCAATATTGAGGGATTTTTTATACTAAGAAATAATTATTCTACAATTATCAAACTTTAGGTTTACTTTAATAGTATATTTAAGTATACAAAACAATTTTTTTAAATTAATTCATCATCAAAATGGCGTAGCTGTGGCAGAGTGTTACAGCAAGGTCGCCGCGCGAGTTGCGCATCGGCGTGCAGTCTAGCTTGCCGTAGACTTTGATTTGCAAAAAAGTTCAAACATTTTTTCACCTAGAACATGTATAGTTTCTACGTGACGGTAATTAAAATAAAGAAAATGCAAATATGAGAAAATGGCAGGCATTTACAAAAAAAAATCAACATTTCACGCAACATTTCTATAAAATGTGAATTAAATAAGTAGTTTTTTTTTTTCAATTTTTCAAAACCAATTTTCGTCATGTAGAAGGTGCCAATATTATCAATATTTCTACCAAGTTTTAACTCAATCGGCTTAATAGTTTTTGAGTAATCCTGCACGCCAATTTCGACTATGCAGTTTTGAGAAAAAAGCATTTGAAGTTCACACCCGCTTCGAATCCGAGCGGTGAGGCACAGCGTTGACGGGCTGTAACGTTTGAAGTTTTTTTTAATTTCGCTTTGGAATCTGGGAAAATATTCTACGTATATAGTTCTATGGTTTAAAGAGAAAAAAAAAGAAATCGATTTTTTGATCCTTGTAAATGTATATCTCGCCTTAAAAAAAATTCCAACCACAAAAGTGTTGGACCGATTTGCAGAAAAAAATAGAAAGCTAAGACTTATTCAATTGAGTGCCGTAAAATGGGGTTACTTTGAACAGGTTTTGGAAGTTTTTTGTTTCTTGAAGGTAACTTTTTTTTATCATCCTAAATTCCAACTTTTATGCTTTAATAAAACAATGTGTCTTTTGGCTATCAAATGAATGAGAAAGTCAAGCCCTCCACAATTTTACATGTCTTTTTGAAGTGTCAAAGTAACCTCGACTGTGGGGTTTGACAAGGCATTGAAATGCAACTTATGTCAATGATGAAGGGTTATTTTGACATAATTTTCATACATTTTAAAAAATATTTCATGCATTATACGTGGAATTAAATGAAAAACAATGATTTTTTACAATCAATTTGTTATCTTTAGTAAGAAAACATTTTGCACAAAAATATCAAGTACCTAGGGTACTATTATAGGCACTTAATCAGTCTTTTAACTATCATTGAGATGAAAATCAACTTGAGCAACATTATAATCAACTTTAACAACAAATTTAAACACTTTTAAATGCGCACACATTCAAACCGTATTTTCGCGCTCTGTTAAAGTAGCCCCAAAAACTGTCAAAGTTACCCTTAATGTCAATTTAACCCCGTTTTACGGCGCCTACTGAAAGTAAAGTTTAATGACTCGTAACTGAATCGAAGAATTATGAAAGATTAGTCGGTTATTTTTATTATATTGCAAGAGTTTGATATTAAGGGGTCTTCTCATTTTAGACGCTTACGAAAGGGTATTTCCATGATTTTTTTTCGATAGGTTTACATTATAGGTAACTCTTGCAATATGAAAGTTGTTACACTTGATAAATACTTTCGAAATCCATTAAAAAAATTTATTTAATTATTTGCGTCACTATTTGTGGCCGAAAGTGGTAGTTAAAAAATGTCCTAAAACATTGTAGTTCTGCGCTGTTCATGAAATCTCGGAACTGGATCATCCGAAACAAAAAAATCAAACAAACAATGGCTATAGCGCATATCATACGATTTTTGATATATGTAAAAATAACAAAATGGCGGACATTTAAAAAAAAACTATTTTTCACCGTTTTTGGCCAAATAATAGTAAATATCAAATTTTTTAAAAATCCTTCATATGCGCTATAGCTATAGTTGTAAAGAATATGTGGTTAAAATTTCATAAGGATCGGTTCAGTAGTTTCGAAGATTTTATCAACAAGCCGTCGAAAAACATTGTTTCGAGCAAAACGCGTTTAAAGTTTGTTGGGTAACATAAATACACACAAAAAATGTGTAATGTATTTCGAAAGTGTATTTATTAAATGTAACAACTTTTATATCAATATCTATAATATGAACCTATCAACAAATTTCATGAAAGTAGCCTTTTTTTAGCGTCTAAAGTGAGAAAACCCCTTAATGTTAACATGAACGCGTTATTGAAGCTTCATATTTTGTGTTACGTGATTATCGAATATGTCAATTTTATTTGGAAAAAATATGATTGTTAACAAAACCACTTTTTGTCAGGCCGATCCCCTATACCCTCTAGCCCCTCTAGAAAAAATGCTGGCTACGCCAATGCGTGCCGAGAGCGTTCGGCAAACGGGGTTCGCTTTAATTCTTTTTTTAAAGTGCCCTTCGCTCAGGCGAAGTGTCGTACCGACCGAGCGGCCGTCAGAGTGAGAGAGACAGCTGAGTTGCAGATTCTCCGTGTTTTCCGAAACGGATGATTTTTCGCATAAAAGGAAAGATACACCCTTTCTTCTGTCAAAAGATGAACTTCTATCTCTTCGTTTGCCCGAAATTTACTCCGTCTGGGAGAAAACGTGGCCGTAGGATTTTTACCGACCGAACGTCTGACACGTGTTCTTACGGTGATGCGGTTCGCGCTCGGTCGGTAAAAATTCCCCGTTTCAAGTTTTTGCGCAAATTAGGCTTTTTTTCGAGGAGAACAATTGTGTTGGACTTTTTACAGAGTACGAAATGGCTGTTTTTTAACTCTCGATATATTCAGGAGTTTAGAAGAAAAATTAGGAAGGCACTTTCAGCGGTCTCGCACTCAATGCAGCTCAGTTTTGCCTTCGGTTTGAGGCAATTGTATGGAAAAATCGCAGTAATGATGCCGTTTTTGGGCCCCAATGCTTGAGATACAGGATTTGAGAGACTCGACGAGTCTTTTCCCCCGAAAACTCCTATTTCTAAATCTCGTTTAGCTTTGTTGGGGCTGTTCGATCATTGTTGCCAAATTTCATCGCTCTTGGGGAAAAAATACAAGTTTAAATATGACAGAAATAGGTGACTTCATTTGTAAGGGGGCAATATATGTAGACGACAAAAGAATAGCCAATTGTGATCTCTTTCTTTTTTGTTTCGGTGAAGAATAAAACGTTTTACATTTATGATACTTTACGTACAATGTATTACATAATTAAAACGTTGAAATATTTTATTTCATAAAAAAATATTGCAAGTTGGCGATTTTATAGCGTAGTCTTCCACGAATGTTCAGGCGACAGTTGTCCGTTTGTGGGAAATCCAACGACTTCAATATGGATCGGAAAAATATGAGCCAAGATTTTTTTAGTATTCCTATATCCAGATGCGGAACTTATACCCGAGAAACATTTAAAAAGTAGAAAATAAAAAAAATCGGACACCGGAAACCAACTTTTACGTAAACTTTTCGTTCTTTTGTGCAATAAAAAAGTACTTTTTAAAAGTGATTTTTATAAACACCTACTTGTTTATGAAATATTGTTTTGAGTTGTGGGTACAATTTTAGCACGATCGGTCGACTCGTTTTAAAGTCAGGGTAAGCTTTCGAACGCCCCCCCCCCCCCCCCCCCCCCGCCCGATCGAGCTGAAATTTTGCACAAACCTTCAATTTAATATTTTAAGACAACCCCTAAAGGGATTTTTGGCGACGCGCAATAGTTTTTGGGTTTGGGTTTGTTTGGGTACTTTTGTTTGTACAAAATGGAGAGCGCGATAACATATATAGGTATGAACTGAGACGTAGCATATATATATATAGTCGGCGCGTGTTTAAAAAAAAACATTAAAATTCAATATCCCGAAAACTATTGCGAGTCGCTAAAAATCCCTTTAAGGGTTGTCTTAAGATATTAAAAGGAAGGCTTGTGCAAAATTGCAGCTCTATCGGAGTAGGGGGGGGGGGGGTTCAGAACCTTACCCTTAAAAAAAAACTTTAAAATTCAACATCTCGAAAACTCTTGCGAGTCGCCAAAAAATCCAGTAAGGGGTTATCTCAAAATATTAAAAGGGAGGTTTGTGCCAAATTTCAGCACGGTCGGCAGGGGGGTTACGGAATCTTATCTTAAAGTTATGTTTCCCGCAAACTTAAAAAATGTAGCTTTGAGGAAAACGTGTTTAATTTCCTTTTTTCTAAAAAGTTGCTCCTACGAAAATTCTTCTAGTCACATTTTTCCAAGTTTTATCATTGATATTTTCTTTAAACATTCGGTGGCTCCCTGTTTTTGATGTCGTTGCGGAATCTTAAGATTTTTTTACACGCATTGAGCAGTTTATACGAGGGATCTCGTAATGTCGTGTATAAGTTATTAGATGGAAACGTGGCCAGCGTGTTATCTCCATAAAGTGCCGTATATATGAGACGATTTTTACAGTTGTAATTTTTCGTTGAAAGTTCGGTAACTTGGCTTGAAATATTACCAGTATACGGGGATGTATTTTTGCTTGATTATAATCGAAAATCAGTTAATTGTTAAATATTCGGGTTTGGGAAAGAAATACGTTGGGAACGGCTACGAATTTCGGTTAAAAACTTTACCACCGTATTCTTGAGATGTTTAACATTTTACGTCAAAAAAAATATTTTTTTATGCTACATGTATTTTCCCCCTTAAATTTCTGCTTTTGATAATCGTCGAAAGCTCCAAAATTTCAAGATGAACATATTTTTTAGTGTTCCATTCCCAACCCCGAAGGTACATAATACCATCTGTCGGTAAAGAAAATTTGCATTACCTGCTTCGCACTTACGTTTTTTCCTGAATTACATAAAATTCCATTTTTACGGATGGCAATATTTTTTCGCATTAAATGAAAATGCTGCGTGCATAGTAAATTATTATTATTCAGTGTGCATTTACTATGCTTCCTGCATAGTAAATTATTATTATTGATCAGCATAAATTGTTTCGCAACATTTTCCATTATGAACATTATCAATATTCGCGTTAATTCCCACTTTGCATTTTTTTTCCTTCGAGATTCACAATACATTCGTCTGCCAATTGCAAAATAATATCAATTTCGCTTCCGCGGAAATAATTTCGCATTTACGATCAATTTTATACCGAGCTCAAAGTCTTTCGCCTCGAAATTATTATTCTCTCCGATACAAGATCGGATTGTAGCTCGGCCTGCTAATTATCGATTAGAATGAGCAAGGATGCCCGAGACGTAGAAAGAAAATAGACGGGGAGATATCGCGAGTCTTTGCATCATACTGTTCAGTTACGGAAATAGCTTGCATCGTCGACACGATATAAATACCTTTTGTCACTCATCATGAAATACACGTTCCGTTCCGCATTAAGGACCTGGCTCCCGAAGAAAAGAAACAAAAAGAAACAAAAATTGGCAGGGGCAAATGTCCCGAACGATACAATGGGAATGAAATTTTGCAAACATAAAATTACGACGAAATTCGATTGATTGGAATTATACGGTTGAACTTCCAATTGTTCAAACGCGATTTCGATAAATTCTATCAAGAGACGTGTCATTTCCTTTGGATAAAAGAAACGACATATGTAAAAAAGGCCACATTAAGGGCTCACACTTAGTTGACATTTTTGAAAATATCGGTTTTTGGTGTTTGGCGGATTCTCAAAATATAACATTTCAAAAATATTCTCTGAAAATTTCAAGTAGATCCATCCAAAATTGAGGAACATATTTATAGGTAGGTTTCGCAAATCGGCGAACTTGAAACGCGTTTTTTTTTTCAAAACGACTTTTTCAAAATCGGTGACCACGATATCTCAAGAATCTCTGCACCGAACAACTTCAAGGTTTACAAGCTTCTGCATATCAAAAAGCAGTGCTTGAATGAAAGACTTTTTTTTTCGATGCATAGTTTTTTTTATCAACGAAAATAGAGTTTTTTTTCACCGAAAAACTGTACTATCGACGTATGTGAAAAAGGCCACATTCAGGGCTTACACTTAGTTGAAATCTTTGAAAATATCAGATTTTGGTTTTCAATGGATTTTCGAAATATAATATCTTAAAAATATTCTCTGAAAATTTCAAGTCGAGCCGTTCAAAATTGAGGGAGATATGGGCATTTTAGGTAGGTTCCGCGAACCAGCGAACTTTAAGGAGGCCTCTCACTTAAGGAGGTACACCAGCTTCAGCAAAATGGTGATAGATCAATAAAATTTGGTGAATATATTCTTTACTATTATTCATGTAGATACAAATTTTTTCAGATTTTTTGGTTGTGCCGTTTTCTTACAAATAATTCACAAGCGTTTATTCTTATACCCGGAATATATACCTATATCTATAAAAACGCTATGCTTATACACGTGAACTTCAATGTTCAATTATTCGATAACGGCACAATGAAAAAATCTGAAAAAAATTGTATTGACATATATAATACTAAAGAATATACTCACCAAATTTTATTGATCTATCACCATTTTGAAATTTGACCATGGTTTAGCATGGCAACATTGTATGAAGCTGGTGTACCTCCTTAAGACGCTAAAAAAAGGCTATTTTCATGATTTTTTTGATAGGTTTATATTATAGATATTGATATAAAAGTTGTTACACTTAATAAATACACTTTCGAAATACATTAAATTTTTTTAAAAATGTATTTATGTAACCCAAACAAACTTTAAACGCGTTTTTCTTGAAGCAAATCAAGGATTTTTTTTTAATTTTGATATTTACCTTTTTTCCAAAAACGGTGGAAAAAAACGTTTTTTTTGTTTTTTTTTAATATCCGCCATTTTGTTATTTTTGCATATATCAAAAATCGTATGATATGAAAACCGTTTAATTTTTTCGTTTCGGATGATCCATCTCCGAGATTTCATCAACAGCGCAGACCTACAATTTTTTAGGACATTTTTCAACTACCATTTTCCCTCTATGAATAGTGACTTAAATAAATAATTTTTTTTAATGTATTTCGAAAGTATTTAATAAGTGTAACAACTTTCATATCAATATCTATAATATAAACATATCAAAAAAATTCATGAGAATAGCCTTTTTTAGCGACTGAAGTGAGAAGACCCCTTAAGGCCTGACATTTAGTTGAAATTTTTGAAAATGTCGGATTTTCAAATTCGGTCAAAATTGCGGGAGATATGAGCTTTTTATTTAGGTTCCGCGGACCGGCGACCTTTGAACGCGTTTTTTTTTTCAAAACGATTTTTCCAAAATCCTTGACCACGATATCTCAAGACTCTCCGCACCGATCAAGTTCGATTTTTATAAGCTTCTTCTGCATATCAAAAGCAGTGCTTGAACGAAGGAATTTTTTTTTCGATCGATAGTTTTTTTTTATCAACGAACATAGAGTTTTTTAAAATCGAAAATCGATACTTTCACATTGGACTGCGGCCATTTTTCCAAAAATCAATTTTTCATTAAATCCTTCGTCCAAGCACTACATCATTTCACGCTAAAACTAAATGCGCTTGATCTTTTTTTTAAATTTCGGACGATTTGTTTCCCATCAGCAGCGGTCACCGCGACGGATGTTTTTCAAACAGCGTTCTGCACAAACCATTGTATCTCCCACATCTATAAATATTTGTAACACAAAAATTGGAAAAAATACTCTAAACCATACGCTTCAACGTAAACAAAAAATCAAAACCCTGCACACATCTGCCAAAAAACATCCACGAAAATTGTTTTGTAAAAAACTGTTCAAAGTTATGAAAATAAAACTCGATTTGATTCGATTTGACATTCACGAAAATTGCCTTTTTTCACCCACGAGCTAGGTGTAACCCGTCAAAGAAAAAAAAATGTTCAAAAGAGGACAATTCCGAATAGACGAAGGAAAACACGCTTCCGTTTAATGTTAACAAATCCGTCTCATTGGGTTTGTCGAACGTTGGAGATTTTTACTGAGCTGTTTTTCACTCAACTCTTATGTGCTCGAATGGAATTCTTTAATCTCCTTTCCTTATTTGTTTCTCGCAGATTCGGTCGACGGGATGCGACGATGTAGCGAGTTGGGTCTCCAGATGGGACGACAGAAGTTTAGCAAAGAGATGATGAACTGGGCACGGAAGAAGAGGCGTATGATCCGCAGGGAAGATTTAATAGCTTATCTAGCAGGGAAACCACCTCCTCCTAGACCGCACGCGCACAGGTAACGTCATCCGTAGGTCCGGTATATAACAATAACAATGAAAATGAACAAAATAATAATAATCGTTTATCGACGCGAATGGATCACTCTGAACATTCGCCCACGCGATTCGGAGATAAGGTGTTCTGCGTGCAAACAGAGACGAAGAATGCATAATTCACGGTCGCACAGTTAATCTCTACGAACGAAAAAGTTGACGCGAATTCAAACAAAAGCCAAAGAATCTCTGTTTACGTAAAACGTATACTTTCCATTCATTTCCATTGTAACTTATTATATATTAATTTTCAGGATTTGTCTACGGAATGTTTGTTTGTCTTCATTTAATTTTTGGCTGATGAAAAGATCAAAAGTATCACGACGTTAAAGTTTGGGTAATTCTTTAGATAAGTGACGTTTCCGAATAATTGTTGTTTCCGACCAAATCCAAACAAACCCAATGTAGGCGTCGCAATGTTCAAAAATGTTCTATTTTATCACGTGTTTCTGCGAACTTAAAAACCCCATAACTCTTACCCATACTTTAAACCGAAAAAACCCAATACAGGCGTCGAAATGTTCAAAAATTCCCCATTTTATCATGTGTCCGCGAACTTAAATACCCCATAACTCTTACCCATTTTTTAAATCAAACAAACCCAATGTAGGCGTCGAAATGTTCAAAGATACCCTATTTTATCACGTGTTTCCGTGAACTTCAAAACCCCATAACTCTTACCCATACTTTAAACAAAACAAACCTAATATAGGCGACGAAATGTTCAAAAATGCCTTATTTTATCACGTGTTTCCGCAAACTTAAAAACCCCATAACTCTTACCCATACTTTAAACCGAACAAACCCAATTTAGGCGTCGAAATGTTCAAAAAAACGTTATTTTATCACGTGTTTCCACAAACTTCAAAATAAAAATTCACCTTCCTCCTCCTAAATATCATCATTTATAAGTCAGTAAACGAGAAAATAGCAACAAAGAAGTTTCAGGCTCATTCGTCGGAAAAGTCACTTATCTAAACAATTTGCATCTAAAGTTTGAAAGAAATCTAAAGTTTGCATCGTTGGAATGCAACGATATGTTTTTTTTTTCCTTCATGTTGTATTTTTGTAATTTTTATCGTTATCTAAAGGTTTTTGTTGCAAAGTGAGGACCTACATTTCTTTTTAGAATATATAGCAACGTTTGAGCGATTCGCAGCGCCTAAATTGGCAAAAAATAAAAATTCGAGTACTTAAAGAGTTTCTCGTTTGTGTTCCAACGACGCGAAATTAAAGATTTTCGTGGGTTTTCAACGATGCGAACTTCGACGTTATAAAATATCGACGGTCTACCATCGTGAGCAGCGTTGGCCAGGGCTGATACTTGGATGACCGCTTAGGTGCATCTAATGAGATAACGCACGATCGGTGTGATTTTCCAGCCCGGGCGAAATTTCATGGCTGTTACGCATAGAGAAAACCGGCAAAACTCGGGGAATATCTCTTTCTTCTTGGAATAATCAGGGAGAAGTCGGGGAATTTTGAAAAATTTCTGGTATTTTTCAAAAAATTACTTTTTGTAAGAATTACGAACAACGAAACCGACTTTTAAAAAATTGAAAAGTATAAAAATAAATATTTTCAGTACTTATATTATTCTTGGCCAATATTTACAAGTGGGGCTCCAGCTAGAAAATGGGTTTAGAAATTTTGTACCCAGTCGATGTATTTCAGGGCACTTTGTTTATAATATTTAAGTCGGGGGAAGACAATTTAACCCTTCTTTCAACCCCCAAACGCTCTTTTTTTTTAAACTTTTTTAAAGGTATGGAGGAAACAGGTTTGGTGACATCAAGTGGGTCAAATTACACGGGTTTTGGTTTGTTTGGGTTTGTTTGGGTACAAGTCGAATTATAGCATACAGAAAACATATTTCAAAAATCGAATATTTTCCGGAAATATATATTTTTTCTTAATAGAAACACCCCTCCCCCATAATGAAAAACATATCTTCATACTGCAGAATAGCCCCGAACACGTGAAAAAAAATTGTAGCCGATTAGAGCTGTAGCCCCTACTTGTAAATATTTACCTTATTCTTTATTGTGTAATAATAAAGTTATTTCAGTGCTAAACATTGAACGTTTCGAAAACTAAAAACTAATTTACTCTAAAGCCTTTGCCTTCGATTTGTCGATACACAATCATACAATTATTATTGTAGATAAGTGTTTATATTTATTCTTTATTTATTGGCACCGACATACACATTTCTGTTTACAATAAAGAACGGGTTCTGTATTTGCTTTTAATATATATTTTGTTACTTGACAGAGTTTTAATTATTCTTGGAGTTTCGGTTTTTTTTTATTTTGTTTTAATATTTTATATTTTCGTATACTTGGCCTTAAAAAAATTAACTTCTTTATTTGACCCCAATTTTTCTGGAATATTTGCAGAACCTGTGTGGAAAACCTGGAAAAGTCGGGGAATGTTTGAGTCAATAAAGTATATTCTTTCCTGAGCTTTCTTCTTTCTGTTTTCTTTTCTTTCGATTATTCGATGAGTTTGACGATTGAATGGAAGTTGGCTTTTTGGAAGTGTAAATTGGATTTTTCGTTGATTAAATTTCGTTGGCGTTTTTCTCTCAACGAAAAATGGAAAAATGTTACGAAAAGATTTTACGACCGTGAAAAGTATGGCGGCGGGGGGGGGGGGGGGGGGGGGGTTGGGGTGATCAACAGTCATGCGTCCGAAAGTGAAAGAAATGGCTCACGAGGGGACTCAATTAGATATGTAATTTCAGGAGTTCACCGAAGCCTCGTATGATGGTTTGCGGTTCCCCTCCGTCACAGAGTCCTACACCTAGTATGGTAGTTACCCCATCGCCGGCTGTTGGTGGCGATCCGGATCCGGAACTTCACACTTTCAGGGAAGCCATAGCTCTCTCGGGTACGTCTCTCTTCGTCATGACTTTAATTAGCTCGAGCATTAAGGGGTTATATACAGTCAGGAGGCCCAAAAAGATCGATTAAAAAAAAATCTTGAGAAGACCTTTAAATCTATTAACGTAAAAATTGGTACAAATATTATGGTAACTTTTAACTGTATTTTAACATCTTTTATTTGTAAAAATTATTTTTAAAGCTGCTATTGCTTATCTCCGGGAGTACCTCTAAAAAAAGGCGTCATGCGGTGAGCACGATATATGTCTGGACTGGATCATCTAAAATGAAAAAAAAAAAAAAAAAAACCAAAAATATTTCGTTAATATAATGGATTATCTTGTAATTGATCGAAGGAATAAGCAAAATAATAATTCTTGACAAAATGGCGGCTGGTGAGAAAAAAATCGATTTTTTACAAAAAATTACGCTTTAAGTTGTTTATAAAATGGAAAATATTTATCGGTGAGAAAAAACCTTCGATTAATTACTAAAAAATATACTTGAAAAGATTGTGGTAAAATTTGAGACTGATCGGTTCAGCCGTTTCCGAGAAATCTTGCTCAGACTTCAAAAACACAGTTTTGAGAAAAACGCGTTTATGTGTACTTAAAAAACGCGTTGTGTGTACTTAAATATATGTACATTACGAAAATAAAATGTAAAAAAATCGATTTTTCGAAAATTTTAACTGTATATAACCCCTTAAAGGCACTTTTTGGCAGTATAAATAATTTACGTTCTCAATCGTCCACATATATTTTTTACAATCGTGGACATGAATAATTTGTCATTCCCTCTATTTTATTCCGTCTGTGAGTGACCCCTATAGCGATGGTGGTTCTCTCATAAAGGGAGCTTTCTAAGTGGTATAAAATGATGAGGAAGCAACGTGCGGGTCGCTAATTCGCATGATTTTTTTTTTAATCATGCCTTTATGATAATCCGCTCATGCAAAGAAAAAATGCCCGTAATTCCAACAATTGAGTAACTTTAAATGTTTATCCAATACTGTAAATTTAAAACTCCCCAGTTTCACAAAATCTCAACCGTTACCTCAATTATTCCCACACCCAATCGGGACACTGCTTTAGCGGTACGGTTCGAGGTTGTTTCTGGAATTTGACTTTTCGAACGTTTTGAACATATTTCCATTGAGGATTTGTGGGAATCTTACAGAGAAACATTTGGGATTCTTTAAGAATCATTTTAATATTTATATATACAATTTTAATTTGCAGTTCCAATTACATATACAAATAATTTTAATTGGCAGTTTAAATTTATATATACAAATAATTTTGATTTGCAGTAGTTTTGCGTTTTTGCGGACAACAATTAACTTGTTGCTTTACTCTCGGATGAGAAAATTCATGATGAAAAAGTCGTACGGAATGTTTTGGATTTTTTATGTGAGTAATTTGTGTATGAAAGAAACTTGGGAAATTTTACAATAATTGACGAGTGTTAATTCTTCGTAAAAGCGTTAATAATATCAATATAGTGTGATGAATTGTACCGTACTGAAATTCTTGTTCTGAAGAAATAACAAAACATTTATCAACGCTTGTCGCAACGATTTTCGCAAACTTCACGCACACTCGAATCTTGCAATATCGCGATAAGCGAACTTCGAACAAATTTTGATCCAAATAACGCCATCTAGTTTGCATGGGTTGCACTATAAAATCATAGAACGGTTTGTAGCCGGCGTGCCACGTTGATTTAAAAAAGGATTAAATGTCAATATGGGATTTTGGGAGTACTTGGATGGTTTTTTTTACAGAACTGTCACACACTAGTGATATAAAGCGTTGAAGTTTCAAGATTAAAAAATTCTGTGACTTAATGACCACAGTAGTCATGGCCAAAAAGTAGTCCCTCGGCTTCCTCGTGGAGTTCATTTTTGCACATAAGCTCTTTACGTTACAAAGATTTCCCTCCCATCAAGGGGAGGGTAGGGTTTTCAGCGTGAAAAAACACTTCCTTGCGAATTTTTTTCATCTATATGGATAGAGTAAATTTATTGAAACCTTTTGTACATTGTTAAGTGTCATTTCAAGAACATTCCGTGAAATTTGTACGCGAAAATATCCACAAACAAGCCGGTGACAAAGCTTTTCCAAGAACGCCTTTGGAAAAACACGATTTGCGGTGTTCACTGTATCTCAGCTAGAAATTATCTGAAATCAAGTAGCATTAAAATTTAGTCAAAGTATTATCAAATCCTCCCCCTAACGGTCTTTGATAATTTTTTTTTCATTTCTAAATTTTTGGTGGTCATGTAAAGTGAAAAGTGCCATTTTTCACGAAAAATTCCGTCATTTTGGGAGTGAAAAACCCCCTCAATATAAAACAAAATCTCAAACTAACCGTTAGGGGGGGGGGAGGTATTTTATATGTAGAAAGTGTGTACCAAGTTTGAAATAAATCGATCATGTAGTTTTCCAATGGCAGCAAACACGGACTTTGAAAAAGTGCTTTCGAGAAAAACGCGATTGAAGTTTAGAGAAGTCGGAGCTACAGTGTTAGAGGAGCGGGACTAAATACTCAATAACTTCGACAGTTTTGCTCTGATTGACTTGAAATTTTGGGATTATATTCTTGAAATGTTTAACTATAAGAAAAGACAAAAAAATCGATTTTTCAAAAGTGCAAACCCCTACCCTCCCCTTAAGTATATAATCCCAAATGAAGGATTCATTGGATTCTTATGGAATCCACGTACACTGAGAAAACAGTTTATTTATCGTAAAGAAATACATTTAGTTGGCACTTTTATTCAAATATTCACTAACTGTTACAAAACTATTAGTTGTTAAGAAATATTCGTGTTCTCATGGCAACATTTCATAGCCATAGTATTTCTTTGAAAAGACTGATTCATTTGATCATTTTCTTCTCTCTTAACTCAGTAGATGTTTATGGTCATCGAATAACGAGTTGAAATTGTGATATAATAATACAGTTCAAAGGAGTAGAGATTTGTTCACAATTAATATATTTAGATTTGGGGCCGTTAACGTATAGTTGCCGCGACTATTCTGTGTTCAATGCAAATGAACATGTCACAATAATTAACTGATCTTTATTAAGGGGCTATACCAGTGTGAACGCTGAAAATTTGGCTGATTTTCGGGAATTTTTTGGAAGAAAAGTACTTAATTAAATGTTTCGGAAAATTATGAATATATTTGGCTATATTTGACCTATATTACATAATTTTTTCATAGAAAAATATTGAGATCCAAGCGACTCATGCGCTGCCTTCGGAGGCGCCAAAAAAAGTTCCTCCACTGCTGACATGATTCCGGCCGATTGAGTAGCTGAAACCGAAAAAGGAAAAAATGTTAAACTGGAAGGTATTTCCTGTACAATGACGTAGAATTTTCGAAAAATATCAAAATCTAACAAAATGGCGTAATTATGAAAAAAAGTCTGTTTTCTTGCCTATAAAATGGTCGTTTTTTTCAATGCCAAATCGTCAATTTTCATCCAATCAAAAAACATCCTATGTCATTGCAGAGTAAATATATTCAAGAGTACTCAGTTCAAATTTGAAGTCAATCGGATAATTGCTCTTTGAGTTACAATGTTAGCAAATTTGACAAATCTCATTTCGAGAAAAACGCGTTTAAAGATTCAACTATCGATTTTATACCACAAGCGGTTGCTCTTCAGAAGGCTGCCATTCGGGGAGTATTAGAGATACGGCTTCGAAATTTTTACAGGATATTCTTGAAAGTATGAACTGTCGAAAAAGGCAACAAAAAAAATCGATTTTTTGAAAGTGTCACACTGGTATAGCCCCTTAAAAACGACTATCTCGACCGCATTTGGGCCAAGAGTTACACAGTTGACGCGACAACTTCGCGAAATAAGGATTTATTAACCATTAATGAATCGGTATAGTCCTTTGCGATAACAGTCGGACACTTATTACAAAATGAATATTTGGTAATAATTCAAAATCTTCAGTTGAATCAAATACAGCTCTGTTAATAGTTAGTAAATAACTGTTAAAAAATCGACGACTCGTCCCAAATAATGATTTGTTAATAGTTAAAAAATCTGTACTTGAGATGAGTATCGTACATTTGGCAAGACCGTTTACTTTGTACGCTACCATGGCCCTTTGTCGCATAAGCTCGTTCGTGCGCAGACGCGACGTAGATACGATCGAGGTACACTGGAGACTGTGCGTGACCACATGTCCACTTACCTAGAGGATATCAGTTTGTGACCGTGTAAACGTGAATTTATTCTCTGCGCCGATGGCATCAATTAACGATTTGCTTGTTTTGTGGGACCTGCCAAATCTTTAGGAAACTTTCGAAAGTATATATAGAGAATATTAAATTATGCGTTAGAGCAGGGGTGGCCAAGACGTCGATCGCGGGACCGGTCGACCGCCTATTTTCCATGAGAGTTGTTCCTTGCTCTGCGACGTATTGATGCTACCGTCTTTGTTGTCCTCCGATTAACGGACTTGCTACTTGTAAAGGAACAACTCTTATTTTCCATGAGAGTTGTTCCTTGCACACTTGCCCACTAGCCCTATAGTGCTACATTGATTCAACTGCACACTCATCTGCCGACAATCTATGAATGATTTTCTCCAAATATTCATTTGGTAATTAGGTACACGAATCTTGATTTGTGCGAATATAAAATATAGTTCACTCAACTATCCTTTACATCTGGGACAAGTTTTTCTACTGATCTCATTGAATAAACGCCTCAGTTATAAGAAACAAGTATTCATAGTATATTAATTCGAAACATTGGGTTAGACCAACTATCTATTGGCTTTTAAGGCACCACACCACGGTTGGTGCGGGGTACGAGGGTGTATTTTTCGTAATTATTTTCAAGCAAACGATGAATGGAATTTTTTTTATTAATACTCATAGTCAATATATACATATAGAAGACTGTATACAAATTTTTGTACTCGAATCTAAAGTGCAGTTTGCGGTGTACGAAATTGTTGCTCGGCGGTTGACAGCGATTAAGCCATACGCTTCATTTGAAAAACAAAATAAAAATATATTTAGAAACTAGACATATAGGTTTAAAGCATCACGTAGGGGAATTTTGATATCTAAACAAAATGGCGGACCAGCGAATTTTATTTCCGATTTACATGGAAAATTTTCATCGACCATAAAAAAAAATAGAAGTGGGCCCTTTATAAAAAAACCCCTACGTGGTGCCATAGAGACTGGGTTTTCGAACAGTTTAAGATTTGACGCATGCAAATCGGATGAATAGTTTTTTTAACATGTTGTCAACCAGGTTGAAAAACGTAGTTTCGAGACAAACGCGTTCAAAGCCGCACATCTGCCGCTCGGCGCGGTCGTGCGCTTCGAACGGTTTCACATAAAATGCTGTATCTCCCCCAATTTGACAAATTTCTCTAAACAATTTGGTGAGAGCATTCTTAACAAATGTATTTTTCAGAAAATGAAAAAAAAAAGGGCAAACTTTTTTTTTACCGTGGTGCGGTGCCTTAAGAACGGGTATGTTCCGTTAAAGTACCCATTTTTTAAAACTATTACTAAATCTTTATATGTGACAATTCAGAGGCTCAAATGAATGATTCATTAACTGTGAGAAGATATTTATTTCGCCATATCCAGCTTTACCATTTTTTAAGGTCTTAGGCCACAGTAACGGGTATAAAATCATGTGCGAATTGAACAATTTTGCCGACTGCCGAGGCACAAAATGGCCGACTACTCGAAACTTCTCGAAACAGCGTTTTTCCAATCGGCGTGACAAATAACTTCAACAATTTTCACTCGATTTACTTCAAATTTAAAAGTTATGTTCCTAATTGCATTTCGCAGAGAACTACCTACGGAATTTCTGATTAATCGAAAACTTTTCATTTTATAAGCAGTTTATGAGCAGTTATAACGAAATTTTTCACTGAAAATTCATTTCTTAAGTTCAAATACCTACAACTTTCGAATAAAACAATATTTTTTAACTTCCGTACGAACTTCTCTAGGTATTCTAATGTAGATTGACGAGAATTTTTGTTTTTTGTTCTAGGTAAAAAATTGTCGATGCTAAATGTCACGCCGCGGAGCGCCTAAAAAAAGATAAAAGAAAATATTAGTAGTCGACCATTTTGTACATCGGCAAAAATATATATATTTGACAGCTTGATATTCATACTATGGACATCAATAGATGTGTAATTAATTTTATGAGTGAATCACTTTTTCATACGAAAAAAATGGTTAAATTCGGACATGATTTCATACCCGTTACTATGGCCTAAGGCCTTAATCGTTAACAAATCCTGGTACATAGAAATACATTGTTTTCTCAGTGTACATCACGAATCGTGACTATGAGACGTTCTCCATCCCGACGTCTTCCACACAAGACATCTTGTAATCGCTTATTCATAAGGATTTTTCCTTCTGCCCGCAGGCTCGCCGATGTCGCGACGTACCGGAAGGCAAACCGAGCTCTCGGCCTTTATAAGCAGCGAATTCGCGCGTCACCATAAACGGCCTGCGTCGCACGACGTCGACATGGGCTCACCGACGCACAAACGTTCGCGTTTTATGTAACGACGCGCTATTCGTAACGTTAGATTTCTTCATTCTTTTACCCCTCGCCCCTTTCCCCCCGACTCGCCCCGCGCGATCTTTGCGCCCTGCCGCGAACCTTTCCCCGTCACTGTCACCACCCGCACCTCGCCATCCCCGCAATTAACGAACTAAATCGACCAACACCGATTGCCGAATCGTTCCGAACATCTCCAAGCACGCGCAATCCGTCAAAGTTCTCATGGAAATTCCAAAAACGAGGACGAAGCGAACGTTTCGTTGGTGACAACGTTTTTCTTTTTTACACTTTTTCTTTGCTTTCGCGCGGCCAGTCGAGCGCAGACATCCGCGAGTCTTTCGTACGAACGGTGCGGAGCGTGGAGAGAGAAGACGAGTTTGCCCCGTTGGAACATCGAGGGAGCACAGAGCGGAAGGGGGGCGCTGCGGCGCGAGACGAGAATTTGATAATTCCACGCGTTTCGAAAATACCACGCGCGCGCGTTTCTAGAATTAGGCGAAATTCGCTTCTCGGCGCTAGGATTAAAGAAATAAATGTGGGGAAGAAGGAACGAAGGCGTTGAAGGTCTACAACCAAATTTTCGTTCTTACGAACAACCTCGAGAGCTTGGGAAAAATATCTCGTCTCCGGGCACGATCGAATTTTTCGTTTCTTGTTTCGTTATCCTTGTGGAATTGGGAAATGATGCGGTCGAAGATTTATGTACAGGTATCGCGGTGTATCGAGAGAAAAAAATGTCGATCTTCCATCTGCGAACAATGTTACTAGCCGTTGAAAAAATTCGTTCCATATTCCTCCAATCTCAGTTTTTTTCTCTCCCCATTCGATTGACATTGAAATTCGCTCTGTACGTTCAAACTCGAATACCTCGAAAGCTTATAAATATTTCTCGGATCCGGTCGAAGATCCTCGAGCCTGACCTTGACAGCTCCAAAAACCTTTTGTCACAACCATCTTGATCTCACAAACTTCAAAATAATTACGACTACTCGTAAAATGCACACTTAAAAATAAAAGTTCGTTTTTCGCACAGCCGCAATGCGTGTAAAAATAATCATACCGAGATTACAAAAAATCCTTTGAATCAATTAGCTGTTCAAGTTTGACCGCAGGGAGTGAATTTCCCGCGTTCACCGAACGGGGAAAAGAAAATGGCGTTGATATTTGCGTCGTTGGAATGCAACGGAAGTTACACTTCATGCTGCCCCTTCTCGTTATCACGCAAAATTCTTTTTCACACATTTATATCGTAAATCCCTGACTCGGTCTCGAAAATAATGAAGCGATTCTCGCAGGCTAATTTGGGCGAGAGCTATGGAAATTCACAAGTATTCATCATCATTGCGTTCCAACGATGCAAACTCCAGTCTCGGAAAAGAAATATTATTTGTTCTCTGCCAGCGCTTAGGCCCAAGAGCTGACATTTGCCACGAAGCTTTTGGCCCTCGATAAAATTGTTCGTAGGAGTCGACAATTTTTTTTTCGACGAGCCCTGCCACGCGTAAATGTGATTGTCGATGTGTACATTCGTTTTTGAAGTTACTCGAACGAAAAGAAATCACAGCCGTCGGTGTCTGCGCCGAAGAAAGGACAGGCCGAATGGCGAAGCGAGGAAAGAAACATCGAAAGTCAAATCTCTAGAGGAGGGAAAAAGGGGAATTGTTAAACGTAACTTCGCAATTATTACCCTTCCTTCCCTGTAAAGTGTAATATTGTTATGGTTATTATGTGATTATAGGTAAATTGATATTCGGAAGCTTTTATCAAAAAAATATATGAGTATGTGAATATATATATATATATATATATATATATATATATATATATATATATTTACATACGCATGTACGAATGATTTTGTAGAGTTTTGTTACCGAAAGATATCGAGTCAGTTGGATCCCGTTGAGGCCAGGCGAGCGAGATGCTAAAGGGGGTACGAGCATCGATAAATCGCCAAAATCGCGTTTGCGTTGATCGAAACATAATTCGGCGTGAAAAAAATAACCGATAAACGTGGCTTTCGCATCACCTTGATTACGATCACAGTTTGAAGGAAAGGAAAAAAAAACATCGTCAAGCGCTTGTTCCAGCAATTTTGACGGCCTGCAAATTGAAAATGAACGTACAACAACTTTTTATTTCGAATTATGCATATTTTGCACTGCGAAATTGTTTTTTTTTTCGAATTCTCTTTGGGTGTCCGTGTAGGCAATTGTTTTGCGAGAGTAATCGCTTGGAGTTTTTCCCTTTGTATTATCGTTTTTTTTTTTCATTCAAACTCTGTCCGCGTTACGGTCATTCGTGGATTAATTTTTCACGCATCGTTTGACCGCCGAACGCGCTCTGCGTACGAACGTGTGGATGCGCGTCGAAGAGCGTGGGTGGATGAGAAATTGAACCGGCGGGGTGGAGAAGGCTTGCCACGTGCCTGTTTAACCGTCGAACTTTAGGGCCGGGGGGGAAGGGGGAGGGGGAATTGTTCGTTCGTTAATCCGAAGCTGTCCGAAAATTTTGTAAAAACCGTTGCGCTATCGAGAAGAGGCGAGTGAGATTTTGGAGGAAAAGAAAATACGGAGAGTCTCTGTCTCGGGGAAATTTTGGTCGAGGACGAGGCGTTTACACGTTGAAGTTTATATAGTTGGAATGCAACGATATTTTTTGTTCATCTTTTATTTCTTTATTTTTATCATCCAAACCTTTTTTTTTTGCGAATTGAGGTCGTAAGTTTCTGACAAGGCGTAAAAACGTTTGAGCGATTTTCGCATTCTAATTCGGAGAAAAAAAATACGAGTGATTGGAATGAATGAATTTTCGTTGCATTCCAGCGATGCAAACTTCGAACCCAAACGAATAAAAAGAGCGAAATATTCTGGAATTCATCGGAGAAGAAATGTTCATCGACGGGGGAGACTCCGGGTTAAACATTTTCACGCGTCGAGCAAGCAAAGCTCGGGACCTTCGGGTCTGGCCGAGAGTCGAGTCACACATATGTATATTAAATATATGTATAGTTATTGAAAACGCCGATACTTATACATTTATAAATATCTACGGTCCGCATATTCCGCGATGCCAGGCTGAATCGCTGCCCGCGGTTCGCGACGATTTTTTTTTCTCAGCGTCCGATCGCGTTCTTCATTGTTTGCATTTTATTTTTATTACCATATAAACTTTTCTTCTGCACTTTTGAGGCACGGATCCCTGGGAAGGACGATCAAAAATATTTTCGTGATATCGGTAGCCTTAATGTACGAAAAAAATGGAATAATCCAAAGAAAAATTCGGTGCTTTCCGAACACGCAAATTTAAATACTGTTAATTTTCGGAAAACGAGAAAATTTCAAGAATCAACGTAGGGGCAGCTATTCGCCGGCTTTTGCGTCTATGTCGCGTGTACACGTGCGCGTATACGTAAGAAAAGAGAGGACACGAGGGAAAAGAATAAGCAGAGATTAGCACATCCGGTTATTTTAGAAAAAGAAAGAAAAAAAAACAAACATTCGTCAACTTTGTTTTTTCCACATTTTTATTATTCTATAAAAGTGACTGCGAGTATTTTTACGGAAATGTCGCCCCGGTTCGAGAATTTGAACGAAAATTATCGTAGAATTTTTCACGTCCCGATTATTTTTGCGCTGTCATTGCGCAACTTACGGAAGTGGTTCGGGTCGCTTCCAAAAAAAAAATAATTTTAATTTATTTATCGATAATTAACGAATTTATTTATTCCTTGAATAATAAATAAATAAATCCTCGAGCTGAAAATAAAAAAGAAATAGCTTTTCTTTTCGAACTAGCGTGACGTGCGATAATCTCTGCGAAAAAATTCTTCCTTCCCTGAAGCCGTTTTTTTTTAATCCCTTCGAGAGCGCGCGACGTTTTTTCCCACGCATCGTTCGCGACGAACCGCCTCGTTTCGGGATTTTTAATTGTGAAAATAAACATTTTGAACGAACGTGAAAATTATTTTAAAAGTCCGCTTTTACCGATGTCGCGATGTTTTTTTTGTCTTCGATTTCGTTCGGTCCGGAGACGTTCGATATATTTTCCTCGAACGGAAGCGCCGACTCTCGATCGATACGCGAGTCTAGCCGCTTATTTTACTTTCAAGCAGGGGGGTGGGGGGAGGAGGAAAAAAGTCGCCGACGAAGAGAAACAAACGGAGAGTCCCATCGTAAAAATTGCGACGTGCGGGTCGAAATTCGAAAAGAAGATGCAAGAAAATAAATAGGATGAAAACAAAGAGACAACGTTCCGAAAAAAAAACACGAAACGAGCGATTTGTTGTTCGGTTGTAAATAGAGCGCTTTACTATTAAATAATAGTTTAACGATTAAGCTGTAATACGTTTTTAGCGATAACGCTAATATTAATATTGATTACTATTCGAAGAAACAAAAAACAAACAAAAAAAACGGAAAAAATAGCTTTAATCGTAATATTTATCGAGCGAATACCGGCAATATTCAATAAATGTCCATGAAAAACGAAAAATCCACGCCTCCGTTTCTCAAATGGTTTGCGAAACAAACGAAAAAGACAAACAAAAAAGGAGACAAAACGTGCACACATTCGTATTTGACACGTAAAACGATAGAGACAAGGTTGATCGTACGCGCGGATGGAAAGTGGTTTTTTTTCTCGCCTGAAACGTATACCTCGAGACTCGAGTGACCTCTGTGATAAACGAGGAATTGGTGTGTGCGTCGTTTCGCGCTGTTCCAGCACAAAGGGGCAAAATAACGAAAAGCGACGGGGGAAAAAAAGTTCTTCACCAAAGTCTGTTGTACAAAATCGAACCGAACGAAAGATCGTAAAAGAGAGGAAGAATTTGGATTCTTCGTTCTCTCGAGATTGATTGATCGTCAATGTGATCGGATCGACGGGTACAGACTTTTTTTTCTATCTGTCTCCGTCCCTTCTCTCGCTCTCCCTCCCTCTCCGCCTCTCTCTCTCTCTCTCTCTCTCTCTCTCTCTCTCTCTCTCTCTCTCTCTCTCTCTTTCTTTCTCTCTCTATCTCTTTTTTTGTTCTCTATTTATTAGGCAAAGTTGCGAGGTTAACGATAACTTCGATCGAAACGAGGCGAATGAAAACTCTACGAAACACACACGAGAAATGATAGAAAAAAAAACGAAGAAGTGGACGACGAGGCAAAGGATTGGTGCTGTTAATTTGTTTTGTTCTTGGACACAAGGAGCTTGTATATTTTTGCGTCTCTTGTTTGTACGAATTAATTAAAATAAATGAAAGATGAAATCGACCGGGGAACGAGTTTTCCATTGATCCCGTGCTGAAATTGTCGTTCGGCTCGAATTGCATTCCTATGCATGGCCACAATTCTCTCGAATAATGCCGATATTTCGATGTCAGAGGTAATGAAATTTTGATATTATAATTGTTATTATTTCTATTTAGGTTTCTTTTCCTTGTTTTTTTTAAACTGCGTTTAACAGCCTTTAGGCGTCTTGCCAACATGATTTTTTTTTTCATAATTAACCCTGAAATGTTACGAACAATTTAAGGGGTTAGGCCACAGTAACGGGTATAAAATCATGTGCGAATTTAAAAATTCGTTTTCGTATGAAAAAGTGATTTACTCATAAAATTAATTGCACATCTATTTAGCAAAGTTGGGCGTAGTTATAAATACGAATACGAATGTATTCACATCGTGATTTTCATGTGAATATGAATACAAATTTATTCATACTTCACTTACTGTAAATACGAATACAAATAAATTCGTATTCACACTCGTGAACGACTCAATTTCCACAAGTTGAAGAAAAGAAGGAAAGGAAGAAAAGCGTAAAAACTCACTTGTGGTATAAATTTTAATATAATTGTCGTCAATTCGATTTTAATTTTCTTGAACTTGAGAAAATTCGCAACTCATTTCGTGAATTTTTTCATATTTATAATGTAATATTTGAAACTCACAACTTTTTTGACAAAGATTTATTCGCCTCGACGCAATGTTTTCTCTTAAAATACGTAAGAACTCACTTTTGGTGTAAATTCTAATCTAATCATTGTGAATTTGATTTTAATTTGTTTTAAATACGAAAAAAATCACGACTTATTTTGTGAATTTTTTTGTATTTACAATTTTTTGTGAATACATTTGCATTAACAGATTTTGATGTGATTTTTTTTTAATTCACAGTATTTTTTTATAAATATTCACATTTTGTGTGAATATTCACAATTTTTTCTGTAAATTTATTTGTATGTTCAGAATATTTGTGAATACAATTGTATTTGTATGCATGCATGCGAATACAAATAAGTGAAGCATGAATAAATTTGTATTTATATTCACACGAAAATCACGATGTGAATAAATTCGTATTCGTATTTATAAATAGGATTACGCCCAACTCTGCTATTTAGTATGAATATCAAGATGTTAGAAAGTATATATATATATATATATTTTTTTCGATGTACAAAATGGCCGACTACTAATATTTTCTTTTGTTATCTTTTTTTAGGCGCTCCGCGGCGTGCCATTTAGCATCCACATTTTCTTACCTAGAACAAAAACTAAAAATTCTCGTCAATTTACATTAGAATACCTAGAGAAGTACGTACGTAAAAAAATATCGTCTTATTCAAAAGTTGTAGGTATTTGAATGAATTTTCAGTGAAAAATTTCGTATATAACTGCTCATCTAATGAAAAGTTTTCGATTGATCAGAAATTCCGTACGTACTTCTCTGCGAAATGCAATTAGGAACCTAACTTTTAAATTTGAAGTAAATCGAGTGAAAATTGTTGAAGTTATTTGTCACGCCAGTTGGAAAGAAGCAGTTTCGAGAAAAACGGGTTTAACGTTTGTTTGGGTTACGTTATACGCTCAAAGTCGGTGAAAAAAATGTCTTGCTATAAATCGAATAGTAACTTATTCTTATGATGATAAAGCACCGTTTTAGCGAAAAAAATCGATTTTTTGAAAATTCTACTGTGACCTTGCTCCTTAAGGAGGTTGCTCAGCTATTGCGAAATAGTAAGAATTTGCTGAAATTTATTGAGGATATTTGCGAACAGGTGTTACGACTCCGTGTAAAATGTCAAGTACTTCGTCTGCGTGATTGTTGAGCAATTAATTATTGAAGTTAAGCTCTTATACACAGCCAAAAGCTTCATGAGAACTCTAATACGACTGTCGCAACATAATAAAAATAGTAAGAATTGAATGGAAATAGGCGGAAAAATTCTGGAGATTTTTATGAATAATTTCAACGAAGAGTACAGCATTTTGTCTGTCTCGTTATCGAGATATTTGTGAAATAAAACAGGAAGTTTCAGCCGATTTGCGTTAAACGATAAAGCGCCCTACGACACGTGGTAACGCTGCTGTCAAGTCGGCCATTTTGAATGGGCGCCAAAATTTAAAACGCACATACTATTGCTTCCTTGCTATGAATTTCTTACCGCGGTTTCATAAAGAGTATTTAAATATTTTAAATCATTACTTACAGAAGCTGCAGTGCATGTGTTTCGACATAACCTTCAAATCAATTACGCGTGGTCCCTCGACTGCGCATTTATTTTCCGGCTCAACTACTTTTTTCCGCCGCTTTCCACGTTGTACTTGCTCCAACCGTCGATTGTACTGTTTTTCGGTTTGCATTTTTCCCTTCCATCTTTTCATTTTCGCCGAACAAAAAAACGGAATTCGCGAAGGATGTTTGACAGCTACGCGCTCACGATGTGGCGTTCGTATCTGAGCTCAGTTATACCAGTTACTGAGAGCTAAATTGCGCCTTTGCCATATTTCAACTTGGTTCATAACTTATTCGCGATGTAAATTAACAAAAAAGATTAATAACACTTATAAACAGTCAATTATATGCATTCCACATATTGATTAGCTGAAATTTCTTTATTTCACGTAACCGAAAATTTAATTATTCGGGGTTGGCAGCCGTTATAGGCGCCTGTGTTTAAGCATATACGTTTCCCTCTTGCCGCCTGCCCCGCAAAGACCCCGAGCATCCTCCTTAAAGGGCCATACCAGTGTGAACGCTGAATGTCATTTTTGGGAATATTTTGGAAGAAAAGTACGCGATTAAATGTTTCGGAAAATTAAGAATATATTTAGCTATATTTGACCTATATTACATAATTTTTTCATAGAAAAATATTGAGATTCAAGCGACTTATGCGCTGTCTTCGGAGGCGCCAAAAAAAAAGTTCCTCCACTGCTGACACGATTCCAGCCGATTGAGTAGCTGAAACCGAAAAAGGAAGAATGTCGTTAAACTGGAAGGTATTTCCTGTACAATGACGTAGGATTTTCGAAAAGTATCAAAATCCAACAAAATGGCGTAGTTATGAAAAAGTCTTTTTTCTTGTCTATAAAATGGTCGTTTTTTTATGCCAAATCGTCAATTTTCATCCAATCGAAAATATCCTACGTCATTGTAGAGTAAATATTTTCAAGAGTACTCAGTTCAAATTTCAGGTCAATCGGATAATTGCTCTTTGAGTTACAATGTCAGCAAATTTGAAAAATCTCATTTCGAGAAAAACGCGTTGAAAGATTTAACTGTCGATTTTTGCAAGATAAAATGATTAGACATACGGCCTTGAAAATTTTACAGGACATTCTTGAAAGTATAAACTGTCAAAAAAGGCATTTAAAAAATCGATTTTTTTAAAGTGTCACGCTGGTATAGCCTCTTAAGCCGTAGTCGGTATTGAAAATCACAAAATTGTCGAAGTTACGAGTATTTTTCGGTAGGAAGGTCGAGCCGCTGCGCGCGGTCGACCGCGAGGTTCGATCACTGTATACGAAAAGTGTGTTTCGTGAAGCGCGAAAGAAGCACGCCAAGCACGTAGATCTTCTCAAAAAGAGGCCCAGTATGCTAATCAAGCTGTCAAAGGGGACATGTATGGACCAGGAATCGCTGATTGAAGGTAGGACTAACAAAAACCGCACCGTCGACCGAACCGCACGTTTACGTTCTTTTGTGATTATCTCGAAACTACATTTTTCGAAACGGCTTCAAGTAAATCTCGTAAACTATCGGTCCGATTGCTGTGAAATTTGTACACAATACTTTTATATACATTGTCTAAAAGGTGACGTAGGATTATTGTGATTACTTGATTAGTTTTTTTATTGCCGTTTTTTCTCGTAAACTTTCGGTGAAAAATACACATTTTTTCCTTCGGCTCACTACAATTTCCCTAATGATCGAAAAAAAATATCGCTACGCTACGTCGTAGCGACACTACTCACGAATAAGCTAATTTTTTTTCTTCACATGCACCTGACGCTGATACACCTGCAGCAACATACGCGCGTGTCTTGCGCAGAGCCTGCCCGAAAATTTCTGCAGCGTCGCCTTTTTTGATATTCTAAACTAAAATTCATCTGAGGCATTCTTAAAGCCGTTTCTTACCTTGTGTTAAAAAATATTTTGTTTTATACTTTCGAGTTTATGAATTAAAAAAAAATATACCCATTTTCCGAGCGGTGAGGGTGGCCAGACGCCTTAAGGGAAGGGTAGGGGTTTCAGCGTGAAAAAAACCCTTTTTTGCGAATTTTTTTCATCTATATGGATAGATTAAATTTATTGAAACCTTTTGTACATTGTTAAGTGTCATTTCAAGAACATTCCGTGAAATTTGTACGCGAAAATATCCACAAACAAACCGGTGACAAAGCTTTTCCAAGAACGCCTTTGGAAAAACACGATTCGCGGTGTTCACTGTATCTGAGCTAGAAACTATCTGAAATTAAGTACCATTAAAATTTAGTCGAAGTATCATCAAATCCTCCCCCCAACGGTCTTTGATAAATTTTTTTTTCATTTCTAAATTTTTGGTGGCCATGTAAAGTGAAAAGTGCTATTTTTCACGAAAAATTCCGCCATTTTGGGGGTGGAAAACCCCCTCAATGTAAAAAAAGCTCAAACTAACCGTTTGGAGGAGGTATTTTATATGTAGAAAGTGTGTACCAAGTTTGAAATAAATCGGTCATGTAGTTTTCAAATGGCAGTGAACACGGACTTTGAAAAAGTGGTTTCGAGAAAAACGCGGCACCGGCTTTTTTCTGGATATTTTCGCGTACAAATTTCACGGAATGTTCTTGAAATGACACTTAACAATGTACAAAAGGTTTCAATGAATTTACTCTATCCATATAGATGAAAAAAATTCGCAAAAAAGTGTTTTTTTTTCATGCTGAAACCCCTACCCTTCCCTTAAAATATCATTACCCACATTCAGATTGTTGTGGGGTTTAGCCATCGGGGTGAAGTACGAGGGGAGTGCCCTATGCATCAGCGCGGAACCGAGTGACTGTTAGATTTCAATTAATCGTCATATTAAACGTACGTTTTCGAACTATTTTTCTACATCTATTTGTAAAAATATGCATTTTTGAACATTCGGCGATTACATTAAGTGTTTTCACTACTTTGCATAATTATTTTCTATGACTTTTTCTCTAACTACTTAATTAATATTAAGTAATTATTGCTAATTAAGAGAATAAGTACCAATAATATTCGTTGTTAATTATCCTGACCGAGTAGTTTGAGGTTCCCGGGCATAATTACCGAATACCGATAAGATAGGTAGCATTTGTGCCGTCTAAGACGTTCCCATAATTGCAGTCTAATATTTTGTGTGCTTCATTTCCGCACAAATTCGCTATCAAAAACATTAATAATTTTATAACGGTACTGTGAATCTTCATTTTCACGGTACCAAGGGTTAGTCCGATAATTAGTCGAATCGTACCTATTTTTTCAGCTCTGTGGTAACATTCACTCAGCAGATATTATTAATGTACTGAAAAATGATCGGGAGTTTTCCATAAGCTTAATGTAGTTCCCCCACGAAATACGTCGAGTTGCCGATTTTTTTTCTTCTAAAAAACGGTACTGTGGATCGTATTCAAACTGCACAGGATGATCAGCAAAGACGTTATAAAGGCCCTGAAAAAAATTCAGCACGGTGGTACCATGTTGACTTAACCCCATAACAACCTTAAGAATTTCCACAGTGTCAACTTATTTATTCACGAGTGTGGAATCAGAAAGGGCCTTGTCTTCCGCGGCTTACACCTGCAATGAGGTAAGATTCTCTCTGAAAGACGAAACTTCAGATGCTCTCTCTTTTTTGCAGTTATCGTTTTAACAATCTCAATCTCGTTAATTAAATTGGCCATGTTGTTGCCTGCCTGCCACAAGCTATGCCTTTTGTTTGCATTCTTGTAACCACTACTCGCTGACTTTCATAAAACTTCCTAATTTTTATTGTGCTTATTTACTACTTTTTTATTACCATAAAAGTTCCTATTGTTTGTTTTTTGTTTGTTTATTTATTTTATGGTGGGTTGGATATATTTTAGAACGTGGCAGACTACATTTAGAAATGTATAATAAATTAAGTTCTCAATAAAAGACGAAAATTTTTAATAAATACTGTGGTTTCACTTAGCTATACACTATTATTTCTACAACTTCCATCTTCACTTTTGATCTGCTAACGTTTTTAATCAAATTCTCCCAAAAATATCGGAATCACTACATTGGATTCTAAACGGGATGTTCCATTGGAATCCCATGTACGAATCCGATTTGAATCCTTAAGGATTCCCCCATTATCGGAAAGAATCAAACATGATTCTTGAATGGTGTTGAAGTTTGCATCGTTGGAATACAAGGAAAATGATTATTTCTCAATTGCTCGAATTTCTTGTAAAATATTCGTTACAAAAATCCATCGATATTTTTTTAACTCTCTTATTTAGACGTCGATAATTAAAATCTGGAATCAAAACATTTTGTAGAATAATGAAAATGAGAAAATATAAATTTAAAAAATAACTTTCCTTGCATTACAACGATGCAAACTTCAAGACGATATTCTTAAATGGATTCCATCGCGTTCTGCATGTTGATGTTTTTTAAATAAAATATATGGATATACATAAATGAGTGGATCTTCAAAAAGTATCAATCTTATCGCAAAGAAGTGTGAATCGCTTAAACGGTTAGGTTTAAGACCCAAAATCAGGGTTATTGAACAAAATTTATTTTGACGAAATAAGCAAGATGATTGAAAAATCGTTTGCACATTTATTTGTATGTATATTGACAAAGTTGTGTACCAAGCTTCATTAAAAAAATCGATAATTAAAGAAATTGTAAACAATCTGGTGAAAAACCTTTAAACGTGAGAGGCTCGACAGTGTACTTGATTTCGGCCACCCGGTTGATCTGAAACAAAAAAACCAGTTTTTTTCTTAAAATATACTTGGCTAAGTATATATTATTTATATAATATATATATATATATATTTTTTTTTTATACATATTTTATAAAATATATATTTTTTGAAATATACTTGGCTATAATATATATTTTTTATATATATTTTATGAAAATATATATATTTTTCTTAAAATATACTTGGCTAAGTATATATAAAATATATATTGGCTAAGACTTGCCTGAGTTTTTTTTGTTATCGAGTTTCAACCAACGATTTTTTTTTTTTTCATTTTTTTTTCGATTTTTCGGGGAAACATTACATTATTGTTCATAACTAATGAAAAAAAATGTTGAGAAGAAAAACGTCCGTGAAGACTGCACTACTATGACACTGAATAATTGTAACACATTTCAAGTCGATCCGTTCATTAGATGTTGAGAAATCGTGTACACCGTTTTATGGAAGGAGATACCTTTAGGCCAAGAAGAAATTTGCTGATTTTCTTGACTTTTTTTTAAAGGACATACCTCTACACGATTTTTGATAGTTAGGGTATGTTTCATTACTACTTTCGGCTGTTGAATGGTATTTTTCTTATTAATCTTTCAAAATGGTGGCGGTATGGCACGGTCTTCTAAACTGCATTTTCAAAAGTGACGTGACGTATACCTAAAAAACTAATCGACCGATTCTGATGTAATTTGGCATAAACATTTCTCACCTTATTGTCTGAAACATGACTAATTGTTCTTGAAAATAAAAAAAATACTTTTTTTATTGCAAAATGAACCCATTTTTTTTGGAAAATTCAATCTTTTTGTTCCAAAGCGTATCATTACATTGATTTTCAACTTTTCTCACTTTTCCTTGGTTCATATTCTGCGTATGAGTGTTAATGAAAGCATAATCTTCGTTGGTTTTTTTTTTCAGATTAATCCCGCCGATGCTACGTGTCACGCCGTCTGACAACATCTGCCGCAACCCGTTTAAAAGACCGCGCCATACCTGCACCATTTTAAAAGATTAATACAAAAAAACCATTCAACAGCCAAAAGTAGTACTAAAATATAGCCTAAGTCTCAAAAATGGTGAAGAAATCCTTCCTTTTAATACAAAATCATGCGTCAGACTTTTTTCCTCATCTGAAGGTAATCTTAAAAAACCGTCCGGAAAACCGCGTTGAAAGTTTTACTAACAGTTCTATTGTTTCTAATCATAATGTTACCTTCAATTTGCGATTTCCGCACCATACGTTGGACCTTCCTCTTTAATTTGAGTTGCCTCGAGCGACGAACGAGTCGAATTTATCACTTTCACAGTAGTCTAGCAAAACATACCCTAAGTCTCAAAAATAGTGAAAAAAGCTTTTCTTTTAAAAAAAAATCATGCAAATCGGCAATTTTTTTCTCGCCTAAAGGTATCCCCCCCTTAAAAAACCGTTAGGAAAAAACGTGTTTGAAATTCTACTAGCAGTTTTATCGTTTCTAATAGCAATGTTACCTTCAATTTGCTATTTCCGCACCATACGTTGGGCCTTCCTCTTCAATTTGAGTTGCCTCAAACTACGAACGAGTGTTCCTCATTGTCACAGTAGCCTAACCCCCTAAAAATAATATCTTAAAAATAAATTTCTGTCACGTCACGGAAAATCCACCGTAATGATCGTTTATTTGTTTTACTGCTCTTTGACATAACATCACCACACACGTACGAACTCGCGAAGCGTGCAGGCTGTGTTTCAACACGTCGAGTTTTTTCTGGTGACTTTTCACATATTTTCGATTCGAACGTGGTAAGAATACTCAATCGGCGTTCATCGGGGAAGAGTGCAGAATCCAACTGGATCCCAATGCGGACTCCCTATGTGCGGTGTCCCAAACAAATCCCTATACAGATGTGGCTGTATCTTGGGACTCCCCTAAAAATTTGTGCACAAGATCACGAGTGGATATATTTTTTGGGAAATCCAACAAGTTCCGGTTGAGAATTTCCAAAAAATCTCAAACGACTCCAATCGGGAAACAGCCGGGAATCCACTTGATTTCCAATGGGGACTCCCTACGTGCGGCCAGCCCCGGATCTAATGGGGGGGGGGGGCAAACTGGGGTCCCAGCCCCGGGCGGCAATTTAAGGGGGCGCCAAATTCATGTGTTTGAAACAAAACTGGTTTCACTAAAGCGCCTAGCATCCAGGGCACTTCCCTATGAAATCCCTACAGGGATGTGGTAGTATCTGGGGACCCCCGAACAAATTTCCGCACGACATGTCTGAGCAAAAGAACGACCATGGATCTGGAAATCGTAAAGTGGCGAAAAGCGAAAGCGACCGCAAAAGTCCGCATACGAAGGTTCATTGGAAATAAAAATAACAAACAAAATATTCCGAAAAATGATACAAACGAGGATTAAAAAGTAGGCACCCCAAAGGAATTTCTTTTTCCCTCGAAATGTCAAATATCAGCTCGATCCACAACATTTTTACGCGGTGTACAAAATAATTGAATTTTTCTTAATCACAACAGCGCAGCTTACGATTTAAAACGATTTATCTTGCTTCGTCTTGTCTTATTTTATTTTGAGGCAAGAATAATTCCTCGATCATTCCAACCGGATGTACAGTACACTAGATCAATATGGTTTCTCGGTCCTTCGAATAATGTAGCGATAAAAAAAAAACTAACGCGACGCAAAGTACCCTCACAACCTGGTATCCTTGATGATCTTTTCCGGAGCTTCGAGGTCTTCTTTCCTATCGGCAATCGCGTTGGTCAGTTTCCGCCTCGGGCCCAGGGGCAGTTTGAGGGCCGCTATGTCCGCGTCCGTCAACAACATCAGGGCCTCGAGATCTATTTGTTCCGCCTCGAGGATGCTCTGAATCGAGGTGAGATTGTTGGCGACGAGAAATCGCTGCAGGGGCGTCCACTCCTCGTCAGTCTCGTCCGTCTCGTCCTCCCCTTGAACATTTTTATTTTTTGTTTCGATATAATCTTAATTTTTTCTTCAAAAAGAGAAAATGATTTTTCTCCGGTGTTCGATAAAATTGAAAAAAAAATAAGAGAAGTTTTGACACTGCTTTTTTTTGGTTTACCGGAAAGTCTATCGTCGTCCCACATGTTTTGCCTGCGCGCGAGACTTCCGGCGCTTCCTATGCTGATCTCCTCGTTGTTGTGACCGTTCGCCCCGTTTCGATGAACGTTCATCGAGTCGTCGAGGGAACCGTTCGCGAACGCGTGACTCTGACGATGTTGGCCGTCCATTTGATTGATCGGCAGGTTGTCCAAGGTGGCTGTTATCTTAGGGAAAAAGTCAAAATGGCAAACTTGTAATGTTGAATCAAATCTTAAGGGACTACAACAGTGTGACACTTAAAAAAAACGGGTTTTTTTGCCTTTTTCGACAGTTTATACTTTCAAGAATATCCTGTAAAAATTTCAAGGCCGTATCTCTAATCATTTTATCTTGCAAAAATCGATAGGAATAGGAATATAAATAGAAGAATAAATGTTGAAATATGTGAGTTATATTCACATATTTCAACATTTATTCTTCTATTTATATTCCTATTAATCTACAAGGGAGTTTATGTAAATATTATTACTGGATATTTTTACGTCGCCTATTCGCAATTTCAAGCAAGAGATAATCAAAAATAAGACTTGCATTTATCATTGACAATTATAATTACATATATGTGAATTAGCATAGATTTTATGATTTTTTCCCGGGATTATTTATTTATTTTTTTATAAATAATCACCTATTGTTATATATAAATAATATATGATCATATATGAGAAAATATATAATTATGTATAACTATAATGAATTTTGTACATAAATAACTATATATGGATTTTGTCCATATATAAACATATATAGATATATTATATTAATTATATATAATAATATGTGATTATATACAACAAAAATTTATCGGGATATTTAAATGACGGAGGTATGCGAATTAAAAAAAAATGAAAAAAAAATGAAAAAAAAAAAAAAACATTCGAAGTGAGACTCGAACCAGCGACCCCGCGATTACTAGACTCGAGCGCTACCGGGTACGCCACGAGCCCGGTTCGAATATCGTTGCATCTTTGTGGGATAAGAGTGCGCTCGAAAACTTCAAAGTCAATTTTCTCGAAAATTTCTGAATATGGCGTTGAACTGCTTTGGGATATTAATATTCGAGCTCTGAACTTCACGTACCATGAGTACGAAAAATTACAAAAATCCGACTGCCGTACTGTCCCCTTGTTAGTGAGGGATTTTGATACTGTGACGGCCCGAAAAAGTATCGACTTTTTACATTAATCAGCGATTTCGCAGAGTATTTATAATACAGAATACTCCAAACAATCAAAGGAACAGAAAATGTCTTCCATTTTTTAATAATTTTTTTAGGCGCTCCATCCATGTGAAAAATGGTCTTATCGAAATAGGAAAAAAGCATTTTGAAGCTTCAAGTTTCTAGTTTTGAGACCTTTTGGCAAAAAATTGTGAGCTACGGTTATTGTGCAATCATAAGAAATAACGGGAGAATTTGTTTTCTAAATGTTTTTCTTTCTTTAAGGGTCCACGGGCTTGGGACGTTTCACGTCGATCCGTTGAAAATTGAGAGAGTTATGAGCCTTTATAGGTTCCGCGAACCGGAGAACTTTAAATGCGTTTTTTTTTTCAAAATGATTTTTTCAAAATCGGTAACCACGATATCTAAAAAATCACTGCACGAATCAACTTCAAATTTAGCATGTTTTGTTTACATATAAAAGAGCAGTGCTTGAACGAAGGAATTGTTTTTTCGATGCATAGTTTTCTTTTACTTAATAGATGGAGCGTTTTTTGACCAAAAATTGATTCCTTCAATTTAGACTGCGGCCATTTAAAAAATCAATATTTTATTAAATCGGATGATTTGGTTCCGAGCAGCAGTGGTCACCGCGAAGGATGTTTTTCAAACAGCCATCTGCATTTCAAAAAATTCAAATCTGCACACGTTTTCCCAGGAAAAAAATTTACGAAAATTCCTCTTTTCTTTCGGCCACGAGTCAATTGACCAATACACTGAGCATGATAAGTTCGTCAAAGAGATAAGTACGAACACGCGAGAGACGAGTTTCTAAGGGGTAAAGCCACAGTAGAATTTTCAAAAAAATCTATTTTTTTTTCTCTAAAACGGTGTTTTATCATCACAAGAATAAGTTACTATTCAATTTATAGCAAGACAATTCTTTTTTCACCGACTTTGAGCGTATAACGTAAGCCCACCTCTGGCACGGCCATAGAGTACCTAAAACTTTAAACTCGTTTTTTTCGAAACAGCTTTTTTCCAATTGACGTGACAAATAACTTCAACAATTTTCACTCGATTTACTTCAAATTTAAAAGTTACATTCCTAATTACATTTCGCAGAGAAGTACGGACGGAATTTCTGATTAATCGAAAACTCTTCATTTTATGAGCAGTTCTATACGACATTTCCCCCATGGAAATTTATGTATGTAAAATATACGCAGAAAATATATGCTACATATATATATATATATATATATATATATATCGGTTGCATATATAGTGACGAAAAATAGAATAATACGTATATATTCAGTATATATGCATCAAATATATGACGCATATATGACCCATATATGTTCGATATATTTTTCTGATCAAAAAAATATATGCTACGTATAAACACTATATATGATGCATATATGAGGCATATACGACGCATATATTTTCGATATATGTTCAATCTATTTTTTTGTCAGAAAAATATATCAAAAATGTTTGCGTCATATATGACGCATACATTTTTGATATATATTCCTGACAAGAAATATATGCTGTGTATAAACACTATTACAGTTAAACTTAATAAAACATAAAACTTAAACTTAAGGGGTTAACCCCACTTGCGATTTTGAAAAAATCGATTTTTTTTTATTGCATTTTTTTGAAGTGCAATTTGAAGTGCAGTTTTTTTTGATGCCCCGAATAGATGACTGACTCTATGTAAGTTTACAAAAAAAAATATTTTCTTCGTGTGAATTGAAAATGAAACTTTAAACGCGTTTTTCTCAAAATGACATTTCTGAAGTCGGTGACCAAGATTACTCGAACACTAATGAACCGATCTTCCTGAAATTTTGCAGGCTTATTTAATACACAAAAATGTAGTCTTTAATCGTTCGATTTTTTTTTCGAAAAAAATGGACGTTTTATAGCAAAAAAACGGCCGTTTTTTTCGTTAAAATCGAACCATTAACTTTGACTGTCCGCCATTTTGTGAAAAATGAATATTTTTTAAAATCCTTCGATTTAAAACTAGTTTATACTTATATTTGACTAAATCCATCCGCATTTTTTTTTCAGATGATCCACTACGCCGCAATGTTGGTCACCGCAAACCGTGTATATAAAAACATTATTTCATTGACGGCCATTTGTCACTAAACAATGTAATATTTTTCAATAAAAAAATTACTGAAAGTTCTTCAAGATGTGTTCTTTAAGATGGTATATTGATCGATTAAAAAGTTTTGTAGTTTTCTTTAAAAAAAATCATGAAAAAGGCCTTTTTTTGCGCTACAAGTGGGGGTAACGCCTTAAAAAAAACTTAACTTACAGTTAAAGTACACTATTACATATAAACACTATATACAGATATGCTACGCATATCTGTATATATGTGGCATATATGTACCATTTATGCAGTATATATGTGGTACGTATGCAGTGTGTATGCAACATATCTGCTAAATATTTGTGGTATATATGCAGGGTAAATGCTACATATATCATTGATATATGATACATTGATATACAATAATACCACGCATATACATCTCATATATAAAAACGTTACGAAAATTAGAATTTGGCACATATATGCAACATACATTTTCAATATATGGCACACATTTCACATATATTACAATTATTAATAAAATAAATTTGCAGCATATTTTTGCCTATATAAATTTCCATGGGGGTTTTCACTGAAAATGCATTCAAATACCTACAACTCAATTCAAATACCTACAAATTTTGAATAAAACAATATTTTTTAAATGCCGTAGGTACTTCTGTAGGTATTCTAATGTAGATTGACGAGAATTATTGTTTTTTGTTCTAGGTACAAAATTATGGATGCTAAATGTCACGCCGCGGAGCGCTTAAAAAAAAAAGACAACACCCGAATATATTAGTAGTCGGCCATTTTGTACATCGAAAAAAAAAAAATTTCTAACAGCTTGATATTCATACTAAATAGATGTGTAATTAATTTTAAGAGTCAATCACCTTTCCAAACGAAAAAATTTGTTTAATTCGCACATGATTTTATACCCATTACTGTGGTCTAACCCCTTAAGCCAAATTCCATTGGCCAAGCGAAATTTCTCAACGCAAACAAGCTTCCAGTAGTGAGTAACAATAAAGTTGTGCAGTAGGAGGAACTCGAGTCCAGGAACTAACCGATCTCCTGAACGCGACGGAACCAAAGCCAGGCCTGTTGAAAATACTGGCAGGCTCCTGAAGCAGCACAGCTTCCTCAACGACGTTCTTCATTGTTCCGGTTCGATGCAAACTTTCCTCGTCGTAGATCTCGTCCTCGTCGTAATCCCGGTCCCCGAGTAAATCCGGTGTGCTCTGAGCTTTGCTGAGGGTCCCCCAGACGTCGGATATTCTGCCTCTCTTGCCGATTTGTTGCTGCGCCTGAGTCTCGTAAGTGCCCACGTACATAACTTCGGAATCTCGTCTCAGACCGGTCAGACTTCTTACCGATCTCTTGCCGCCCTCCTCGATCTGAATTTTTATTTGCTTATCATGTACCGTCAACTCCGTACAACCTACCTCGTAGGTTCGTGTGAACTTGTGAATTCCGTCTCAAAAATAGACATAAAGATTTTAAGGGGGGAGATACCTTTAGGTGAGAACAAAATTTGTTGATTTTTTTTAAAGGAAATATTTCTTCACCATTTTTGAGACTTACAAGGACACTTAAGGGGTCTTCTCACTTCAGACGCTAAAAAAGGCTATTTTCATGAATTTTTTTGACAGGTTTATACTATAGATATTGATATAAAAGTTGTTACACTTTTATATCAATTACACAAATACGCTTTCGAAATACATAAAGAAAATTTTTTTTGTATGTAATCCCAACAAACTTTAAACGCATTTTTCTCGAAACGTTTTCTCGACGGCTTGTTGATAAAATCTTCGAAACTACCGAACCGGTCCTTATGAAATTTTAACTACACATTCTTTACAATTATAGCTATAACGGATATCTAGGATTTTTTTAAATTTTGACATTTACTATTTTTTTTGCCTAAAACGGTGAAAAATACGTTTTTTTTATGTCCGCCATTTTGTTATTTTTGCATATATCAAACATCGTATGATATGCGCTATAGCCATTAACATACTGAATCTAAAAAAGAGCTATCGCGAGGTTAATTTAAAAATTATAAAGCGAAAAATTCATGGGTGAAAAGTGGACGGAATAAGATCGTCTTTTTAATGAAAACTTGAATATTTGGCAGGCTGAGCGACCTTGAAATGTTTTTTGACTGCTCGCAGCTTCTGCGAATTTTTTTTAAAAAGATAATTGGATAATTGGATAATTTTTGAAGATAATTGGATGATGAGAAAAAGGAAAGAAAATATAGCTCAAAATTCTGTCACCCTAACTTGTATACATAATCATTTTAATTACACATTTGCATAATTACGGATTTTTGCATACACACACACGCCCCCGCACCCAGTTTTCTAGATATTTCCTACACAGCAAAATCAGCAATTTCACTTGAACTAATTGAGGCCACGGTGTAAACTGTAGTTTCGTTTTTATCCGGAAATTCGTGTATTTTCGAAACTTGGATTGTTCGTTATTAAAAAATTGCTAATTCGGCAAAATCGATCGCGTCGATATATAAATAAAATCATAGAAGCGATCGTTTTCACCGGAAAGGGGGCAAATTTTGGGACCGCAAGATGGAAATTCTTGTGGCGGATAATTTCTCACCTCGACGACTTTGAAGTCATCGGTAACCGCTTTTCTCGCGAGTGCTTTCCGGCACCCAGCGCTGCCTCGTCTCTTGGTCGTTCCGGTGTTCGCGGTCGAGATCGTGCCCACTATATCGCTGAATGTCTGAGACGGCTTGACTCTCCCTTTGAACGTGAGAACGCTCGGTCTGTGAGGCAACACGTTGTTCTCGTTCATCGACTCTATGTCCATCCTCGCTCGATCCTTCAGCAACTTCTTTTGCTCCTTTTCCGCCCGGATGTCCGCGGTCTTTTGTCTCTTTACGTACTCCTTCAATCTGCAACAGATCCAAACTACTTTCAGCTCCATTTTGTAACAAAGAATTACGATACCTGGCTTCGATTCGAAGAAATGTAGGAGCTTGCGAACGCACGTCTTATCAGAAATAAACAATCTGGAGAATTCTTGCATACAATGGACAGACTGGAGGAGCTTTATGTTAGGAAGTGTGGGAGACACCGTGTAAAAGTAGGCGAGATTTTAAGTTCTCGATTGATGCACACATTTCCAGATGATTTTTTCTCACAGTTGTTTTCCTTGTTTTGGTTCTTGTTTAATTTTGTTAGGAAAAAATTGTGAAAAAAGTTTCGGGTGTACTTCCGAAAAGCCCACAACTCCATTTAGAACTTCGTGTACTTATATATTTTGACTCGCTGATCACGAATAGGATAGTGAAAATACCCGCAAATTTTATTTTCAAGGTCAAAATGAAAAAAAAAAAACGATTTTTAGTGGTTTTTCTATTTTATTTTAACAAATATTGGTCTTAGAGAAAAATGTCTGCTATGAAAGTTGTAGCCTATTAAAAGACTGATATTTTATGTTATATATAGGTTTCGTCTAAAACCATTATTTTCCAAGGAAAATGAGATAATTCTCCAATAAGTATATTTTGTTAAACTCTATTAGTTTCGATGTTATTTACTTACGCACTTTACCACGGGGAGGTTACAGTTTAGTTTTTAAAGTGCATATTTTTTTTTGTTTTTATGTTTTTATGTTTTGTTGCTTTTATGTTTTCTATTCTATTTTTTGTTTTTTTTTTTGGTATTTCAGTCTGTTTTTTTATATGTTATATTTTTATTCTGTTATTTTTTGTGATTTTAGTGTTATATAGGAAAATATTGAAGGTTAAGCAATAGAAAAACGAAAAACTTATGTGGCTTTGCCGGGATAGCAATTTTTAAGATCGGCGATAAATTGTGGAAAAGGATCTGTTTTTAATTTTTTTACACGGCGGCGCCACAAAAATTCGCAAAGCTGGTCGGCGAGATTATTTTTACGAACTCCTCCTCGCGTTAGAGAGCGACGCGTCCAACGCCCATCCAAGATGCCCAAAAAACCCAGCCCAGTGTTCTACGCACCCCACGATTCAACATACCCAAGTTTGTTTGGGTTTGTTTTGATTGGTGTTTGTGTTTATTTTATTTGGGTTTATTTGGGCCCATATGCAGTAAAGTGCGTAAGTAGATAATATCGAAACTAATGGAGTTTAGCAAAATATACTTATTGGAGTATTATCTCATTTTTCTTGGAAAATAATGATTTTAGACAAATTTGTATACAACATAAATTATCAGTCTTTTGATCGGCTACAACTTTCGTAGAAAACATTTTCCTCTACGATCAACATTTGTTAAAATAAAATAGAAAAGCTACAAAAAAACCGTTTTTTCAGTTTTGATCTTGAAAATCAAATTTGCGAGTATTTTCACTATCATATTCGTAATCAGCGAGTCAAAATACACGAGTACACGAAGTTCTAAATTATTCGGAGGTGTGGGCTTTTCGGAAGTTCATCCAAAGTTTCTATTGTACATAAATTACCCACACGAAAAATCTAAAACATTATATACCTTTATATATATTTGCGTTTTTTCTCGTTATATGTGGGAGTAAAACAGCGGCGTGTAAGAGTGCATGATATTGAATTTTGCAGCGTTCGAATGCAATGGAATTTTTATTTTTAAATTTTTACTGTTCCATCTGCACGGGGTGCTCACGATTTTGACGTTTACAGCTTATTCGATATTTATCCTCTCAATGGAAGTTTATGTTTCTGAATCGCTTGGTTCCTTGAGGCAGATGTTCTCTATGAAAATGCTCGGGATGTCTCGAACATTTTTTAAAGATATTTATTGAGAGACGTACAATATAAATCTGCCGAGTATGATTTTGTGTAATAATTAGGGATGTAACGATACTTGTTTTAGCCGATACGATACCGATACCGATACAATTTACAAGACAACTTGATATAATAAAAACTGTTCGTTTTGTACACTAACCAATGACCTAAACATTAAAAAGGTACTTAAGCAAGAGGATGAAAATGTGAAAAATTATTTACCTACTTTCCAAGAGCCAAAGGAGTGTCAAAATCAAACAGAAACATAATTATACTCACTTATTTAGTATTAATTTAAAGTTTAGTGCTTAAAGTAATCTAAACTTGAAATTGTACTAATTAAACTTGAAATTGAACTGAACTCTAAAAAGACAAGTTTCTACAGAGTTTTAATTAAAGTAGCATTTAGCTGTGACGTAGATAGTCAATAATCAAACTGGACCTTAGGGAGGTTTTTGTTAAGAAAGCAGAGCTCATTAAGATTATTTGCTGACAATCGGTTGCGCATATCATTTTGAATAAGACCCGCAGTTGAAAAAAAGTCGCTCTGAAGCAACCGAGGTCAATTGATAGGATAGATATCTTTCGTCAATCTTTTAAGGACAGGAGTGGTCGATATATGGACCAGCCAGGGGGCACATAATATTTATGCAAGGAGACTCATGAAAATCAAGCACCCCAAAGGGATCACATTTTCGCCACATCCACGTTGTTGATTCTGGGTCATGCTAAGAGCGAAAGTTGGAGTATTTCTGAAAATAATGCACGATTTGTCTGCAGTCTTCTTGTGACATACTTTGGGCAGTGAGTATGTTTCCTGACGAAGCTTTTTCTATGATACCTGGCGTCCTTGAAATATTCTTCAGAATGACAGTTACAACATATATGCTCATTTTGTTGTACTCAGTGCATCCACAATGTGAGTATATAAATTTTGAAGCCAAACTAGCACAAAAAAGAATTTGACCTTGAAATGGCGATTTTCAAGGTCAACGATGCCACCAGGATTTTTTTCATTATCTTTCCCGTATTCAGCGCAGCAAATTACATAGGAATACGCTTTCAAACTTTTTTGAATACATTTTTAGAATTGGACTTTTCGTTGCGGGCGGGGCTGGTCGATATATCGACCAGCAGATAGGCTTGGGACTCCAATTGAGAAATTCATCGATTTTAATGATATCTTGCATGTAAAAAAAGTCGATTTTAAAGGGAATTTCCCCGACTTTAAAGGGTTAAATCGGCGATGCCGATACATCGGTGTCGTATCGGTCTCGTTACATCCCTAGTAATAATGTATGATTGAAAATAAGAAAATGAAGAACTTTTGTTGCATTCCAACGTACAATAAAAAACTGTTGAAAAAGTTTTTGTGTAATAATAAAAAGAAGGGAATGAAAAAATAAAAAAGAACTTTCGTTGCATTCCGAGGTAGAATACGAAACTGCCGAAGATTTTGTGTGATAATAAAAAGAAGAGAATGAAAAAATTAAAAAGAACTTTCGTTGCATTCCAACGTACAATATAAATCTGTCAAAAAAGATTTTGTGTAATAAAAAAAAAGAGAATGAGGAAATGAAAAAGAACTTTCGTTGTATTCCAACGTACAATATAAAACTGTCGAAAAAGATTTTGTCTAATAAAAAAAAAGAGAATGAGGTAATAAAAAAGAAATTTCGTTGCATTGCAACGTATAATATGAATCTGCAGAAGAAGATTTTGTATAATCATAAAAGAAGAAAAATGAGAAAATAAGAAAGATGTTTCGTTGCATTCCAACGTAGAATGTAAAACTGCCGATATAGATTTTATGTAATAATAAAAAGAAGAGAATGAGGAAACAAAAAAGAACTTTCGTTGCATTGCAACGTATAATATGAATCTGCAGAAGAAGATTTTGTGTAATAATAAAAGTAACTTTTTTTGCATTCCAAAATACTAGGGGTGTGCGGGTACCTGATGTTCGGGTCGGGTCGGGTACCCGACGGGTTACGTTTTTGCACTACCCGCCACTATCGGGTACCCGAATTTGGTAATCGGGTACTCTCAAATTTTTAGTACTCGTAAACGTCGAGTACTCTTAAACTTCGAATATTCGTAAACGACTCGGAGATCCGTATCTATTATTTATATTTATTTTTATTTTTTATTTAGGAGTATCGACCAAATAATGGGAGAAAACGAAAACTCGAAGAAGGCGATAAAACGAATAAATGTTAATACTGTAAAAAATCTTTTTTCGTCTCACTTTGCTATCATGTGTGTGTGTGTCTGTAGAATGGTGTGAAAAACGGCCACTTTTGGCGGATCGTATCGTAATTGCGCGGGATAGTTGCGTTTTGGCATCGCTAAAAAGTGTGCTAAAGGAAAAAATATACAATATCTTCTGTTCCGGCGAACGCCTTAAAGTATTGAAGTTTCAAACGTGGATTTTAAACGGAGAAAATACGCAAAAAGACCAAGATTCAACGCCTTGCGTTTATTCGAAGCGAGAAGAATGTAGCTTCTATTTGACATTTTAAAATTGAAAATATCTTGATTGCTTTCAGAGATATAAGCGTTTGAAGAACAAGTTTTACCTGGAAAAAAAATTAAAAAATTACAGAAAATTAAAATAAGAAGAATGAATCGCCGAAATTACCAGTTAGCACTAGACAGAATTAATGAAGATTCGACGAAGAATCTTGCTTTTATTCAGTTTTTCAATATTCAGATATCTCGATATTTCCTGAAATGCGAGTGTCTTGAAAGAACTTTGCCGGAAAAAATGGTTAATATATACATAACAAAAATACTAAATTTATTAAATAAACTATTTGTATTTCTTATGAACTCCAACGTATCGGCGAAGGGTATAGAGAACATAAAGCTGGAGTCTATTTCGTCCGTTTTGGTACGTTTCCGTGGCGCTATCTATACTATGAAACGAAATTTTGTTCCGGCAACACGACTTATCGAGTACCCGATGTGATACGAGTAGTCGAAAAACTCGGGTACTCGATAAAGTTCGAGTATACCCGTCCGATCACGGGTACCCGAAAAAATATCGGGAATTTCTTCGGGTACCCGATCGGAACATAGTCTAATTACCCGACCCGACCCGGCCCGAGCAATTCTACTACGCGCACACCCCTACAAAATACAATATAAATCTGCCGAAAAATATTTTTTTATAATAAAAATAAGAGAATGGGAAAATAAAAAAGAACTTTCGTTGCATTCCAATGATGCACACTTCAGCACCGTAAGAGTGCATGCGCAACTTCTATAAATTAAAAGTGTTATAATTCTTCAGCGTGTAAGTGGATCGATCCGAAATTTTGCATACAAGCTAACAGCAAACGAAGCAACAATGCTTTCATTGTTCATCTCTATGCATTGCCACACATTTAAACCTCCATTCACCAAAGATCCCGTACGATTCTCGAACACTTTGTACCTTTTCTCAGCATCTTTCTCCGCCTTTTCCCGCAGCATTTTGCACTTTTTGCGATTCGTCGCTTCCTGCTCGACCTGAGCGAGATCGAGGAACTGGAGGATCATTTCTCGGCCGTTTATCGCGGCCAATTCGCGAGCCGAGTGTCTGTCGATGTCGAGGGACCATATGTTGCAGCCGAACTTTACCAAAAACTTGACGCAGTACTCGTGGCCACGAGCGGACGACAGATGAAGTGCGGTGTTACCAAAATAGTCCGTTTTGTCCGGATCTCCGCTGCGAGAGATACAGCAGAAAAAGAAAACAAAACCTATGAACTAACGAATAAATAAAATGGTTTTATCGCAATTCTGATCCCATCCGATCTTCAATGCATTCGTTGCCCCATCCGCGGAGACTTTTGCCACTTCACTTCCGGTTCCCTCAATAACTATGACGGGTAAAAAAACGATTTTTTTCCATTTTCTCAAAGAAATATTTTTAATATTTCCACTCGAACAATTTTTCACTAATTATTTTATATGTATAATATACAATAATTAGTGAAAAATTGTTCGAGTGGAAATATTAAAAATTGACCAAGTTACAGACGATTTAGTGAGAGCAGGTAGCGCAACGATTTATGTATGCTAAAACTTTCGATCGCGTTTTTGTCGAATCGACTTTTCTCGACCTGGCTGGAATCATAACTGTAGGAATGATTATCCGATTTTCAGTTTGAAAGAACCAAATTGCAGTAGTTATCGTTGTACGTAGCCGTTTTTAGGATTTCGTACTCAAGGCGTGAATTAGAAGGTCCGAAAAATCGGTTTTTTTTTATTGCTCAAGGAGAGATGTACACCTAGATGGTCGAGGTCGAGGATTTAGAAGCTATGAACATTCCGTCGACCGTAGAAGACCTACACTGTGGGCCTGGTATCGATGATTCCATGTAAGTTGACAAATTTCATGATTTATTTATTCCCAAATTTTCAAACGCGTTTTTCTCAAAACCACGTTTTTCAAATCGGTATCCAACATTTCTCGAAAACCAATGAACCGATTGCCTCGAGGTTTTTTTGTGGTTATTCTATACACCATTATCTAGTACTTGTCATAGGATTTTTTTTTCCGTTACTTAGTTTTTGTTTTATAGGCAAAATAATAGCTAATTTTTGGCCCAAAAATCACTATTTATGTTCAAACGTCCGCCATTTTGTCAGAAATCGATATTTTCAACATCGGCTATGACAAGTACTAGATTATAAATAGTATCTAATTTAATAGTCTTTTTGGTTTTTTTTTTCAGATGATTCTTGAAGAAACGCCAGTGGGTACCGTATACGCAGA